>PVIW01000219.1:146375-343875 GCA_004026585.1 Noctilio leporinus
CCTACCCCGTTCCCCTGACCACTGAAGGCCTATTCCTTGTATTCATATACTTGGTTCTGTGTTGGTTGTTGTTAGTTTTGTTCATTATTGTCCCGTAAGAGGTGAGATCATATGATATTTGTCCTTCACTGACTGGCTTATTTCACTAAGCATAATACTCTCCAGTTCCATCCATGTTGTTGCAAAGGGTACAAGTTTAAAGGAACATTCTTTATTGCACCCTGTGGTTCAGACCTAACAATAAATGACTTTTCTTCAGAATCCTTCTGGGTCAGTTGTCCTTTCTGCTTAGTCCTGGAAATAACAAGATCTGCCCTAAAATGTTAAGAGAGAGACAGAGAGAGGAAGAGGGAGGGAGAGAGGGAGAGAGAGAGAATAGGGGGAGAGAAAGAGAGAGAAGAGAGAGAGAGAGAGACAGAGAAGAGAGAAAGCAAAAGATAGTGCTAGAGTGAGTGAGCAGAAGTCTGAAATGTATTTATACCTAAGAAAGCATCATGTCCACCTCAAGGGGCCACACTTACCCCTGCTTTCTAGCTATTCTCTGCAAGAACACCTCCCCTCTCCAGATAGTAAAAGGACATGAGAAACAAACCTAAGAAAATTTGGTGGAGCCTTGGCAATAACCACTAGTTTTAAATATTTATTTATTTTTGACAAATTAAGACTTGTATATACTTAAGGTATACTTAAGACTTGTATATACTTAAGGTTTATACATATTTTGATATATGTATAAACTGTGAAATGATCATCACAATCAAACTAATTAGCATCTTGATCACCTCCCATAGTTATTATTATAAATATTATTTGTGGTTGAGAACAATTGAAATGTACTCTCTTAGCAACTTGTAAGTACATAACACATTATTAACCACAGTCACCATGTTGTACATTAGGTTTCCAGAACTTATTCATCTTATAACTGAAAGTTTGTGCCCTTTCATCAACATCTCCCCTTTTGCTCTCCCGCCCCCCACCCCTGGCCTCTGGTACCAACCATTGCACCCTCCCTGTTAGATGAGTCTGACGTTTTTTAGATGCCACATACAAGTGAGGTTATGCAGTATTTGTCTTTCTATGTCTGACTTTTTTTTTTTTTCACTTAGCATAACATCCTCCAAATTTACCCATGTTGCTGCAAACAGCAGGATTTCATTCTTTAAAAAAATTTTTTTTGGAAAAAAAAAAAAAGATTTCATTTATTTATTTTTAGAGAAAGGGGAAGGGAGGGTGAAAGAGAGGGCAACAGCAATGTATGGTTGCCTCTTGCACACACCCAACTGGGGACCTGGTCTGCAACCCAGGCCTGTGCCCTGAATGGGAATCAGGCAGCAACCCTTTGGTTTATAGGCTGGCACGAGCCACACCACTGAGCCACACCAGCCAGGGCAGGATTTCCTTCCTTTTTTAAATTTATTTTATTTTATTTTTTCTCTTTTTCCTTTTTTAAAAATTTTATTGTTGTTGTATTACATCCACCCCATTTTTTGCTCCCCTCTGTCCCCCTCCCCACCCACCCAGGATTTCCTTCCTTTTAAAGACAGAATAATATTCCATTACATGTATATGTACATATTAAATATGTCACATTTTATTTATCCAGTCACATATCGATAGACATATGGGGGGGGTTTCAACCTATTGGCTATTGTGAATAATGCTGCAATGAACACAGAGTATAGGCATCTCTCAAGATAATGCTTTTATTCTTTCAGATGTATAACTTGAAGTGGGATTGCTGGATCACAAGGTGGTTCTGTTTTTAATTTTTTGAGGAACCTCCATACCGTTTCCCAGAATGGCTGTCTCAATTTATATTCTCATCAATGGTGCATGAGGGGTCCCTTTTCTCCACATCCTTGCCAACACTTGTTATCATTTGACTTTCTGATATTAGACTTTGGCAATAACCTCTTGACAGCTGCTCCTCCTTAGTATTCTGGGAGGAAGCCAAGCAGCCCCGTAAGAATGAGTTGAATGGCAAACCCACTCTTGGCTCCGTGTCTTCTAAGGAAGCTTACCCCATTCCTGCCCTCTGCACTTGACACACTGGCAAGAAGAAACTTGTGATTATGATAAGCTTCCAGTGTGGGTCACCATCGAGCCCCAAATGTTTTTTGTGACTATAGCTAAGGAGGTGTTTGTTGAGCCAACATTAATACTAACAAGCAGTGGGATAATGGCCTAGTAATGCTTGGCATTATCAACCACTGTCTCTTCATCTCTTAGCACAAAATACACTTACTCAGTATAGAGTAAATTATCCATTTCATTATTTAACAAAAGTACTAAGTACAATACCTTCTTTTCTACTATAAGCTGATATACATTCCTGGGTGTGTTTCTCAATGGGGAGCCAACACTGAAGTTGTGTAACTTCTGGGGACTATCACTCCATTTTAGGGGGTAAAACAAAAAAGCAAAACAATTCAATTACTTCTTGGCTCCTGGAAGGAGGTCTCTATCTTAGTCTCCCCCCTTCCAGTTAAGAGGCTCCACTGGCATTGTGGCTCTGACTTGCTGGTGATTGCATTGCCCTGTGAATACTTAGGATTTTAGGGTAAAACTGCACAGCTGGACAGAAGCTGGAAGCCAGAGCTGGGTTTGGCCTAAACTGACCAAGCAGGGGAACAGAAGTGGTGGCAGTGTGCATTTGGAAGTTTCATAGTCCAAGGAGGCGCTCTCACATTTGGTCATGCTGGCCCCAGGGAAACACAGGGGCTGGCTGGGGAGTGCAGAGGTGTGCCAAGTGTGAACAAGACTGGGGCAGGGCCACAAGCTGATTTAAATTCAGTGATAGAACTATGATGAGGCTCAAAGATTTCCAAGGGACTAATCAAATGTTTATTCTTACATCATATGAACCACATGCCAGTTAGTTCCAGGCAGCTACTTTCCAAGGTAGTGATTGTTTTTCTTTTCTTTTCTTTTTTTTTGTTTATTCAACACTTAATTCAAATTCTATAAAGTCATTCATTCACTGAACTAAGAGGGTTAACGACCCTAGAGCCTGCAAGGACTTTTCAGTGTGGACACAGCAAGGAGAGGGAAACAATGCTCAGTACTGGGGATCCTGGGAGGCTGCTCTGTCCAGGGAGACCAAGCTCCCAGAAGGAGGCCTTAGAAACAAAATCACAGAGCCGTGGGGCAAAATGCTCCTGGGGCTGGTGTGCATGGCCCCTCATTGAGAAACTTAAAGCTGGGCTACTGGCAATAGGAATTTATGTTTCATAGGAAGGAAAACGTATATAGTTGTGTGGGAGGGTTTTAGGCACGTGAGTGGCCGGAATGTTTCAATGGTTTGCAAGTGCAGATGTTGTAGGGACAGCTATCATTTTACATGGCCAGGAAGACAGAAAAATCAACAAAGCATATCACAAGTTCCTACGTAACTGGAACACAAACAGAAAGGTGAAATAGTGGGTTTTTGTGCCATGACTCTGTAGTGTGCCTCTTACTCTAAAAGGATGTTCAATGCCAGGGAAACAAGAGGCTGTTAGGGATTTGATCTAAAAAGCAACTTTAACTTGAGGCTATCTGCATTTATATTTCAAGTCCCTTTAAATTTTACTGCCTTGGCATTGACTGTCATGAATAGCTCAAGGATAGATAGGAACTGGGACTCACAGAAGTTAAATGACTAGATCAGGCCAAGGCTTTGGGCACATGGTCCAGGGAGCCCCAAGGTGGGGATAACAGTTAACAGAAGAAAAACTAATTCCGTAAAATATGATTTTTATCTGAAATATATTTCAATATAATCTTATGCTTTGAAAACCAGTAAAAAAAAAAAAAAAAAAAAGAGGCACCTATGAAAAAGACACAGATAATAAATTAACTGTAAGCCTCACATCCCTCCCTAAGAACATTTTGGATAATTAAAAGTTTTCCAAGTATTTCCAGGCAATTCTAGAGTTGGAATAAATTCAACAGGCATTCTCACTCCCTATCTAGAGAGGAATAAAGGGTTCTATAGTTGCTAAATGTTTACTATGGGATAGGCACGGTGCTGAGAGCTTCTGTATTTATCATCTCACCTAATGACGGGCATTCACCCACTCAATGCAGATGAGGAAAATCCAGCTCCACGGGGGGTCACACCACAGCTGCCATTCCTTGGTCTCCCCGTATTACTTGGTACATAAGTTTTCCTACCTACCCCAGTCCCAATTACATTACCTTTGTCCTTTGGCTTTTAGGAGTGGGACTGCTCTAGTTACCTACTTGTAAGTGCTGTGTGGGGTAGTAAGGAGACTTATGTGGGTCTTCACTTTATCCACTGGCCACTGTCCCGCTATGCAGGAGTCACAGCAGATGTTGCTCAATGAGGGACTGGATCTGGAGGGACTGGAGCGGTCCCTGTGACCGCTATATCCCACTTGTCCATCTATTTGTTTTTGATGTTGAATTTGGATGCCTTCCTGTGGAGTAGGTGCTTGCCCCACAACCTCCTACTATCTTACACATGCCCCCTTTACTCATTTATATCATTTGCTATGCCTCTGGAGATATTTGCCTTCATGAGTAATGCTAGTGGTACTCATTAGAATCTCATACCACCAGGATGACAAGGGTCTTTGGCTTTTCCTCAGGTGGCTGTAAAGAGCTGCTCAGTGGATCACTGCGCAACTCTGGATGGATCATGGATGTGAGCTACACCCGAGAGTTGTGCAGTGCACAGCCTGCACAGCTGGAGGTGCGGCCCTGGTGTTGCACATTGTGCTGGTGCACAGGAAGTGATCCTGGTCCTGAACACAAAGTCCAAGGCTGCTCGGTGTGACCGTGGTCCTATGAAAATGGAGGGGAGTCAGGACGATGGAAGGAAAGAAACTGAATGCCCAGTTCAAAAGGTGACCCGTATTTGCGCAGTTCAAATCATCCAATTGAATGCCATCTCGGGACAGATAGGTCCAGCTATCAGTATCCTCAATGGACAGAAATGACTAGACTTACTGAAGCAATTAAGAAACCTGAGTAGGGTATTTTCAACAATAGCGAGAAGAGCAAGTTTACACTTCTTAGAATCTTACTATAAAATTACTGCTTGCTTTTACTATTTCCTCAAGCAAGGTAGATGCTGTGAATACTCTTATTCTTTAACTCTCAGGGGAAATCAAGTGCTCCTTCAATCATTTGAAACAGAAAAATCATAGCAACAGCCCCAGTGATTCAGATCCCACATCTAGGACTCCACCAAACCTTAGTGAACTACTCAAAACCGGAAGAATAAGTGAACTAGAAACTGCAAGTGACTGTGAGCCACAGGTGGGGTTCAGTTCCCTTTAAGAAAGATGCTCGGTTCAGATTCATGCCTCAGACTTTACATGCATCAACCTGAAACTGACTATGACACAAACCTAACGTGTGGGTGACTTGGACACCAGCCAGCGTGGGGATGTGGCACAGGGTCCACCTTCCTATTCAGCCAATTGTCGACAAGCCAACATGCCTCCGTGAGCAACACACAATCAAACCAAACTACTGTACCTCCTCGGGCAAGCTGACCACCAGGTCATTCTTCGTCTGCCCAACCAGCGCCTGCCAGAAGTATTCGCTGCACGCAGCTAGGACGGCCCGGTGGGCCCGGAACTCCTTCCTCTCCACAATCAGAGTCACATCACAGAGAATATCCTTTTTTCGCTGGTCATTGAGGCCCAGGAGGATGTTGGTGCAGTGGACTGTGGACTCATATACATACATGGGGGAGTCAGGCTTCTCATCCACAGACATGCCGTTCACACCCTGAAAGAAAGAGAGGCCAGGTCATTGCTATCTGAGTCACAAGAGAAGGTGAGAAACAACTTCATGGTACCTGCGTCCCACCGCCATGAGCAGGGCAGAAAGGGGCAGGATTGCTTATTAGCATATTCAATACTCAGTTCAGTGAGCTCAGGAAACACTGCAAAGCCACCTTTTGTGGCTGACTACATCCTTTCCATTCAGTACATCCTTTTACCCCCTGGAAGCAACACCAGGTCTTTTAATGGAACACCCCAAAACACTTAAAACATACATACTTTCAAACTTGGTAGTTTTGATTTTGTTGGCTGACTGCAAAGAAAGTTTCATGTATACGTAGTCCCAAATCAAGTATTAATTTGAGCTTTGGGTTAAGTGGAAAGGAATCATTTTGAAGTATCTGTAATGCGTTCATGATTTAAATGCATACATGTAAGCTGCTAAGTTAACTTTGGCTAAGATACCAAATATCTAATGGCAATATGTAATTTAACAAGTGACCTGAATTGTCAGCGTGCTAAAGAGTAGGTGTAGCCAGCTATTGCAGTTGCTCCTGGCCACTTGGAGACCAAGTATAACCCACACAATGCTACTGTTTTGCATGAAACGCTCTCAGAGAGAAGCAGTATTGTTCTATCATTATCCCAGCAGACTTGCTGTACATCCACTTTAAGTAAACACAATATATCACAATAGGAGTCATCAAACAGATGTATTCAACAGTTTCTTTGCTTTAAAAAGTGTCCACTGATATAGTTTAAAAGACAGTATTTGTAATTAATTCACATATTTTTTTCAATAATGTTTACTACTAGTATGAATTCCAACAGTTTGAGTCTTACTTTCTCATTTATTTTTTAATAGCTTTCGTATACAGTATACTGCATATATTTATAGTGTGCAGTTTGATGTTTTTGGCACATGGATGCAACTGTGAAACCATCCACACAATCAAGACAGTGACCATGTCCTTCATCAACAAAAATCTCTTTATGCCCCTAACAGACCCACCCTTGCACCTCTCTGTGCTTCTCCCCCTCAAACCACAGGTCTGCTCTGATACTATATATTGGCTGTCATTCTGTTTCATATAGATGGAATCATACAGATTGTATCCTTTTGGATCTGGCTTCTTTTACTCAGCATAGTTTTTTGTAACTCATCAATGTTGTGTTCATCAACTGTGTGTTCCTTTATTGCTGAGTAGTGTCCTGCTGCAAAGATGTAGCAGTTTTTCACCCATTCACCTATTGATGGATATTTGGGTGCTTCCAGTCTTTAACTATTACAACTAAAGCTGCCATAGATTATTGTATAAATCTTTGTACGATCATATCCTTTCATTCCTCTTGTGTAAATACTGAGGGGCACTGCCTTGGCTGGTGGAGCAGTGGATAGGTGCTGGCCTGTGAACCCAAAGGTCTCTGGTTCGATTCCCAGCCAGGGCACATAACCAGGTTGCAAGCCAGGTCTCCAGCCAGGTCCATAGCTGGAGGCAGGTGAAAGGCAACCATACATTGATGTTCCTCTCTATCTCTGCCTCTCTCCCTTTCTCTCTCTCTGGAAATAATAATAAAAAAAAATACCAAGGGGCAGAATGGAAGGACCATTTGCTTTGCGTAAGTTTAACTTTTAAAGAATTGCTTCTATTTTCTAAAGTGGCTGTACCTTGTGCCATTTCACATTTTCAGCAGCAGTGTATGAGAGTTTGAGTGCTTTCACATCTTTGCCACCACTTGGTGTGTTTTGTCTTTCTAATTTTGGCCATTCTAACAGGTATATGTACTGTTAGATATCTTTGTGGTTTTAATTTGCTTTTCTCCAATGAGTGAAAATGTTGAGCATATTTCATGTGCTTATTCATTTATTTATCTTCTGTGGAAAAATGTTTATTTTGATTCTTTGTTTATTTTTTTAAAACAATTCTTTTTTTTTAAAGATTTTATTTAATTATTTTTAGAAAGAGGGAAAGAGAGAAAGGCAGAGAGGGAGAGAGACATCAATGTATGGTTGCTTTTCACCTACCTCCAGCCACAGGCCTGACTAGAGACCTGTTTTGCAACCTTGTTATGTGCCCTGGCTGGGGAATCGAACCTGCGACCTTTGGGTTCGCAGGCCGGCGCCTTATCCACTGTGCTACCAGCCAGGGCCTCTTTACTTATTTTTTATTGTTTTGTTTTCTTATTACAGGCATGCTTTTTCATTGCGCTTCCCTTTATTTCACTTTAAAGATAAACGTTTTAAAAAATCGAAGGCAAGTACCTGCACCAGCAAAACGACTGTGACTCACTTTACTGAAATACTTGCTTTATGGTAGCAGTCTGACGTCAAGCCTGCAAAACCTCTGATGTATGCCTGCACTGAATTTTGAGACCTCTTTATACATTCTGAATAAAAATCTTTTATCAGATACGTGATTTCCAAATATTTTTAAAATGTATTTTTTTTATTGTATTATTTTCCCCGTTACCATTTAGTCCCCCGATGCTCCCCCACCCCACAATCCCTATACGGCTGCCCATGCCCATAAGTCCTTTTCCCTTTATGCTCATTCTCTTCACCCTCATCTCTCTCCGCTTAGTTACCATCCTGTTGTCCGGCTATGAGTCTGTCTCTATTTTGTTAATTCAGTTTATCCATGAGATTCCACATATGGGTGAAATCATATGATATTTGTCTTTCTCTGACTGGCTATTTCACTTAGCATAATGTTCTCCAGGTCCATATATACCATTACAAAGGGTAAATTTTTCTCTTTTTTTACAGCTGAGTAGCATTTCATTGTGCAAACGTCCCATAGTTGTTTTATCCACTCATCTATTGATGGACACTTGGGCTGCTTCTATATCTTGGCGATTGTGAATAATGCTGCAATGAATATAGGGGAGCTTTTGTTCTTCTGAATTAAGTGTTTTGGATTCCTGCAGATATATTCCTAGATGAGCGCTCGCTGGGTCAAAAGGCAGGTCCATTTTTAATTTTTGAGATATCTCCATACTGTTTTCCACAGTGGCTGCACCAATTTACATTCCCACCAACAGTGCAAAAGGGTTTCCCTTTCTCCACATCCTCACCAGCATTTGTTTGTTGATTTTTGATAATAGCTGTTCTGATAGGTGTGAGATGGTATCTCATTGTGGTTTTAATTTGCATTTCTCCAATGATTAGTGACATCAAGCATCTTTTCCATGTCTATTGGCCATCTATATATCCTCTTTGGATGAGTGTCTACTCAGGTCCTTTGTACATTTTTAATTTGGGTTGTTTGTTTTTTTGGTGTTGAGGTTGTTGTTTGTTTTCTTTTTTTAAATAAATTTAGGATATTAACTCCTTATCAGATCTATTGGCAAATATGTTCTCCCATTCTGTGGGCTGTCTTTTTATTTTGTTGATGTTTTTCTTTGCTGTGCAAAAACTTTAACTTGATGTAGTCCCATTTGTTTATTTTTTGTTTCCCTTGCTTGGGGAGATACATATCTGATAAAGTATTGCTATGAGCTATGTCTGAGATTTTGCTGCCTATGTTTTCTTCCAGGATTTTTATGGTTTTGGGTCTAACATTTAAGTCTTTCATTCATATTGAATTTATTCTTGTATGTGGTATAAGAAGATAGTCTAATTTCATTTTTTCTGCATGTATCTGTCCAATTTTCTCAACACCATTTACTGAATAGGCTATCTTTAGCCCATTGTATGTGATTGCTTCCTCTGTTGGCTATAAAGGTGTGAGTTTATTTCTGGGCTTTCTATTCTGTTCTGTTGATCTATGCACCTGCTTTTATGCCAGTACCATACTGTTTTTGATTACTATGGCCTTACAGTGTAGTTTGATAGTAGGTTCCGTGTTTCCTACAACTTTGTTCTTCTTTCCTAGGATTGCTGTTGCAATGTGGGGCATTTTGTGGTTCCATATACATTTTTGAAATATTTTTTCTAGTTCTGTGAAAGATGTCATTGGAATCTTGATAGAAATTGCATTGAATCTGTAAGTTGCTTTAGGTAATATTGACATTTTAGTGATGTTAATTCTTCCTATCCATGAACTTGGTATGTACTTCCACTTATTTGTATCTCCTTCAGTTTCTTTCTTCAGTATCTTATAATTTTCCAAGTACAGGTATTTTACATTCTTGGTTAGGTTTATTCCTGCTATTTTATTCTTTTTAAAGCAATTGTAATTGGGATTGTTTTCTTAATTTCCCTTTCTGTTAGCTTGTTATTGGCATATAAAAATGCAACTAATTTCTGGATGTTAATTTTGTATCCTGCTACATTACTGAATTTATTAATTCATCTATTAGTGGTTTCTTAGTGGAATCTTTGGTGTTCTCCATGTACAGTAACATGTCATCTGCAAATACAGACAGTCTTACTCTCCTTTCCAATTGAGATCCCATCCCTTTTATTTCTTCTTCTTGTCTGATTGCTATGGCTAGGACTCCATATTACTATACTGAATAACAGAGGTGAAAGATGACATCCCTGTCTTATTTCTGATGTTAAGGGGAATGCTTATAGTTTATGCCCCATGAGTATGATGCTGGAAGTGGGTTTGTCATATATGGCCTTTAGTATGTTTAGGTATGGTCCCCCTATTCCCACTTTGCTGAGAGTTTTGATCATAAATGTGTGCTGGATTTTTATCAAATGCCTTTTCTGCACCTATTGATATGATTATGTGGTTTTTATCCTTCATTTTGTTTATGTAGTGAATAACATTTACTGATTTGTGAATGTTGTATCAACCTTGCATTCTCAGAATAAATTCCATTTGATCATGGTGTATGATCTTTATGATGCATTGCTATATTTGGTTTGCTAATATTCCACATATTTTCTAAACAGTAGTTTGTCTTTTCATTCCCTTAATGGTATTTTTCAAACAGAAAGTTCTCATTTGATGGAGTCCAATTCAGAAATTTTTCCTTTTATAAATCATACTTGTGTTGTACTTAAAAATATCTTTTCATAAAACAAGGCCCTATCCTTTGTTAGTTATGCCTCAAAATTAATATTTTAATGCAATTATCTGTGGTTTAGTTTTTAGATTTAAATTTCTGATTTTTCATTGCTAGTATATAGAAATATAAATTATTTTTTGTATATTGATCCTGTATCCTGCAACTTTGCCTAACTTGATTATTAGTTCTTATAGCCTTTTTTGTTTTGGTAGAGTTTTAGATTTTCTACGTAGGTGATGTTGTCTGTAAATAAAGACATTTTACTTCCTTTCCAATCTAGATGATTTCAAGGTCTTTTTCTTGCCTTACTGCATTGGCTAGATGCATTGGTACTGCATTGCACCCGCAATACAATGTTGACTGTAAGGGGTAAGAGCAACACCCTTGCCTTATTTCTGATGTTAGGAGAAATGTATTCCACCTTTCACTGTTATTTATTATGGTAGCTATAGGTATTTTATATGTGGTCCTAATGAGTTCAGAAAGTTTCTATTCCTAATTTGCTGGAAGTTTTAAATTAGGAACAGGTGAACAGGTGCTAGATTTTGGCACATGCTTTTCTGCATTTATTAAAATAATCAGTTTCTCTTTTATAAAAGTTGTGTTAATAAGGTAAATAACAATTTATTTTTGAATGTTAAACCAATCTTGCATTTCTAGGATAGCCTCCACTTGATCTTAATGTATTTTCCTTTTTACAGGTTGTCAGATTCCATTTCTTAACATTTTTTTTTTAGCTGGCAGCACTCAAAACTGGGTGGAACAATCAATGTTTTAGGATGTAAATGGTGTGCATAATTCATAAGAAGCAAGAGATTTATAAAAGATATCTCATTTTTCTAATCCATTTATTAAGGCACCCATACCAATGAGAGAAGCTTACTATAAAAGATACTAAAAGATTTTTAGTAAAACATGAAATTCAATAAAATCAAAAGAGAAATGAAAGTGAGGTGCAGTGGAAAGAGGGGTGGACCAGGGGTCTAGAGTTTTTGGTCCAGCTCTGGCACTGACTAGCTTTGAGGATTTCGGATAAATCATTCTTCTCTAGACCTGCTTCCATGTTTATAAAACAAAAAGTCTGGACTAAAAGACCAGCAAATTTCATATAGATCTATAAATCTATGCATCTATGAGTCTATAAAAGAAATATCTAACTGGGCAAAGGTAAAGGAATATTGTCATTTTAGTTGACAGAAGTTAGCATTCTGTGATCTTATAAAGAACAATTATATAGCATCTTTTAGTTGATATTGCAGAGCTGGTTGCAGAGAAAAGGGTGGACAATATACAAGAAGAAACCAAAGTTTTCTAGGAGAGAAGGACCTAGGAACCAAACCTCTGGCTTCCATAGATGCAAAGTTAGGAAGAGCTGTTGAGATAGATCATGGTACCCCTGAGTAAATTAGGGGAACAAGTCCCTTGGAGTGAAATTACTTTTTGGAAATGGGAAATCCAAACCCAGAACACCCTAGGATATTCTGGCACACTTTATGGAGCAGATGCTGTTAGCTCCTGAAGTCCTGAGTGCTTTAGCTCAGAGGTTTGGTCTGGGAACCAGGGCTGACCAAGGGAATAAAATCTCAAAAGAACATGTCCCCTGGAACCCAGAGTGGAGTTGCACTGAAGTCTAAGCAGGGGCCTGACAAGGGTCTGCAGCACTGGCCAAGGGTCTGCCCACCAGGGAGGAGCAGTCACTCATCAACGTTGGTGAACACAAGGCAGTGGCTGGGCTCTCAGACTCCAGGTCACAAGTAAGGTGGTCTCCTTCTGGCTCTAGCACAGCCTGGGTGGGGGCCTCAAGAAAAGACTCTGTGTCACGTTATAGGGCAGGTTGGGAAAATAAGAAGTGTAGGCATATGTGCACCCTGAGGCGATGAAGCAGGCTACGGATAGTTATATGAATGCGGATGTCTACTTTTTGGGCTAAACCTTCCATGGACTTTTAGAGGACATTAAAAACATATAAGATATGTTCATCAAATGTTATCATCTAAATTCTATCATTTCCAGAAAGCTGTTGCTAGCCTTTAACCTGTCTGAGGCTATTTCTAATTTTATTACATTACTCCTGGATAATCCTTCCCCATGCCATGCCAACACCATTCCATTCCTCTTTGCCTTCACATTCCTATTGGATCTCCTCATTACCCACTCCATTGGCCCCTTTTCAAGCATAACGGGACATGCTGCTGCTGCTTCTTTTAGAAATCAGTCAGCCCTCCCCATCCTATGATTATCATGAGTGCTCTTCTAGGAACTCCTCCAATTTGTCTGTTTTTGACTGACTAATGCCAACCTGAAATCTGTTTCTTCTATCACTGCATTAAGTTCCATTCAGTTTTCTTTTTTTCACTCGCTTTACTAATATTCATTAAACAACATTTTACCCCCCTAATGCAGCAAGTCCTGCAATCTTTAGCAGGAGCCACAGGATCTAAGAACAAGATACTCTGTAGTTAGGAGCAGAACTCAGAATAGCATGTACAAGTCTGACAGTCAGTCTTCATGCTACACATTAGACACTGTGTTAAAGTGTGTAGACATCAGCTGAAATCAGATGGTAAGGAAGCTTTCCAAAGGTTCTGATTTGGGTTTTGGCTGGATCTCATTCTTCTTTTTATAGGCCAAAAAAACCCCAGCTGCTTATGTACATATACATATACTCCAATCATCTTACCATAATGGTTTAGCACTAAAAGCTAGTATTTTATCATAGGGTGTTCAGCTTTTCAAAAAACTACACTAATCTCAACTCTTATTAGTAAAAGATACAGTATTAATGAAGGCAAACTCACTTATTAATCCACTCATTCACTCTTTATTCATTATTGGGCCATATTCAGAAATAAAATACCTAACATTTCTGAAGTAAAAGTATAAATCAAAGAACTAAAAAGAAAAAAGTCTACAGTGGGAAACCTAAAAAGCTGTAATTCACAAAAGAGTAGAACATTAAGTTTTTCAGGCAACCTGTCATGTCTAGAATGTTTCATATGAAAAGAAATGAATACTTCTTGCAGGTAATGAAAAAAACAAAATCCTAAACCATTTCACTAGAAATTCCAACCACATTTCCTCTAGAAACAGTGCATTAAGTAAATACTTCTGTGAATCAAACGCTAAATTATTTAGTAATTGCTTAGTAAATTTCTGACCTTATCAAGCATGCTTTTTAAAAAACTTATTTACTATGAAATGGTAAGGGTTAGTGTTTATAAAAGAAAATTATCAAGTCTATAGAAATTTTAGAGTGCACAGTGCCATTAAAACTACTACATTATTGCTTTTGGATTTGAAACACTTTTCAATTGCATCAAGACCCAAACTTCTTACTTAGAGTGGAAAGCAATCCAATTTCACTAGTTTCTAATGGAAAACTGCAGTGCCTGTCACTTAATGTCTCTAATGCTTTAGATAGCTAAAGTCAGGGCCTGACATGGAGCAGCAGCTAAAATGTTCTCTGTTCTTTATTTACGCAAACACTCCATCTGCGTGTGTACTAGTTAGTGCCAAGGGAACTGAAATTTAAGGCTGTTGTTAGGAGGAAGCACTTGCAATTGTATCATTAGATCTTTAATAGCTCAGAATTCTTCTCATGCTTCAATATAAACTTCCATTTTCCTTGAACTTTCAGGAGGAAGTTCAGTTTACTGACATACTATGTGATAATGTTTTTTTTTTTTTTTTCACTGCACAGTTAAAAAATATATATATATTTAATTTTATTGTTGTTGTATTACATCCATCCCCTTTTTGCTCCCCTCAAAAAATATTTTTAAAAATTAGGAACCATCATAATAATCCATGAATTTTTGGTAATTGTTGTTGATGTTGTTTCACTTGCTTTTTTCTTTTTCTTTTTTTTTTTTTTAAAGATTTTATTTCATTATTTTTAGAAAGAGGGGAAGGGAGAGAGGCAGAGAGGGAGAGAGACATCAATGTATGGTTGCTTTTTTTCACCTGCCTCCAGCCACAGATCTGACTGGAGACCTGGCTTGCAACCTGGTTATGTGCCCTGGCTGGGGAATCGAACCTGCGACCTTTAGGTTCGCAGGCCACTTTTTTCTTTTTTTAACAGATCAAAATAAAAAAAGTAATCCAAACTTCCAAAATATCCCATAATAAAAGAGTAACAATTACTAGCGTGTATATATATATACATATATATACAACAAATATATGTATTTACATGTATATATATGCTGGTAAACTATGTGAAGAATGAGGGTATGACACAGAGGCTGAGCTAGAAGAAATACCAGACTGTTGGTAGCAGTCTATATGTATAATCTAAAGATAATAAAGAATTAAACATGAATTGCACACTCAACAAACTGGGAAGCATTAGAAAGCTGGACAATATATCAAGTGTGAAGATGTAAGGCAACAGGACTCTGATGCAATGATGGCTGGTTCAACTTCTTTGGGAGACAGTTTGGCATTATCTAGTAAAATTTGAAGAAGTGCACAGATCATGACCCTGTAATTCCATTCTGAGGCTACACTCAAGAGATTCTCCTGCATGTCTGCACCAGAAACTCTGCATGGGTGCTCACAGCAGCTGTTCAGCGTAACTCCCAACTAGAAACAATATAATGTCTGTCAGCAGCAGAACGAACAAACATGCTATGGTATGTTCATATACTGGAAGAATACAAAGCAAATGTGAGCCACATGCAACAACATGAATGAATCTCACAAACCTAGTACTGAATACTGAGCCAGAGAAGCAAGACCCAAAATAAGAACATACAATTGAATTTGATTTATATGAAGTTTGAAAATGAGCAAGACTTAAATTTCTGGGGACACGTACAGAGGTGGTGAAACTCTGAGGTGGAAGAACAGACTCAGAGGTTCTGTTTGTGGGGCGGGAACTGTGGCAGGAAAGCAGTACCAGGGATCTCAGGGGTGTTGCCCTAATGTCCTATTTCTTTTTTTTTTCTATTTCTTGATATCAGTGATAGGGAGGTGTATGTTCACTTTATGTTAGATTATATATTTGTCTTATGCACTTTTTATATCTATGTTCTATTTTAGAATTAAAAATACCTAGCTACCCCCAAATTAAAATTATAGGTAAGAGTTAACAACTCAAGTAATACGCCTCAGCTTCTGTAACTTAGTTACAAAGGTCCTAGGGTGGACTTTGGGTTTTAAATGAAAACACATACCCACAATTTAGAGCCTATAATTTAAGGTCAGAGGGGTCCCCAATGGTGATCAAATCTAACTGATTCCAAGTGGTGTGTTTTAAATCAGAAACCGAAACATTGGGCAGGATGTGGGACAAAGCCTTTTGGGAGGTGGTGAGAAATCTGAGAGTCCAAGTTTTTGCTTCAGAAGAACATTCTTTTCAGAGATTCCTTGTTTCATCTTGTGAAAGCCCGATCACTTCAGTGCACTTCCACTTTCTTATCTATAAAATGAGGAAATGGACTAGGTGACCTAGTAACGTTCTCTTAGTTCTAATTTCTGTAGTTCTATGAAAGTACAGAAATTTAGGAAAAACCTGAAACATGAGCTTCTCTAACAACAATTCTTGAGAAGGCTTTTTTTTTTTTTTTTTTTTTGGGAAAAAAGTTAGAGGTGCTCAAAAGAATACAGCTGCCTGGGAGGGAAAAATGCCATCCATCGCATAACTTTTGGGAGAGAAGAAGAAAGGAAAACCTACCCAATGACAGTTCGGACTTATCTCCTTTATAAAGTCAACTTAAAGGAGGGATGAATTAAGGGCCAATTTTCTCATGCTAGAGGCACGGGGTACCTGTAAGTACTGAGCAATGGTTCAGCGCTTTGATCTCCACACTGCCCCATCCCGAAAAGTGCTCCAGTGGGCAGGACAGGTTCTCATAAGCCGTCTTAAACATGTGGCTGTGGAATGGTGGGGGTGTCCATTCTTTCTTCTGTCTGAGCCTCCACTCAGTGACGTCAGGCACGATCACTGTGTTTAGGGGCCAGGGACAAGGCAATGGCTTGGGCTTCATGACAAGGGTGCACACACTGTCATCTCTAGATGGAAGCATGACATGCTGCGAAAACAATGGGTGAAATGGACTCCACGCCAGGTTGTCTAAGATACATGATTATTGTTTGTGTAAGTCGGGTGACGGCGGTGGTGTGGAAGTCCAGAGGGCAGAGTGGGCAGGGAGAAGGTGTGGAATTAAGGACTGGCAGATTTGGAATCATCTACCCTGCTCTTCTTTTCTAAATTTTGAGGCTTGCTTTTGGTTCATTTATGGTAACCTTTCACGTAAGAGTGTAGTTAAAACCCTCATTTATTCTGCTGAGGTAGGTCCTTTTCTCTCCTTGGTGAGTTTTCTATCTTGTCATTCCCAGTTTGTCTCGGGTGCTACTTCTTTGTATCTATGTTCTCCATTTATATTCATTTCTCATACATCAATCTCAGCTTCCTATTAGCATTTGCTTCTTGCCTATTAGAAGTTAGAGGACAGAGAAAAGTCATTTCTTTTCTCCATTTTTCTTTATCAGGGCATCTGTGTGAAATATTCTTTCCCAGGGTCCCCTCCCCTCCCCTCCTAGCCAGAGAAATATTACCCTAGAGCTCCGTGCTGCTAATGTGAGAAGAAATTATGAACAGTGATTAGGAAGCTAAATGAGGGTGGTGGAACCTATTTACTTCATTAAGGTTCCTTCAGGGAAAATGCAAGGATGGGAAACTGAGAGATAAGGGTTAACACTAAGAGAATAAAATATCCATTTGACTCAGAGCAATCTTCAGTCTGCCTGGATTCTATCAGACACCCTTCTCCATGGGGAAATCATTACAGAGAAATGACATGCAAAGTGCGCCATAAAGCATCTGAGTCAAACCAGAGGGACGATGACTCAACGGACCATTTTACATTTTAATAGAAGGCACTGCAGATTTGTACCTAGTGCACAGTTCAACACAGGGTGCGCGTCCCCTCCCCAAAACTTCTCCATTGGGTGGGAGGGGAGTTCCCAGAACCTGACAGAGATTATTCTGTTTTAGAAAAGAACCAAGTCAAAACTCACAACAGAGAATCAAAGACTAAGAAAAGACAAGACAGTCAAATGCAGAAGGAAGGGGAGACTGCAAGCCTGTCTAAGTCCAACTTTAGCATTACTGTCAGACCTAGGACTCAAAAACTGAACTCACATTTTAGTGGACTTCAAATCTGATTTGGGGGGTGGGTGGGAAGAGGGATGGAAGGAGGAGAGGAAAGGAGGAAAAAGGGAGGAGAGAGGAAAGAAGAGAACATCTACTGTTATACTTAAAAACTTTGCTCCTAAAAAGGGGATGGATGTAATACAACAACAATAAAATTAAAAAACAAACAAACAAACAAAAACTTTGCTCCTTAAAATAGCTTCAAAAGACTTTACTGTGCAATTATTGTCAGAAGTTTACCCACAAGGTCAGTGATGATGCTGGACTTGGGTGTCCATGCAAAATCAAGAAACAATATTAGCAATATCTTTGTTTCCAATACTCCTTCTGGGCTAGTTATTGCTTCTAGGTGCTGATGTGCATACTTGGCCAATGTAGATTCATCTGACCAGGAATTATGATGCTAAAGACGGAATTATCAAACCTAACTCCTCCTCACAGGGGGTAATCTCTAGGGGCACTTTGGACAGGAATGTCCACCTGTACATAAGAGTATCTATAGCTATGCGGGTGCTCGTCCTTGTGATCCCTGTCAGTGCTTGTCCTGCAGCCTGACAGGGCATGCTGCTTACAGGTGGCAGAGAAAACAGAAGTGAGTCACTGAGGTCTGGCAGAAATACAGCTTTCATAGAAGAGTTTCTTTACAAAAAATTTTATCCTCACACAAAGACATTTTTGTTTTCAGTGCTTTTAAAGAGAGAGGAAGGGAAAGAAGCCTTGATATAAGAGAGATTCACCAATTGGTTGCCCCCCCAGACCAGGGCTCATACCTGGGATTGGACGTTCCCCCACTGGGGATTGAACCTGCCCCCACTGGGGATTGAACCTGGAACTAGGTTTGTGCTCTGACTGGGAATCAAATCTGTAACCTTACAGCCACGGGACGACACTCTAACCAACTGAGCCACCCTGACCAGGGCCAGGAGAGGTTCTTAACAAAAGGCAACTTGCCTCTTTTATGCATCAGGGTCTTTTGGACAGCTTGGTTCTGTTCTGAAATATCTCCTCTGCAGGAATGCAAGCTGGGATGGGTTAAGTTTAGGTTGCAAGATGATTCACCTGGCAACTAGAACAATCAAAACTCGGCACTCAAGGCAGACGGCATCTAATTGGGGCAGAGAAGTCATCCAGCTCAAGGGTCATTTAGGGAAATGTTTTGGGAGAGGTTTATGAATTTCTGCTGAAGCCCTGGTACCCTCACTCTTGTTTTTCCATTTAAAAGTGATTAAAACCATGAGGCTCACCCATCAGTTGGCAGTTTGTTAAATCCCACATCAGGTAATAAAAGCCCTTGGACCATCTGTCACCAGACAGGAGATCAAATGGAGCTGGAATATTAGCACACATGTGAAATGGTCTCCTGGGAGCACAGGGAGGGGCAGGAAGTCAGTGAAGAGCCATTGGGAGGGGTGGGGGGAGGATATGCCCCCTGTCCTGTCCTTGGCAGCTTCTCAGACTAATGACCGTTATCAAAAGGCAGGGACACAAATGCTTCCTGACAATGATTATGCTGTTCAAAATAAAAATCCTAAAATATTATATGACTACCCTATCCCACCCCTCACGTATACCATTTGTACTCCCACAAATATGCTTCAGATAATGCAAAGTATGCTAAAGAAAGGATTACTATTATTTTTTTTTATAAAGAGAGATTACTTTCTTTTATGTATATTTTATTTCATTATTTTTAGAAAGAGGGGAAGGGAAAAAGGCAGAGAGGGAGAGAGGCATCAATGTACGGTTGTGTTTCACCTGCCTCCAGCCACAGACCTGACTGGAGAGCTGGTTTGCAACCTAGTTATGTGCCCTGGCTGGGGAATCGAACCTGCGACCTTTGGGTTCGCAGGCCGGCGCCTTATCCACGGTGCTACCAGCCCGGGCAAGAAAGGATTATTTATGGGGGAGAAAACAGTCTTTCCAACGGGTTAGGAGTGGGTGGACAAGGGCCGGTCCTCTGACCAGGTGGTACCAGATGAGCACAAAAAAGCACCAATCAGGAGGTGACTTCTCAGCATTTCTTGACTCTACCTACATACCTGCTTCTCATCCCTCTTTCTATTCCTAGACAGAGGGGCCTCTATTTGAGTCCCTGCTCTCCTACTTCCTAGCTGTATGTCTTGGAGTACGTTAATTAGACTCTGTAATTCTTGGTCTTTTTGTCTGCAAAATGGCTACGTGAAGATTAGATGAGATGAAGCAAAAGGTATGCAGGATGGTCTTGGTTTTACAGTTCATACTCAACAAATAAAAGCTCTTTTTAGGAAAAGGAGGTTCATTTCTTTGCAGATTACATTAATTTGTAGTTCTGCACAGATTGAGTTTCTTATGCTGAGCAAACGTGGGCCGCACAAAGAATGATGTATGTCTTTGTTTGTCAGATTCTCCTGCTTAAACCTAGGGAGAGACCATGTTGCTTGATTTCTATCTGTGAAAAAATGAAGGGACAATGTGTGAAATCTGGTGGTTCCTGGCAACTTTGGTAAGGACACCACCGCAGCCTTCCCTGGGAAATATTTCACGCGGATCATGCAGGTCAAGTAAGGCAGTAGATCTGAGAGCTCACTGAGTAAAGTAATCTGCTTGCATTAGAAAGTATCCTCACCACCACCCGACTCATTCTACACATACTTATAGCAAGAATGTCTGCTCTACAGGCACTTAACCTTGATATATTTCTCTTTCATGCCAAGAGCAGGCATCTGGCTGATGGGGGACCTGTATTGATTCTCATCTAATAACATTTCTTAAAAGATTCTATTCTAGCCCTGGCTGGTGGCACAGTGAATAAGGTGCAGGCCTGTGAACACAAAGGTCGCTGGTTCGATTCCCGGCCAGGGCAATATAACCAGGTTGCAAGCCAGGTCTCCAGCCAGGTCTGTAGCTGGAGGCAGGTGAAAGGCAACCATACATTGATGTTTCTCTCCCTCTTTGCTTCTCTCCTTGCCCCTCTCTCTAAAAATAACAAATAAAATCTTAAAAAAAAAAAAAAAGACTCTATTCTCTCATACTTGTTAACTGTGTGTGATTTGAATAGTCTACCCTCCTATCACAGGCTTTCCCTGTTTTTGGTCTGCTACCTTTGCACAAATCAGAGCCCTCTTTCATCGTGGGAGATGGTGAGGTGCGGTGTTGATGAGCCACGATGTTCTGGAGCAGGCCTGCCGGCACCTGAGTACTGGCCGCTGTGCCCCGCTCAGAGCACCTCAGCCCTCTGTAAGGTTTCCTCCTCTGGAACCCAGTTGCTATGAGGAGTAACCAACTTAGAGCACAAACAGACAAAGCACTTCGACAATTCCTGGAGTGTGGTAAGCACTCATGAAATGCTGTCTACATTGCGGTTTCCAGAGATAGTGGAGTCTAATTGGTTGAGAATCAGGCTCTGGAGCCAGGCTGCCTGGCTTTGAATCCTGACTCATGAGTACAGAATCTCTGGTGAGACACTTAACTTTTGTGTGCGACTTGTACAAAAAGAGCACCTATCTGGTCGAGTTGTGAGGAATTAAAACACTACACCTATTTGTTTGTTCATTAGTTCATTAATTCACTCGTTCAACATACAGTGTTCAATAAAATTAGCTTCTCATTCTCAACCATACCACCTTTCCCCATTCACTGTTCAATCCCAGATTGCCAATGACTAGTCCTCTTTTTACACTGGCATCCCTGCTTTTCCTGCCCACATAGCTCAGATTCTCCCAGCCACCTTCCTGTCTCTTGGGATTACAATAGCTTCAAGTCATGTGAATTTAATGTAACTGGAGTAGGACTGGAAATGTGCATTTTAAGCCCCCTGGGAGTTGATCCAGGGTGACCCTACAAACCAGGAATGTCTGCCTGACACTTCCTGGAGGCTCGATGACATGCCCACCTTTACTTCTCTGTATCTTACATGTGAAAGAAAGATAAAACCTGCCTCAGACACTGTTTTGAGATTTCAGGCTGATGGCTCCCACCCTGACCTCCTTTAGGTCTTTGCTCAGATGCTGCCTTCTTGGCAAGGCCTCTCTGACCACCCTATTTAGATCCCAACCCCAGCCTCCTGCCTGCACTCCACCCTCCTTCCCTGCTTTCTGTTATTTTTGTTTCTGCAGAGGTCTCCTTCAGACCTCTTCTTCACACATCTTCCTTTGCTCACTGGAGCTGCCTGTCTTTTCTGGGCTGCCAGGTCACCTGACCTATTCATTTCTCCACAGAAAACTTGTCTATTGTGAGCAATAAGGATGTCAGAGAAAACTAATGACATAACCTCCAAGATAGGCAACCCAGATAATGGGAAGGTACAAAAGCTATAGGAAAAGCTTAGGCTGACACAATGAAAGAAAAACTAACATGTTAGAGCTTCTCAGTGCAAGGGTCTTGAGTGTGCTTTATTTCCAAAGCTTTCTAGGCTCAACTATTCATACATAGTGAGACACATTCTTTATGCGTTGGTTTGTACAGGGTGGGTCCTTGCAGAGCATAATTGAGCTGCTCTATCCTGGTAAAAGTCTTGTTGCTCCCACTTTTGGAAGATGGCTGGGATCCCCACCCACTATGTTTGCAGCCTCCCATCTCAAACTGGCAAATAAGAGGACCAATCATGTCCTCCATCTCGGTAGCACCTAAGCCTCCAAGCCGTCAGGACATGATGGGCACACAGGACCTCCAACTGCACCATCAGCGAAATGTTTCTAGAGTATGACTAAGCTTGGCACAACCAATGCCCAGGCCTTGGCGGCTCTGAGACCACACATGATTCTGCAGGACCTGGGATTCAGAGAAGGTAAGAGGGAAGTTTCTGATCTTCATTCCAAAATCAGACAAGCATGAAGGGCACCTAGTAACTCTCCCTGAAATGCTGTATAAAGTGCCTTAGTTCTTAGTCATAGTGGTCCGAGGGTAAACTCCCCTTTAGTAGTTTATAATTTGGGGTTGTAAGATATTGGAGCAGACACAGCCAATGTAAAAAACAGAAAAAACCAGCCCATGATCTTCCTGGGAAAGTGAAGATGCATCTGCACAGTAATCCCTAGGAACAATCTCCTGTGGATGGTTTTCTGATCAGCTTAGAGAAGGACTGATTAAAAACCAGCATATGCTTTGTAAACTTCCCTGTAATAATGCCTTCAACATTCTCTGGAAAGAAAAACTATGTTCGCCTGCTTTTTGAAAGTGTAGGTTTCTAAAGGAGAGATACTTGAAAACCAGAAAAAAAAAAAAGCATCACCTTTTTGAAAAAAGAATCAAATAAAATGGCACAGCAGAAGTTCACATAAAATGCCCAACAATGTTTCTTTTCAATGGGACTCAGGCTGAGTGAAAGACTCTTGGATTCTGAGCGTTGCCTGGTTACCTAGGTTGCAAAGGACACCAGGAGAGACTCACGCCAGGAATTCTTAGTTAGAATGCCAGTCAAGGAGAAGTTCATAATCCTTTCAGATTTTAAATTCTGTGTCTGTGAGGGGGTTTGAAACCACTTAGTATTTCGGAGAATTGGAAAAGAAGATTAGACCAGACTCTGTCCATAAAGATGTGCTCCACTCTGGGTTATGCTCATCAAAGGCAGAGGGAAATGGCTTTTCAGGCAACAATGCTGCTATTCTCCTTTTGAAATTGTGGTTATATGGAGACTGTTCACTGTTTAATTAGCATGGAGGCTGATCTGCAGAGAAGCACATCAACTGTATTGAGTATATTAACCTGATATTCACAACCAACATCTGATTATTTAAAATTGACCAGATTTGAAATCTATTAAAATTTCTTAATTATTCATATGTGCTCACAGTTATTGCCTTCTTTTAAGAAAACATGAAAGGCTTAATGATTAATGTACTAATTTCAAAAGCTTTCTCATAGAGACTGGACTCGACTTGTGGTCTTTACAGAATGATCATTACTTAGTTAATGAACTCAGCACACTGAACATTTTTCAGCCACCTGAAACTCTCAAATATTGTGTGAGTTTTTGGTCAATTAATTATCAATTACACCATCATAAAACATTAGCACAAAAATAGGAATAATAAAATTTAATTATACATTATTCTTCAAGTTGCTGCAAATACTATACAAGCCTGATTCTGATTAATAATTCATTCAGCAATAAAGTATCAGGAAAGATAATTATGCAGTGCCACAATTCTCACACTGATTTCTATAATTACAGATTACAACAGTGTTAGCAATTTAAAAGGTTAGAGAGCTGTGGTAATTTGCTATGTCATCCTCAGCTATATTAGTGTCTCTCTGAGCACCAAAGATAATTGAAAATATAATAATGGACCACATCAGATTGCTTGCCCATGTTCTCCTCACCTAAAACATCACCAACTTGAGTACATTAGTAAAGTCAAGTCCTTGATAATTAACCTCTTATGTTAAGTAGCCCCACTATTCACATTTGGTTACAGTAGATGGAAGGGAGAAAATATGTATTTATGGTGAACTGTGAAAACACAGAAACAATCTATAGAAAAGATACAACATGTATACAACTAAATTTTGTATATGACTTATACTAGGTCTGACTGTGAATATACATATATGCATATCTGCGTAATGACCCCTCAGGTAATTAGACCTGCCAGGGGACCCACATAATGGGAGTGTCTTTGGTAACACAGTTGAGAAAATAGCACATGAGGAGATTCAAAGTTCATCCAATTAACCTCTCTAGGTTGAGGTCTGTCTGGAAAATGTCCAGCCATTGTTAATAAAAGAATGGTTTGCACAGCACTGATGTAACCTGGCAGCCAAGGAGAGTGGACTGGAATGCGTGGACAATGACAACTTCACTGTACTAGTCAGTAGGGGAGGTAGATGCTGTTGACTGAGTATGTGTACTGTGTGGCCAGCGCATTCAAAATGACTAAGTGAGTAGAGCAACGAATCTGCATCAGATTTTGCATTAAGCTTAACATTACTCCACAGAAACTATTCAGATGATTTCAGAAGGCTGCAGCTATGGGCAACTGGTGATTGGCAGCTTCATCATGACAACACACCTGCTCATGTATCATGTCTTGTGCGGAGTTTTGGTGAAACATCAAATCACCCAGGTGACTCAGCCTCCTACAGCCCAGATTTGGTACCCTGTGATGTCTGGCTTTTCCTAAAACTAAAATCACCTTTGAAAGAGAAGAGATTTCAGACTGTCAATGAAGTTCAGGAAAACACAAGAGGGCAGTTGAGGGCAATTAGGAGAATAGTGTGAGGTTCCAAGGAGCCTACATTGAAGGGGACGGAGGTGTCACTGTCTAATGTACAACGTTTCTTGTATCTACTTCAATAAATGTCTCTATTTTCCATATTACATGGCAGGATACCTTCTGGACACACCTGGTACATTGTGACACAACAAACTACTCTTGTCTCTGAAAATGAAAATAAGACTTTATCTTGCTAGGAATACTTTTTCTGTTCTGCTTTCACTCCTTGGGAAAAATACCTGGCTAGCAACTGGTAACTTCTTCCCACAGTTTCACCTGGGGATAAGCCCACATAAACAAAACATAGTTTCACAACCTAAAAAAAAAAAAATCATTTTTTCGCTGTGCTTTTCTGGATACTTTTTGGAAGAGATGCACTGTAACAAATCATGGCTTTTCTCTCCTGAAAGCATTAAAAATCCAACTAACTCCATAACTGACTGATATTGAGAAACAAATAGAAAATTCATTGGGACTAAGGCCTTAAACCTTATTTTAATAAGTTCCTACCAAAGTCTTTTGCATATCTTATTGGGACTGGAGATTTCTCCTCCTAGAGTATGCCAGGGTCTGGATTCAATATTTCATTATAGCTGGTGCCCCCAAAATATAGGGAGACAAGGTTAAAAAAGCAGTTTTATTCTAGTGCTAGAAGGGACTTATAGATAGATCATCTGATGGAATTTGTCCCTTTTATAACTGTGGACATTTAGGCTTAAAGAGATTGATTTACTCAAGATGCCAGAATTATTTAGTGTAGAAACAGAAGAACCCAAGAGGTTCTGACTCCCAGACTTCTACTATCCTGTATTAGAGAAAAGACAGGAGGAGGAGGTATGGTTCAGCACATGGAGACATTTTTGTTCCAAAGTTAAGCCCTTTTATTTACATTTCATTTTCATAAGGGGGAGTAAGTATAATAGGAAGAGGGGAGAGGAAAAAGAAGTCTAAAAGAACATCATAAGGTTGTAGCTCTTTAAGTCTTTCAAGTACAAATAAAATGGGTTTTCTGTGCATCATGAGCATAATTATAAAATAAGGCATTGCCTTTAATGAGGCCTCATCAGCTTTCTTTCTGGGCCACATGTAGGTGGCTGGCATAGATCACGTCCTATGATGAAGCCACAATGAAATGTAAATGTCCTTCCCCCTTTTTCAACTACTTCCTTTTCCAAGCTTTACTCCCAGTAGGGCAGTCAAACAGGCTCTCTGCAAGTCACACTGTTCCTTGTTTTAAGCAGCAGACATTCAAGCTTTTGACAGGGAATAAAACTGGCAAGCAGACTTTGGTCCCACATTTGCAAGGTCCTGTATGGTTTTGAACTTGGATTTTTTAGAACACTTTATTATGAAAATTTTCACACAGCGAAGTGCAAAAAAGCTTACAATGGATACCCACATATCCACATCTAGATTCCACAACTAATATTTTACTATGCTTATTTCATTACACATCTCTCCATCTCTATTCATCCCTGTATCCATCTGTCACTCTATCTCACTGTTTCTATGCGTATCATTTGCTAGAGTTCTAGATTTGCTTACAGTTTTTTTCTGTTGAGGAAAAACTGACATAAGATGAAATGCACAAATTTTAAGTGCATACTCACTAGGTTTTGATAAATATGGATCTAAACCTTATCAAACTATAAACTATAACCACTTTAGAAAGATTCCCCATCCCAGTTAGTCCCTGCTGCCCAAGGCAACCACTTGTTATGATGTTTTCTAACACAGTCTAAGTGTACCTAGAATGGTTGAAATTTGGAATTATTAAAGGCCTCAGTCAACAGTTAAATGGCTAAATGTTGTTCTGCTTTCTTCCTTCAGTCAGCAAAATGCTACCGAATACCCACAATTAGCCTCACACATTGGAAGCCAGTGACAACAAAATAATTATTCCATTAAATTAAGAAAATAACTTCAGTGGTGGTGAGACTGTGGAATTCATTATATGTCAAGGGTGATTTGACTGCCCAAACAAAAGGGAAGCCACACACCACACCCTGTGTCTGTTACCCATTTGGAAACTTACTGGCTCTTTGACAGAAAAATAAAACCCGTACCCATGTCCAGTAGAAAAATGAGGGCTCTATAGGATTCTTGGAGTAGATCTGAAAAATAAGGTTTTTGGAAAAAAAGCCCCTCTTCAAACCACCACCATTGGTCTGTGATGAAGATGAATGATCATAGTGTGTCAAGCCGTATCCTATAAAGACCCAGCCCCTAGTTTTATAAACTGTACAATCATGAAGGCGGCTACCAAAGGAGCTAGAAAACTTCCTATGTATTTTCTCTTGATCTAACTATGGGTAGTCAGTAGATTAGGCCCTTATTTTCCAGTAGTTGCGCAATTGCCAGGACAATGACACCCTTGGTAGACATAGCATTGAGCTCCTCCTCTCTGCAAAAGCTCAACAATGGCACACTCCACAAACCAGTTACTTAAAAATGGGATGAAGGCATTATAGCAACTCCAATCCTCTTTAAAACCTCTTCATTAACCCTTGTTATGGATTAATTATGCACGCCCCCCAGCCTCACCTACCCAAAAGGTAAGGTGAAGCCCTAACCTCCAGTACCTCAAAATGTGACCTTATTTGGAAATAGGGTCATCACAGATGTATTAATTAAGATAAGGTCATACTGAAGTAGGGTGGGCCCCTAATCCAATGTAACTGGTGTTTTTATAAAAGGAACTCCATGTAAGACAGAAGAGAAAGATGAGAACACCATGTGAAGATGGAGCCAGAGATTCAAGTGATGCATCTATAAGCCAAGGATCAATGGCCACCACCAGAAGTTTGGAAGAGGTAAGGAGAGATTTTCCCTACAGGTTTCAAAGGAAACATGACCCTGCAGACACCTCAATTTTAGACTTTCAGCCACCAGAACTGTGAGACAATACATTTTTGTTGTTTAAGCCACCCAGTAGTATTTTGTTATAGCAGCCCTAGGAGATGAATACAGACCTAAAAATTATTTTTCCTCTGAGGTAATTTTTAAAAACCCAAAACATAATTTACATGAATTGTACCAACCATAAGGGTATATACAGATCAATAAAATCTTCCAAGTGAGCACATGCATATCACCACCAACCACCACCTGTACAAAGAATATCACCAGCAACCCAGAAGTCTCCTTCATGCTGTACCCCATCCACTTTCCCCACTGAGACACCACCATTCTTTTTTTATTTTACGCCTTGGATTTTAATTAATTAATTAAAAGATTTTATTTATTATTTTTAAAGAGAGGGGAAGGCAGGGAGGGAGGAAGAAAGAAAGACAAGCATCAATGTATGGTTGCCTTTCACCTGCCCCCAGCTACAGACCAGGCTTGCCACCTGGTTATGCACCCTGGCTGGGAACGGAACCAGTGATGCTTGGGTTTGCAGGCCAGTGCCAATCCACTGAGTCACCAGCCAGGGCCAAGTCAACCACCATTCTAACTTCCTTCACCATAGATTAGTTTCATCTCTATTGAACTTTCAATATATGGGAAAATATACTACTTATTTTTCAGGTGTGTTTGGCTTCCTTTGCTTATGCTTGTGAGACTCATCTATGTTGTAATAGTGACTTCTTCTAAAGACAATTAAAAAAAATAATGTTAACATTTTTTTTTTTTTTTGCTTATTTTGGTTAATTCAAATTTCAAAAGGTACAAATGGTAGATAGTGAAATTCTCCAGAACCTTCCCATCCCTGCCTTCTAGTTACAGAGTTTCATTTCTTGAGGCAACTGATGTTTTCCTGTTATCCTTCTAGAGCAGCAATTTTCAACTGGTGTGCTGCAAGAAATTTTAAAACATGTAATACCTGACTGACTAGTCAGGAGCTCTGACCTCTTTTCCCTTAAATTGTCAAATGAAAAAAAAATAGCCAATGTAAAAATAGTCATCTGGTGTGAGTGAATCAAAAATATACCTATTTTTTTTGTCAGACCCTTTTTGGTGCACTACAGAATTAGTTATTGGTTTGTGTGTGCCATGAGACGAAAAAGGTTGAAAATCACTATTTTACAGAGATTTTATGCCTATTTATGCAAAGATACATACATTTATAGATATATAGTTCTCCTTTTTTAATATAAAACTTACTATTACTATAATGCATTTTGTTTTTCACTCATAGATCTATCTTTGGTGTCCTCCCATACCAACATATAAAAGCTTTCTCATTCTTATTTTATGGTTACATAGTATTCAATCTATGAGAACATAGGGATAATGTTTATTACCAAGTCTTTATTGCTGGCCATTTCGGTTGCTGTCAATCTTATTATAAATAAGGTTGCAATGTAAAGTCTTGTAATTTTGCACATGTAAGTTAGAGCATCTATATATTGTCCCCAAAGCAGAGAATCCCAAAGCAGAATTGCTGCATCAAAGTACATAAGCTTTTGCAATTTTGAAAGGGAGGAAGAAAGGCAGAGAAACAGCAATGTATGGTTGCCTTTCACCTGCCTCCAGCTAAGGACCAGGCTGGAGACCAGGCTTGCAACCTGGTTATGTGACCTGACTGGGAACTGAACTGGCGACCTTTGCGTTCCCAGGAGCCTATCCACTGAGCCATTAGCCAGGGCTGTATTTTCCATTTAGATTGTAGTAATTTAAACACCGACCACCATGTCTTTATTCATAATTTTGCTAAATAGATTGTGTTATTAAACCAAAAACAAATCTGCCTGCTTGGTAGGTAAAAAAGTATCTCATAATAGTTTTATTCACATTAATTTTTTAATAAATGAAGCTGGATGTATTTCATATGTTTTTGAGCAGCTATTTATATTTCCCTTTCTTTTTTTACTTTAAATTTATTGCTATTGTACTACATTTATCCCACTTTTGCCCCACTGCTCTCCCCTGCCCCAACCTCCCCATCCTTCCCCCACAGTCAATCCCACATGTTGTCCACATCCATGGGTCATGCATGCTAATTCCCTGACTAAACTGTTCCCCTTCTTTGCCTCTTTCTCCCTTTCCCCATCCCTTCTGTACAAGTGTTCCTTGTATTCATGTCTCGGGTTCTGTTTTGCTTGTTTGTTTTGTTCATTAATCTCCAGTATTGGGTAAGATAATGTATTTGTCTTTCACTGGCTGGCTTATATCACTATGCATAATACTCTCCATTTCCACTCATGTTGTCACAAAAGGCAGGAGTTTCTTCTTTCTTTCTGCTGTGTAGTATTCCATTGTGTAAATGTACTAAAGTTTTTTGATCCAATCATCCACAGATGAGCACTTAGGCTATTTTCAGCAATTGGCTATTGTAAATAGTGCTGCTTTGAACATAGGGATACACAGGTTCTTCTGAATTGGTGTTTCAGGATTCTTTGGGTAAAATCCTAGCAGTGGAATAGGTGGGCCAAAAGGCAGTTTCATTTTTAGTTTTTTGAGGAAACTCCACACTGTTTTCCATTGTGGCTACACCAGTCTCCATTCTCATCAACAACGCACCAAGTTCCCTTTTCTCCACATCCTCATCAGTACTTGTTGTTTGTTGATTTGTTAATGATGGCCATTATTAACAAATCAATGAGATGGTATCTCATTGGGTTTTAATTTGTATCTCTCTGATGGCTAGTGATGTTGAGTGTTCTTTCATATGCTTATGGGCCCTCTGTATGTCCTCCTCAGAGAAGTGTCTGTTCAGGTTTTTTGCCCACTTTTTAATTGGGCTGTCTGTCTCCCTGGTGTTGTCACATAAAGTTCTTTATATATTTTGGAGATCAAACTCTTGTCTGAGATATCATTGGCACGTATGTTTTCCCATACAGTTGGTTCCCTTTTAATTTTTCTGATGTTTTCTTTAGCTGAAAAGAACATTCTCAGTTTGATATAGCCCCATTTGTTTATTTGTTCCTCTATTTCCTTTAGCCTTGGAGAAATGTTAGTGACAATACTGCTGCATATGATATCTGAAATTTTACTTCTGATGTGTTCCTCTAGGACTTTTTCCTTTTCTTTTTAAAAATGATTTTATTTATTTTTAGAGAGAGTAAAAGCGAGAGAGAAAGAGGAGGACAGAAACATCAATATGTGATTAGCCCCACAACTCAGGCATATGCCCCAAAAGGGAAGTGAACTAGCAACCTGTTAGTTTGATGGTTGGCACTGAATGCACTGAACCACACCAGCCAGGGCTATATTTCTTTTTCTATAAATTCTGTTAATAACCTATTCTATTTTCTGTTGCATTGTTAGTCTTTTTTCTTAGTGTACTGTAGAAGCTCTTTACATATTAGAGAAATTGGCTCTTTCTCTTATCTGAGTTGCAAAATATTTTTCCTAGTTTATCATTTGTCTTTGCCTTCATTTATGGTGGTGTTTGTGCCTCAGAAATTTTTGATTTTTATGTCATTGAACTCATTTTAGGGCTTTCTTTTTCTAACTTTGGGCTTTTTATCATACTTTGAAAGGCCTTCCCCATTTGTGTATATAAATAATTTCTTCCTCGATTCTGTTAGTAGTTTTAAGGTTTTTTTTTTTTTTAATGTCTTTGATCCACTTAGAATTTATCTTGAACTCTCAATAAGGTTTTTTGTTCCAGACAGCTATTAGTCATCCCAGATACATTTATTGAACAATCCAGTTTTACTGCATAGATCTAAAATGACTTAATTGTTAATTAAATTTTGAGATTATTCCTGGACTCCACACTGTACTATCAACCTATCTAATTCCCTAATTAAAATAAACATATTTGTTATATATTTTAACTCTAAAGAGCAAGTTTCTCTCATTGTTTTCTTTTGAAAATTCTTGATTAGCCTTTGAAAAATACTATTTTTTAATATCCTCACTTGAGGACATGCTCATTGAATTTTTTCTTTCTTTTTTTTTCTTTTTAAGATAGAGAGGGGAAGGAATAGAGAGGGAGAAAGGGATAGAAACATTGGTGTAGGAGAGAAACATCCATTGGTTGTCTCTCCTATGCACCTTACCAGGGGACCTAATCTACAACCCAGGCATGTGCCCTGACCCAGAGTTGAACTTTTTGGTTTACAAAATGACGCTCCAGTCAACTGAGCCACACTGGCCAGGGCTAATTCTTGATTATTATTATTAATTTTTTTTTCACATGAACTTCAGTATCAGCTTTTTTGGTTACAAACCATTCAATGGTTATTTTTACTGGAATAGTGTTAAATTTGTGATTTTCTATTCAAGAACATAGATTGCCTTTCCATTTGTTCATGTTTTTTTTTTCATTTTTCTCTTCTGTATCTCAAGGAATTAACAAAGCTTCATTCATTTAAGGAAGAAAGATTTCTGTTATAGATTCTTAAAGTTTAGTAGCTGCACTTATATATATGTAATGTATTTATGTATATATTTACATTCGTATTTTGGTTTTTCTTTTTGCTGTTCTAAGTAGAATCTTTTTTTCATTATATCTTCTAACTAGCTATTCATTACAGTAGATAAGGGAGAATGCTCATTTTTACCTAATAAATTGTTACTCAGCTACCTTACTGAGTTCTGTATTGTTTGTAACAATTTTCCAGTTGATTCACACAAACAAGCATACAATCTAAGTATACAATCATAACACCTGCAAATTGCAAACATTAGTCTTTTGACTTTTTTGGGGGTTTCCATTTTCTCTAGTACTTCATTGGCTAGTACATTCAGAATGTTGGAGAACAGTTACAGCAATGGACACACCTGTCTTCATTCTTTCTGACATAACATGGCTTCTATTGTTTCCCTATCAAGTACGATGCTCAATTTGTGGTGAGGTACATGTGTTTTACCATATATGTTAAGCAGGTATTCATTCCTTCCTATTTTATAAAATGTTCTGTAATGAAAATGGATGTTGAGTTACATCAACATCTTTGTAGCATCTACACAGATGATCAAATAAATGAGTCTTCCATAAAGATCTATTAATATGGTCAATTATATTAATAGGTTTACCAATAACATCATCCTTACACCCCTGGGATGAACCTCATTTGATCATGGTGCATTGTTTTTTTGAAAATTCTCTGAGACTCTGTTTGCTAACATTTTATTTAGAATTTACATTAGTGTCTACAGTACTTTTTCTGATGGACTTACCTTCTGTTTGGAAATCAGAGGTCAATTGTATTTTCTTGAATAATTAGGCATTTTGCCTGGGTTTTCAAATGTAATTGTAAAAAAGGGGTCAGAAGAGTTGGATAAATAATATTTCATGATTGCTTTTTTAAATTAGATTTTTAAAAAAGATTTTATTCATTATTTTTAGAGAGAAGGGCAGGGAGGGAGGAAGAAAAGGAGAGAGATATCAATGTGTGGTTGCCTTTCACCTGCCTCTAGCTAAGGACCTGACTGTAGACCTGGCTTGCAACCTGGTTCTATGCCCTGGCTGGGAATCAAACCAGCGACCTTTGGGTTCATAGGCTGGTGCCTTTCCACTGAGCCACCTGCTAGGGCTCTTATGATTACTTTTTAATATACTTTACATTCACCATATTTTAAAAATTATTTTCCCTAGTTTTATTGATCAACTTAAGTATCCTGTATTTCTTCAAGTAATGTGCCTCCTGCATTTACTAATTAATTTTTCTGTTTTTGAAGCACATTTTATTGATTAGGCTGTTATAGCTGTCCTAATTTCTTTTCCCTTTGCTCCCATCCACTGAGTAACCTCCTTACCTCCAGCAATTCCACCCACCCACCCCTAGTTCATGTCCATGAGTCAAGCATGTAAGTTCTTTGACTTCACTCTTTCCTGTATTATTCTTAACTTCTCCCTGTCTATTTTGTACCTTCCGAATATACTTCTTACCACCTACACTATTTCCGTATTTCTCCTCCTTCCCCCTCCCAGTTGATAACCCTACAAAATGGTCCCCATACTTATGATTCTGTTTCTATTGTTTGCTTTGTTTGTTTTTGTTTTTATTTATTTTTTTAGATTTAGTTGTTGATAGTTGTGAATTTGTTGTCATTTTACTTTTAATGGTTTTGACCTGCTTTTTCTTAAATAAGCCCCTTTAACATTTCATATAATAAGGGCTTGGTGATGATGAACTCCTTTAGCTTTACCTTGTCTGGGAAGCACTTGATCTGCCTTTCAGTTCTAAATGATAGCTTTGCTGGATAGAGTAATCTTGGTTATTGTCTTTGCTTTTCATCATTTTGAATATTTCTTGCCTGTCCCTTCTTGACTGCAAAGTTTCTTTTGAGAAATCAATGCACAGTCTTATAGGAACTGCTCTTGCTGCTTTTAAGATTCTCTCTTTATCTTTAACCTTTGGCATTTTAATCATGATGTATCTTATTATGGTCCTCTTTGGATCCAACTTGTTTGAGACTCGGTTCTTCCTGGACTTGTATGTCTATTTTCTTTGCCAAATTTGGGAAGTTTTCCTTATTTTTTCATAAAAGTTTTCAGTTTCTTCCTTCCTTCCTTTCTCTCTCTCTCCCCTCCCCCCTCTCTTCTTTTATCCCTCCCTTCCTTCCTCCCCTCTTCCTTTCTTTTACTGGAATAACATTGTTTTATTCATCCTCATTTCCTTATAGGTTTGGGAAAAGAAAATCTATTCCAACCAGGTGCACTGTGTGGAGCTTGCATCGTCTTTCCTTATCTAGGTTTTCTCATAGGACTTAGGGTTCTTCCCATATCCCAAAGGTAGGCAGGTGAGAATTCATGTCTAAGTTGCCTGAGTTGGTATGGGCATGAGTGGGCCCTATGGCAGAAGGGCCTCCTGTCCAGGGTTGGCTCCCAAATTGAGGTGCTCAGATAGGGTCCTGCCATCCACAATCCTTAACTGGAATAAGTGGGTTGGAACTTAATCTTACCTGTTTTTATTTATTCCTTAAGACAAAAAAATATGTGTATAGCTCACATTTCTTTCAGTGTTTTAATATTGGAAGTGTTGAGAGATGTTTTTGTGACCAGAAATAGGAATTTAACTCTTGTCTATATAAATTAGCCTATGGCAACATTTTGTCAGAGTATCCAATAACCTATGGATGATATTACATGAAGATTTACTGTAATTTATTGAGAACCTCTCCTCCTGTCCCTGGTAGTCTCTAGGTCATTTTTTTCCACTTGTAGATTTTGTGTACTAGCCTCAGGAAGATGCTAGGGGCAGGGACAATGAGTACTCTGCTCAGTGAGACCCATAAGGTGGCTGTAACTATCTTCCTCATATTGTAGACACAGTCTGAAGATTCAGCTCCTTGTAGGGTGCCTTAACTCAGGCCACCACCTTCTCAGCCTCTTTCTGTCCATAATTCTCCTGCAAGATCTGGCACTGTTCTAGGGAGCCCTGTTGCAGACACTGGACCACCAACCAGCTGCATCTGTTGTCCTGGATGTCAGTGCCAATCCTGCCTGTCATACTGGAGTCCCCAAGGAGGTTAAGGTAATCACCTTCAATCTGAAAGGGCTCCCCCATCTCTAGCAGCATCTTCTTGGCATTGGCATGTTCTTCCTTGCTGTCAATGCCTACCATATACATGGCAGTAGCTACAGGAAGGTAGAAGGCGTAGAAAGTTCTTATAGTCGACAATAGGTTTGTGCTATTTTTCAATGAATCTGCCAAGATCCTCATTGTCTAATGAAACTGAGATGAGGTCCAGGGTCCAGCTGATCTCAGTCTCATAGAAACTCTGTAGGAAGAGCTCTATCATGTTCAGGTAATAGGGCTGCTCCCAGCACTAGAGCTTCAGCAGTCAGGAGATACATGCTTCCAGAAGCACAGCATCTTTGATGGCATCCAAGCCTATGCCTGGCTTCCAGTACCAGCAGATATGACCCTACTGGGTGAGGGATGAATCCATAATGTCATTTGACACCAGTAAAAAAGCTTGGAGTAGTTTCACATACCAGTCCACAGTCATGGACCACTGAAGACTATCAGCATCCATCTTTCTTGGTTCTACCAGATCCTGGAATGTTATCAGCACCATCATACCCTGCTGGTACTTGCCTCCAATGACACTGTACTCCAGGACCTCCTCGAGCTGGGCAATAGCATTTCCTATTTCTGGGTGTCCCATGTCATCCTCAGTCAGATTTAGACAATCTTAGAGAAATATTGGATAAAATTCTGCTTTTTTTGATCATAAACATCCAATTTCTGGTCTCCATTCATTCTGAGGTAGGAGTACTCTGTTGCTGGATGCAGCTTCTTAGCTAGTTTTCAATTTATTGCTCTTCCTCTTCTTCTTCTGGCACCCCTTGATTCTGATGTTGGAATGTTTAATGTTGTCTCAGAGGTTTCTAAGACTATCCTCATTTTATTTTCAATTCTTGTTTCTTCTTTCTGTATTGATTGTTTAGTTCTTCCTTATGTTCCAAGTCATTGATTTAAACTCCAGTTCCCAATTTTCTTCCCTTCACCACTAGTTTCATGTAGATTTTCCTTTGTTTCACTTAGTATAGTCTTCACTTCTTCCCTTATGTGTTTGTTATACTTAAGCATATCTGTCAAGTCTGTGAGCATCTTTATCACCAGTGTTTTGAACTCTGCATCAGTTAGGTTAGCTAGCTCCTTGTTTGTTGGATAACCCCTGTTGCTTAGTTTTCCTTGTTGCTTAGAAGCCCTTTTTTGAGCCATGCTTCTCTGTCTCAGTTTGATGGGCTTCTTTCTGTGTTTGCCTCTGTATCTTAGGTATAACTGTTGCACCTGTTAGGTTTAAAGGGCGGAGCCTTAGGGTGACCTGTTTTATCATACTGTGGCACTGTATGTGGGGAAGGGGTCTGAGAGGGAACATGTCACTTGCTCAACATTCACTCCTTTTCCAGGCACTTCTCCCACTTCCCTTATGAAACTAGTGCCTTTCTAGAGGTTGCCCTGGCCATGGTTCCCAAAGTGGATGGGTTTGTGGACATTCTAGGACCATGGGGGCCTCTAAACAAACAGACTCTGCTGAGAGACCAGCAGTTTCTTCCTCTGTCCCAACCCCCACTGGTTTTCACAGTCAGAAGCAATGAGGCTTTATTTTCCCCAGGGCTGGAATTGTGAGCTATGCCATCTGGTCTAGTAGTGGGAGTGCTCCCCAGGTATTCCTCCCTGATTTTTCAAATGTGACTGCACTTTCCGCCAGCCAGCCACAGCTGCTGTTGCCACCATCACCACCACTCAGTGTCCTCTGCACCCCAGCTCCCTCCTCCTGCTTGTCTGGATGAGTATTTCTTCTTTATATCTTTGTTTGTTGGTCTGTCAGGCAGCTTGATTTTCTTGAACTTTTGGTTGTTTCCAGTTTTGAGGTAGTTGTATTCTCTCTTAGTTGTGGAGGGAGATGCAGCGTGTCCACCTACTCCTCCATCTTGGTCATAAGTCAATTTTTCAGTTTTTGAATTTATGGTTTTCTGCTGTAAGTTTATTAGCTTCTTCCTCATGGTTTTCTTAGTTTTGTTTTATTGTTCTTTTTCTACCTTTTTTGAGTTAGATGATTAATTCATTTATTCCTCTTTTTCTTATTTACCAAAATAAGTATTCTGGGCCCTTACTTTGTTTTCTGACACTGCTTTAGCTGTGTCTCCCAGATACTGGTTGATTTTAGGTAGCAGATGTTTACATAATAATCATATGTAAAATAAACTTTAGAAATTGACCATTTCAAAGATGGTAGGAAACATCATTAAAAGAAGGCAACAGTGTTTGTTGTAACATGAAGAATAATTCTTTCACATTCATGGGATAATGACCATGTGCCAGGCACAGTGCTAGACTCTACGAGAATAACGAGGTAGAGGAAGGGGTCTTTGTTCTCCCACTTTAAGGGGAAAACCCCACACATGAACACAATCATATACAATAGTACCACAGAACCACAGGATAAGGCATACCAGTAAAAAGAGGATACAAATTATGACATGAAAATAATTCCTTCCTTCTACTCAAAACATATGTATTAATAGTCTTTAATAGACATCCATTTAGTTGATCAAAGTTGCTCTTCCAGTTTTAACTTAACAGCAGCTCACAATGACAATGTTAGTTTTTGTGACTAGAAGCTGATTTGGCATGTATTTGGAAGGTAGAGCTGATGGGATTTGCTAAAGGATTAGATGTGGGGCGTGAGAGAATAAAAATGTTAAGAATGGCTTTGAGAATTTCATCATGAGCAATTACATGAATGGAATGTCATTTACTGAAAGAAAAAACTCCAGAGGAGGATAATGTTTGAGGGCTAGCATTGGAATAAATATTACTTCCTGACAGCTCTTCAACTTATCTTGTACAATTCTCTTGTAAGTTAGTTATATTCAAGATCTTTGTCCTATCACAGCTCTATGCTATTGTATGTGCTGCTTCCAAACCTGAAATGCACTTCCCACTCTTCTCTGTTGGCAAACACCTGCTCATTCTTCAAGAACAATCTCAGATGTCAGTTCCTCTGGTTACCTTCCTGACTCCTGCAGGCACAGATGGGAGATTCTTGCTGGAGCTTCCCAGCACAGAGCCTTATCACTACCATGAAATGCTTTTGTGTCTGTCTCTGTCACTCAGGGCAAGTACCCCAAGGAGAGAAATCATGTGCCTTTTTCTTTCTTTTCCTTATAACATAATGCCTGAAACAAAGATGTCGTCAGTAAGCATTTTCATTTTCTCAAACAATATTGGCTGTCTACCATGTACAGTACATGAAGTCAGCATGTTCTGGGTGCCTGAGGATGCAGCAATAAACACAGCACAGCCATGCACCCAAGGAGTTTACATTTTATTGCAGGGTGTGGCAATACACAAGCAGATCTACAAGAAAATGTGCTACAGAGAACAAAATAAGGCAGGGTAAGAGAACTGAAGGATAAGAACTGTGAATGTGGTCATAAAAGGTCTCATTTAAGCAGGTTCTAAATGAAGTGAGAGAGCAAAATATGCAGATATCTTGGAGAAGAGGCTTCCAGGCCGTAAACAGCTAGCCAGAGTAGGACAGTGAAGAGCCTGCATTCAGGCAGGAGTGTGGGTTTTATTCTAAGTGCTATGGGGAGCCACAGAAGGGAAGGTGGCTGCTGATTAATATTTTTAGATTACTTTGGCTTCTATGTGAAAAATGGGTGGTTGCGGGGTCATGCTGGAAGTATGCTGGGAGGTTCCTGCTGCAGTCTACGTATCCAATAAAGAGGGACCAAGCTAGGGATGGAGCAGAAGAAGTGGTGACCAACAGCTGGATTTGGCTTATATTTGGAAGGCAGAGCTGATGGGCTTTGCTAATGGACTGGATGTTGGACGTGAAAGAATGACTTAAAGATGGCTTCAAGATTGAAGCATAAGTGACCAGGTGAATGGGGTGTCATTCACTGAAATGGGCAACCACAGGGAAGAATCAAGTTTCTGGGGATGAGGTGAGAAGAACTGTTTAGGCGTGCTAAGGTTGAGAAGCCTATTAGCCAGCTCTATAGATACACGTACTTTGTAAGCAGCTGAACACATAACTTGAGATTCAGGGCAGAGTTGATTCTAGAGATATAAATTTGGGAGTCATTAGTATGGAGATAGTACTTAAAAACCACAGGACTGCAGTGACTTCTCATGTGGGCTGAATGAATGAATAAGCAAGTTTACATTCAGGAAGGAAGATGTTAACAGGTTCATATAATCTGACTATAAAGATTGGACAGAGACATAATATACAGAGGGATGAGAGTATGCAGAATGGATTTTTCTTTCTGTCTAAAAAATCAGATAGTGATTTAAAAAAAAATCAGATTCAGATTTTTAGACTCTCAGAAGAGCCTTTATTTCAAATCATTTGGGGGACAAAGGGCACCACAGAATTTTCTGGGGCAGTTTCCATTTCTCAGCATATGGATAAGGTGTGGCAACCGTCTTCAGGCTGCCTGGGAACTAAGCGCCTCTGTGGGAGAGTACCCTATCATCACATGTGGTGCAGGCTGAAATCCACAAGTGTGCGTCCTTCTGGACAGTAAAGAGATCAATAGGTCTACACAATGTGGTTCAAATTAGAAAGGGGGAATGGGTTATAAATCCAGTAACTGTAGACATCCTTTATGTGTACCATGTTATCTCTACTGAAGTAACAGGCAGGTAACTTCCACAACTAAGATTAAAATGATCTTTGCCATAAGCCCAGGAAAGCTACTGTACAATCTGAGGTTAAGCAGTATTTCTTAGAAGTCAAACGCAGGTCAGTGGGTCCACCAAATTCTTTTGGTTGCTTCAAATATTATATTACCCAATACTAACAGCTTCTCAGGTCCACAGGAATATAACCACATTAAAAAAATCACTAAAAGGATGATGATGTAAGAGGTATCTGCTGTAAAACAATTTCTTTTGCATACTTTCTAAAATTAATATTTCATTTCAAGTACACAGTTTTCTCTGTCTCTTTAGAATTTTTTTCATCATGAGGTATTAAAAAATTGGCCAATAAAGATCCAGGCTCTTTTGACTTTTTGATTTCCACTCCCTCCCATAATGTTCTAGGCTTCTCTCACTTAAAAATAATCAGCACTTTGCTCCAATATGCTTTTCTGCTCCACTGTGATCACAGATATTTTTTCTATTTCTGTGTAATCTCAAAACAGGAAATAAAGACCCCAAATGAAGTCTTATTTAGTGTTCTATCCACATCCCAAAGAGTAAAGCTGTGTTCTGGAATTATTGTTGACTGCTAGCAAGAGTTAGTCTGCTCTAATCTTAGCTGCTCAAAGTACATAAATCACTGTGCTGATTTGGATGCTTTGAAACACAGAAACTGCTACACTCAAGAGAAGAGCAAAATTGTATAGAACATCAGAAAGATAGACAGATTCAGTCACTGATGTATCCAGGAAATGTTTACTGAGTATCTTCCAAATGCCAGGCACGTTGCTAGGTGCTGGGTCACAAATACAAGCCTCTGGAACAGTGGTTGACCAGGTAAATTGATAACCATGCTGTAAGAGCTGTTGTAGAGGCATTTCAGCATGTCATCAAACACAAATGGGACTCTTCCCAGCAAGGACAATGCTTGAGCGGAATTCTATGGGAAGGGGCAGAGAAAGATCAACTAAAATTTGCAAGGAAGAATCAACTATTTGTGGATCCCTAACTCTATTTTCCCTCCTAAGCTCAGAACTAGGGAAACAAAGATGAGTAAGACAACATACTACCAGTTTTCAAAATTCTAAAGAGTTATGTAGGATGTAATACAACAACAATAACATTAAAAAAAAAAAGTTATGTAGATAAACATTGGAATCTTCGAGGTATCCTATGAGTGACATCAAGATACCATGCATAGCTGCTGAAGAGTAGATTCAACAGGTCGTTCCGGATGCTTTATCTGCTGATCTACAGATAAGTCTTTGTGAAAAGGATCAACTTTATGGGCAATCAGAAACAGGCTGATCAGAGGTATTAAAATCTCTCCAGTTAGGTCTACAATTTAGCTTATGTATAGTTATTAGTGGAAAACAAGAGAATCTGAGTATCAGGTAACTAAGTCTTTTAACATTAACATGAAAATATGACCCTGACCATTAGCATCTCCAGGCAGGGATGGTCCGTGCTGTCAATACATACTGGTAGGCTGGGCACAGCCCCACACATTTATGGCTTGATGCTTCCCCTTCAGAAGTTAAAGACTCCTTAAATCCTGGCAGGAATCTCAACAGATATTAAAGAAAAATGGATTAATATAACTCTACAGTGGCTCAAACATAAAGTCCCAAGAGAAAGAGATACTATGGACAGAATAAATTTATATGATGTATACTAGACAGAGACTCGCCATGGGAGGGTGTATGATGGGAGTGGGAGACACATGTGATTTAAGAATGCTTTCCTGACACTCCTATTAATTTCTTTAAAAAAGATTTTATTCATTATTTTTAGAGAGAAGGACAGGGAGGGAAGAAGAAAGGGAGAGAAACATCAATGTATCGTTGCCTTTCACCTGCTTCCAGCTACAGAGCTGGCTGGAGACCTGGCTTGCAACCTGGTTATGTGCCCCGCCTGGGAATCAAACCGGCGACCTTTGCGTTCGTAGGTCGGCACCTATCCACCAAGCCCCCAGCCAGGGCCCTATTAATTTTATATCACTAACTACAGATACTGTGTTGCTGGTGGGGTGTGCACAAGGAGAGTGAGCTAGCCCTCTAGCGAATATGGGTTAAAAACTCAAGAAAGAGGCATATTAGAATATCCCTTTACATACTTTGCAAATATTTTGCCTATTTTTCTTAAGAGATGATAATGTGACTGGTCTTTACACCACAATTACAAGGATGAAGGGCATGGTGAAGCTAAACCATATTCTTGAGATCAAGCAAGTTATTAGTAGAGACCAAGTCCAGCCACTGACCAACTGGCTGTGTTGAGTCTACAAATCATTATCCTCTGTGTACTTTGAGGAAGTTATTGGAGACAGGCCAATGGGAAGGGCCTGCAGTACAGTTGATTTGTGCTAATCTGGCAGGTTCTTTTCCCATGGCTGGTGAGGCTCCATTGTCAGTTAGAAATACACTGGCCCATCCATACACCCCCTAGGAAAGACGAAGGCTGGCAAAGGCTTTTCCCAAGCCCTCACCACTCCTTCCCCCTTTCTCTTGAATGTCTGTGCTTTTCTGCGATGAGACTCCCTATGCTGTACCCCATTTTCTAAAATCACTTCTCTCTCTCCTCTCTCCTCACTAGTCTCCTTGGTGAAGCTGAACAGCCTTATGTGTTTAAAGTTATTTTTCAGAAAGTTGTGACTTACTTACAACCTCTGCTGATGTTCCTAGGAGTATTTATATTCTAATTGAGGGGAATCCAGTGAACAGTTGGTTGTGGACTTTCAGATGTATGGAAAAGAAAGGCCCTGTCATTGCCTACTGCAGTCAATCACTAATCCCTGCAGGTAAATTGGCCCTGAGTTTCACTAGCATACTTTAAATGCAGAACTTGGAATAAATATTGGCACTCCACCTTTTTTTTTTTTTTTTTTTAATTTAACTTATAGATCAGGTCTAGCAAACACAGGGAATTGATTGTCCAAGGTCTTGTATTTCTTGGGATCTAATGGGTAATCTAGAAACTCTCAAAATTCTCTTGGTAAATCTTTCCTTGATATTAAAGATTTCACATAAAATGTGAAGCAAACAGAACACCTGCCTGTATAATGAGAGAGAAGCTTGACTTGTATTCCATGTTTTCCTGCAGACTCCTGTGTGATCCCTAGATATTAGCCATAGCTTCTTTTTAGCACAATCTATGAAGTAATGATATAATAGCTGAGACTAAGTTCAAACCAAAGTCTTTATGCTCACATGCATATTATCACATTATTGCATACTTGTTCCAGACAGGAACCAGGGCACAGGAGAGATCTTTGGTATGTATGTAACACAGGAACTTCATGGCTCACTTGCCATTGCTACAGTTCCTATGAAAGATCCTAAGAACTCTGGGGCAAAAGACTGAAGAAATACAACGGTTTCCTGGGAATTGAAAGTTGAGGCAAACATTTCTAAAATGTGCAAAGAAGTTAATTTTGAAAATCTGCTGCTCATTTGTTATAACTTCAGAGTTTCAATTTTAATTATTTAAAAAATTCCCTGTAACAAACACAGTTTCTGAATGACTACTGCTTCACCATTTGGCAGCCAATTCTTGAAACCTTGGCACTCTGAGAAATACTTAATGAGTATGTCTTAATTTTGCATCCATTGAATTACTGTTTCACTTGGAGGAAGCTGGAGAATATGAATTTATAATTTCGGGCTCTAATACTTATTAGATCTTTAGATTTAGAATAGTTCTTGTTGACCTTCAGGTGATTCTTTGGTAAAAAGGGGTAAATACCTAGCTTTCAGGGTGCTTGTGAAGACTGAATTACTACATGTAAAATGCAGAATTCAAAAGTTCCTTTCAGCATCTAGAGTGAAAGCTAAAAGGCCACCTTAGTGAGAAATGATGAGAACCCAACTCCCTCTGCACCATCTCAACCTGAGCCAACAATCCCTCCTTTATTGAGTGCTTTGGTGCCAAACAGTACTTTAGGTTTGGAGACACAATTATTGTATTGAACATGACAGACAAAGCACCTACCTGCTTGAGTTTCATGTTCCACATGAAACAGGGGAGACATAATAAACACATAAATAAATAATAAACTATTAAGTAGTGATAAGTGCTATGATAAAAGCAAAATAGGGTGACATACTGGGGAGTCACTGGGCATTACGTAGGGCAGTTTTTTCTGAGGTCATGACATTTAAATTGAGATCTGAAGAACATGAAGGAGAAAGCCCCACATGAAGGTCTATGGCAACTGATGTCAGTGTGGTCTGTGGAACCCCTGGGGATCCCAAGACCCTTTCAGGAAGTAAATGAAGTCAATACTATTTTCAAAATAATATTAAGATGCTATTTGTCTTTTGCACAGGGTGACATTTGCAAGCTAGTGAAAATGTAATGGTGCCTAAAACTGCTGGTGCCTCAGCATGAAACAGGGCAGGGGCACCAACTGGACTAGCTTTTTACCACCACACACTCACAGTCAAATAAATGCTAGTTTGACTCAGGAATGAGCTCAATCAAGAAAAATTATTATTTGTATTAAATTTATATAAATCTCAACATTTGGGTACACATCATCTTAACATTTTGTGTGACAAATATGCAAAAAGTACTTTTGTGGCATAGTGAGGTACAATTGTTCTCAAGGAAAAACACTTGTGGGACTGTCTGAATTGCAAGTTGAACATGTCAACTTTCATAGAACATCTTTTTTACTCGAAAGAATGCCTGATGAGCTAGGGTTATTTTCTTGAAAATGATAAAGACGAGTTGTCACTTCAAGGAAAACAGCTGGTAGAGTTTGTTGCTAGTGTTAAAATCATGCCTTGGTAATACAGCCATTCAATATGCAAGACAGACCAATGAGTGTAATACAATACACAGTTCATGGACATGGTTTTAGATTCTACATTGAAACTAACCTTTGGGAAGTAACTATTTATAAATTTTGATGTAGCATCGAAGAAGAGCATCCTCAATTATTTTACATTTAAGAAGCCATTCTTCTCACTAAATTTTTTGTCATGAAAGATAGAGTGTTTTCATAAAGATGTTATTTATGTTAACATGTGGGTTAATTATTGCTATTTTTACCTTAATTCTTTAAATGTTCAGTTTTAGTTTTTAATAAGCTAAACATAGATTCATAAAACTCAAGAAATAATAACTTTTTGGGGTTCTCAGTCATTTTTATGAGTATAAAGGGGTTTAGAAACCAAAATTTTGAAAACCATTGATCTGAGAATAAGGCAGATTAAACAATAAAGTTTTAGTCTCATTAGGTCTTGCACAATTTTCTTAAATTTATTCCAGGTACTTGACTTTTTATTTTTATTATAAATGACAACTTAAAAAAAATTACTTTTCTCAGGCTCTGGCTGGTAGCTCAGTGGATAGGTGACTGCCTGTGAACCCAAAGGCTGCTGGTTAGATTCCCAGCCAGGGCACATAACCAGGTTGCAAGCCAGGTCTCCAGCCAGCTCTGTAGCTATAGGCAGGTGAAAGGCAACCATACATTGACATTTCTCTTCCTCTCTGCCTCTCTCCCTTCCCCTCTCTCCAAAAAATAAAAAATAAATAAAATCTTAAAAACAATAAAATAAAAATTACTTTTCTCTATTACTTTAGTACAAAAAGGCAACTAAATTTTGTATATATTTTCCAGCCACATTGCTAAGCTTTTTAATTCTTTTTTTGTACATCAGTTTTACTATTAGTCCAATGGTTGGCAAATTATGATCCACAGGCCAAAACAGTGCCACCAGTTTTTGAAACTAAAATTTTATTGGAACAGAGCTATATCCACTTTGTATAGCATTGTGTATAGCTTCTTTCACACTATAATAGCAGTGTTGAATGAAAGACTATAGTGCCCACTGAGTGAAAAGCTATGTACGATCTGCCTTTTTACAAAACTCTGTACTATGAACCCCATTCAAAAAATCAAAAAATCAAAAAAAAAATTCTCTTTGTTGATCCTCTATATAATATTTAAAATTTTCAATTTAATTAATCTCTGTTTTCATCTTTATTCTTCCTCCTTCCCTTGCCCTTTTCTACCTTCTCAAAGTTATTTTATTGATGTTTACTTTTTTTCTTTTCTGGTAAAAGCAATTGAGGCTATACATTTTCCTCTAAGTGCAACTTTCACTGCATCTCACAAGTTTTTTTTTTTTAATTTCTTTTTTTATTGTTCTATTACAGTTGTCCCATTTTTCTCCCACTGCTCTCTCCCCTGCCTCATCCTTCCCCATCTCTCTCCCACAATCTCCACCCTATTGTCCAGGTCCATGGGTCATTTATACTAGTTCCCTAACTAGACCCTTCCCCTTCTTTCCCCCCACTTCCCCCTCCCCCCTCTTCTCTGGTCACATCCCACAAGTTTTGATACATAAAAATTTCATTATCTTTCAGTTTTAAGTATTTAGAAAATTTCCATTATGATATCTTTGATCAATGAGTTATTTAGAAATGTTTTTAAATTTCCAAATATAAGGGAAATTTTGGGGAGTTTATCTTTTAGTTACTGACTTCTAATTTAATTATATTATGATCAGAGACCTTGGTTATTGTTTTTCCTGGAAATCTGGGGAGACTTGTTTTACAGCTTAAGTGAAGCCAATTTTTATAAATCTTTCTTGTGAAGATTACATGTATTCAAAACTTTAGTGCAAGGTTCCTTACATCAATGAATCAAGCTAGTTAATTGTGTTGACTAAATTATATCTTTTCTAATTATTTGTTGTCTGCCTGACCAAGCAATAACTTGGAGAAACATGGAATTTCCCTATAGTTTTATTAATTTTTGTTTTTAAATATTCTGAGGCTATTTTAGACTTATTATACTTTTCAAGTGAATTAAAACTTCTATCAATATATAGTGCTCTCTATCCCTAATAATATTTTTGTTTGTTTTTGACTGATATCAATAAAGCTGCTCTAGATTTTTTTGATTAGTATTTGCTAGAATATATATTTCCATTCCTTTAATTTGTCATTCCATGTTAGGGGTGTCTTTTCTAACACAGTTAAATTATTATTTTTAAATGTTAATTTTACACTAGCTGTCTTTTAGCCAGAAAGTTTACATATGTTGTGATTGCTAATATATCTGCATTTGTTTCTATAATCTTACTTCAGCTTTCTATTTGTCCTGAATTTTCTATGCTTTATTTTTGTTTTTAAAATTCCTTGACTTAAAAAAAAAAAGATTTCATTTATTTTTAGAGAGAGGGAAAGGGAGGGAGAAAGTTGGGTAGAGAAACAGCGATGAGAGACAGAAACATTGACTGGTTGCCTCTCACACACACCCAAACTAGGGACCCAGCCTGCAACCCAGGCATGTGCCTTGACCACGAATTGAATTAGCAATCTTTCGCTTTTTTGGGACTATGCCCAACCAACTGAGCCACACTGGTCAGGGCTAAATTTCCTTGGCTTTAAAAAAAATTGGTTTGGAAGGTGCGTACTATGCCTATTCTTTAGTAGTTATTCTTGAAATCTAAAATTAGTATCATAAAAAAATAAAATAAAATTAGTACCGTAATCTACTTCAGAACTATAAAGGACCTTATAATGCTAACTCTGATATATCCTTCTTCACATATATAGTTTTACCCAATACTGCAGCTTATCTTTTCCACTATATCAGACATTATTATTTTAAAGAAACAATATTTATTTACATTATTTACATGTTTACCATTTCTTTCCTCATCATTTCTTATTGTATCTTAGGCTTCTCTTTTGCTATCCCTATTCTTCATTCTAAAGTGTATCTTTTGAACTTCTTCAATCTAAGTCTGTTGGTGGTAAACTCTCTTAGGTTTTTCTCTTATGAAAACAGTATTTTACTCCCCTTTTCGCAAGTTATTTTTTGCTGAATACTCAATTTAAGTTGAAAATTGTCTTCTCTCAGAATCTTGAAAATATCTCAGTTTCTGGGCTCCAGTTGTTGATGTTGAGAAGTCTGTTGTCACTCTAATTATTTTTCCTTAGTGAGTACTGTCTGTGTTTTCTCTATGGCTCCTTTTAAGAGAACTTTATCTTTAGGGATCTGCGGTCCCACTACGCTGTAAAAGTTGTGTATGCCTTTTTAAAAATTGTCTGCTTTGTATAGACTACTCCCTATATCAGTAGATCCATAGTTCTCATCTTATTTGAAAAAAATCTCAGTCATATGAGGTCTGTCCCAAAAGTATCGGCCATGCAAACACTTTTAATTATATTGACATTGGCTCAATATTTTGGAAACAGACCTCATATATTCTTCATTATGTCACCCCCATCATGTGTATTCTTTCCTTTTGTGAATCTCAATCAGCCTGGTTGCCCTTCTTATTCTGCCTTCCATACCATTAACCAACTTCCTTATAGTTCTATCTCCTGGTATATTTGTGTTCTATTGTATGCAACTACTTTAGCTCTATTTTCCAGTTCATGGGTTCATCCATTACAAATGAACATTTTTTTATTAACTAATTTTCTTTGTCATTTCTAAAAGTTCCCTTTGGCTCTCTTTTAGACAAGTCTGGCAATTTTGATAGCTCATTACTGCTGACCCATTTTTGTATTTTATTTTTATTTTATTTATTTTTTAAAATTTTATTGTTGTATTACATCCATCCCCTTTTTGCTCCCCTCTGTCCTCCTCCCCACCCACCCATTCCCCGTATTTTATTTTTAACTTAAACTTTTTTATATAGAGAGATAGTCTTTTAAAAAATCTGATAATTCAAGTATCTAAAATCTTTGGTGGGTAAATGGCTGTCAATGTATTCTTAGTTGCTTGTATTGATTTTCACTCATGGTGGTTTTTTCCCCTTCTTTGACAATCTTTGAGAGCTCATAAGATCTTAATATGTGGGGAAAAAAATGGAAGTCTAAATTCTGTTTTGGACATGTTAAGTTTAAAATGATTATCAGATATCCAAGTAGACATGTCAAGTACACCATTGGATACATGAGTCCGATATTCAGGGTTGCATAACTGGGGAAGTAAGTACCATGAAGTTTTGAAAGGAGATATCTCATGACTGTACAGAGAGAGAATAAATGATGTTCAGGACTATGCTGAAGGGAGCACCAATTCAGACACTGAGTAGAGGAGAAGGCAGCAGTGGTGAATGAGAATGAACAAAATCCAGAGGAAGGTTCTGTCATGTAGGTCCAGAGAATAATGAGTTTTAGGAAGGTTACTGAATGCTGTTGGGAAGTTGAGGAAGGTAAGGGAACAAGGAGGTCATCTGTAGCTCTGATATGAACAGTTATGGTGGAATAGTGGGGTCAGATCAGGGAGTAGAGACATTTGTATGAAAGAGAGCACTAAAGTGGGGTAGAAGAGAAGCTAGGGGACAATATGGCATAAGAAAGTTTTTGTTTTTTTTTAAAATAATGAAATCTTAACCACTTGCAACAGTATGGTTGGACCTAGAGGGTATTACGCAAAGCGAAATATGTCAGTCAGAGAAAGACAAATACTGTATTATTTCACTTATATGTGAAATGTAAAGCACAAAAACAAAACAAACAACATTAAAACAGACTCATAAAAAAGAGAACAGACTGATGGTTGCCAGAAGGTAGTAGGATTTGGAGATTGAGTGAAAGAGGCAAAGGGATTAGGAAGTACAAACTGGTAGTTACAGAATAGTTGCAGGAATATCAAGTACAACAAAGGTAATATGGTCAATAATATTGTAATAACTAGATGTGTTCCCACATGGGGTATTGGAAATGTCAGGGGAACCACTATAAAGCATATGATTGTCTAACCATTAGGCTATACATCTGAAACTAATACAAAATAATATTGAATGTAAATGGCCATGGAACTATAAACTTTAAAATACAAAAGTTTTTTTTTTTTTTTTTAATTGGGCAATATTAAATATTTTATATGCCCATGGGAAAGACTGAGTACAAAGAGGGAAACTAATCAGATAGTTGAAAAAGGGGATATTTTCAGGAACAACATTCTTGAAAAGGCCAAGTGCCTACATGTGTTTTAAGATGAGATCTGGACCTGATGTATGGCATGAATCACACCTATGATCTACAGGACAGGAAGTTGGTTATTATTATTGATATGGAAACTATATAATCTTTATTACAGTCAAATTCTCATGAGGAGTAGTACAGCCTATGTTCAAATTTACCCATGTCACAGCAGCCAGTGGTAGAAGCTAGATGACACAGATGATAATCACAATCCAAAGGTCGCTTGTGGTAGTTATGAAAAGTTGGAGATGAACTCAATCATAGTGCTGAAGGGCCTTAAAAGATTTTCTGATTTGATCTCCTACCCACTTCAGGCAAGTGAATCCTAAGGTACTGGGATGGATAGACACTTCATGGTGGTATCTCTCAGGAACCACTCCTAGAACTTTGTCACCATGTAATGTGTCCAACATAAATAGAAGTTAGTTTCCTCTGGTTTTGTAGTTAGGGGTCATAGAAGATAGTGGAACTGTTATTTTCTACACACATACACACACACAAGCACACAAAACCCTTAATGTATTTGAGGGCAGAAATTAACTTCACCTTTTCTTCTCCAAGCTAAACAATGTCTTTCTCTTAATATTCCACTGCACAGATCTTATTTTGTATCATTTGGCTAGTCTTCCCAACATTTTCCCCTCTCTCCAGCCGCTCTTTTTAAAAGTGCAGTGACCAGAAATAGACAAGCCACTCAAATAAAGTCTGAGTAATCCTGAGAACAGTGGGGAATTTCAACACATCTCCCTTGGATAGATGAAATGCTGAATTGACTCTGCCAAGACTTTACCACATTCCAGTTCCTGCTGATCTGGGGAGACTCTTTCACTTGTGTTTTTCTTCCTTTACCTAGCAATTTGAATGAAATGAAAATACAACCAGACATGTACAGAAGAGTTTTTAGTGCGCCTGTTCTTGAAAATCAGCTTGATATCTCTGCGTAAGTCAAAATCTGCACGTACCAATTCCTTCTAAAGTGTGCCAAACATGTAAACTTATCAATAAAAAATCCTTTCCTTCTTAACTGTATGTTCCAAAGTGCTTCTTAAAATCCAAAAGGAAGTACTGAGATAAAGTAATAAAGTGAAATGTTAGGTTCAGAAAGCCTTCTACTATTTTGAGGCTAATGGATGACTGAGAAACTGCAATGGGTGTATGTGAGAGAGAGTCTGCCTGGTAATTACCACCCAAGACAACCTAAGCACCCAGAAATCATTCTAATTTTTGCTAAGCAGCATGAAGCATCACATCACATTACATTATGTTATGTCAAATAGCAGGATGTTTCCAGGGTAACATGACAAAACAATATAGTTGGGAAAAACAAATTGAAAGGCCAACTGATGTGCATATAATTTGCAAAGGAAGAAAAAGAAAGAAAGAAAGAAAGGAAGAAAGGAAGAAAGGAAGAAAGGAAGAAAGGTATATGTTGATAATTTAACCTGGAGCTGACCTAATGGTTTTGATACCCATAGGGGATTTTAGAAAGGCAGCTATGTCCCATTCATAATATTTGGCTATTTTTATTTGTTTCACTTCAAATATGTATTATAGCCTCTTTGAACTTCAATATTTTTTCCTCTGTAAAATGAGAGTAATACTCCCCACCCTGCCTCTCTTATGTGGCTGATGTGTGATTCTAATGCCCAGCACATTTTGGTGTTTTAGAAATATTTAATCATATACTTGCATTTATCTGAATTCAAATTAATATTTTGTATTGCTCTGATTCCAGAATGTGTATTTTCCATATAATAATATTTTAGAATTAGGACATATCTTAAAATTGATAGCGTGTTGTATTTTATTTATTTATTTGTTTATGTAGTGGTGCGTATTTAAACCAATGGCCTCTTAGAAATGTGGCAGTTTGGAAACGGTAAAGTGCTATGTAGATGTCAGGCATTCATTTATTCATTAACAAGCTTTTACTACTAAAAGTCTTTCTTGTGCAAAGCATTCAGAAGAAAGTGAAATGATTAAGACCTGATCCCTAACCTCAAGGAGGATGAGCTGTACCAGGTGGATGCTTCAGGATACCCCAAATGCCAAAAAGTAAGTGATACGTACCTTTTGAGTTATGTTCCAAACTTGGTGACCTTTGAGTGCAGAAGAGGAAATAACTTTCAATAGGGGCAATCAGAGAGGCAGTGTGGAGGAGGTGGCACCTAGGCCTCACCTTGACAGGTCAGGTAGTGTCTCAAAAGGCACACTTGGGAATGGGCAAAAGAATGCCTAGTGAATATTCAGAGAATGGAAAGGAATCTAGACAAGGAGCTTAGGGACTGTGCTGAGGTGCTTGCTCAGGATGTACGTGTCTGAGCTCTCTTTGGTGGACGGACCAAGGCTTTTGAGCAAGAAGCAGACTGAGAAAAGGGACCATCAGGAAGGTCAGCTTGTTGGTGATGTTTAGAGGGAAGGGTGGGGAGGAGGATGGAAGCAGGGGCACCCTGAAGCAGGCTACGTGTAGGCTTCAGAGTCCAGATACTGGGTGGAGAGTGGGGTTAGGAAGCACACAACACATAGATGGAAAAGTCATAATTAAATAATCAAGATCCTTATTAGGAATCTTAGCGAGAAGTACCTTTCTCAGCTGGACCGGAAGGACACACAGAGCTGATATTTGGCTGCATGCCCCCTGAGGACAAGACTGCATGTTTTGTTCATTATTGTGTCCCAGGGCCCGTGGTGGCACCTGGCACATTATATTCACACAATAATTACTTGTCATCTTCCCTTCCTCCAAAAATTCAATTTATGCTTTTAATTCACCTCTACCATGTGCTCAATGCTGAGCACCAGGGATGCAGGTAGAGGAAAGAGTGAGCTGTTGTGCAGAGCTGCTTTCCAAATGGGCGGCAGTGATTCCCTTCTTGAACACAGGCTCCTGGGTAGTCCCCCAGTAGACTCTGGGCTTAGCTATACAGCTTCCTTTTACCAAAGGGACAAGAGAAAAATATGATACAAGCAGAGACATGAAAGTGTTTGCATGTTGGGGCCTGCCCTCTCACCACTTCTATAATCCTGACACTACCCCACAAAGAATTCCAGGCCAGCCTCCTGGAAACTGAGGAACTGGGCAGCACAGAGATGAATCATCCCAAGGGAGCCCCTGGGGAGCGCCCCCCAGCCAGCCTGCCAGCTGCTGAGCATATGAGGCTGCCCTAGGGCGGGGTCAGCACACTTGTTCTCAAAGGACCAAAAAGTGAATTATTTTAGGCTTGTGGGTCATACAGTCTCTCACAGCCACTCAAATCTGCTGTTGTCATGGGAAAGCCCTCCATGGGTTTGGCCATGTTCTAAACAAGACTTATTTTTAAAAATTGGACTATAGTTTGTCTACCTCTATCCTGGATTCTTCAGCCCCAATCAAGTCAATTCAGACCAAAAGAACTGTCTAGCCAACTCACAAAACTGAAAAATAAATGTTTGTTAAGACACTATGTTTGGGAAAGAGTATTTTGTTACACAGCATGCGCAAACAGGGAAAGCTGGTATAAAACATACAAGGCATAGCTTTTGTTTCAAGACACTTAAAATCTACCTGTGGAAACAGGACGTATGGACAGGATACACTTAACATTATAAGCAGTGTGTGATGAAATGTCAAAATGCATGAGATAGGATAATGAGTATTATAAAGGCTTATAAAAGAGAAAAATTTGAACAAAAAATAGACCTGAGCAGATCTTAATGGATGTGGAATGCCAGTTACCCAAACAACTGTTTCCCTTTCACTGCAATTGTTGCTGCCATTTGCTGTTGTGTCTATACACTTCACCAGACTAAGCGCCCCCTGGGGGCAGAGCGGGCCTGGTTTTCTGTTCTCCATGTTCCCAGCGCCCAGCAGTGCTTGCTCACTTCTGAACAGACCAATAAACCCAGAGGTGGAGAAGAGGAAGGGTGTTTCCATGAGAAACTAAACCTCACAACTCAAGGGACAGGGGAGAATTTGTGTGCTTTGTTCAAGAGAGACCACCAATGGCGCAGTGAGAGGATTTCGAAGGTGGGGGAGGGTGCCATGATGGAAGATACCATTGGAAACGTGAGCCTGGATTGGGATGGGGCAAGGTGACAAGTCAAAATGGAAGGACCCTGCAAGTCAGTCCTGGCAATTAATGCCAACTGTTACTGGAGCAACGTGCCGAAGTTGGTTTTAGGAGGAGTAGCTTAGTGTCAGAGAGTGGGGTGGATTCCAGTCAAGGCTAACAGGTTGGACAATTTAGTAATTCAGGAATGAGAAAACAGAGTGGTTCAGGAGTCAGTGGGAACAGCAAGGCTGTGCTGAGGCATACTCTCCCAATGAAGCCTGTGTCTCAGCATAAACCGTGCAAGAAAAGAAGGACATCTCAGGCATTCTTTCATGCCACATTTACTGTGTACAAGGAATTAAGTTACAGACTGTGAGTACATAATCAACAGATCAATGTTACACTGGAAGCAAGCTATGTAAGGCCCAGGACCCCACCCTACTCAAAGGGAAGCATCACACAACCAGAGATTGCGAGTGAGGCAGCTGCTAGTGTGGGCAGTGCCTGGGCTTTGCAGTGACACAGATGGGGCACTCAGCCTGACTCCACCCTGACCAGCTGTGCGACCTTGGGCAAGTCAAGAATGTTACCGATAATGGTACTTTACTTTTCTGGTTGAGGTTAGAATGATAGAAAGGGCAATGACATACATAGCACCATGCCCTGAAGAGAGCAGTTAATGCTCTGATCCATCAGCCCAATAAAGGCACTAGATAACAGGGAGCACATGAGTGTTGTAATTGTGCAGAGAAAGGAACATCATTCTTGGCTGGGACAATCACTCTGGATTTGAGAGTGAGAATAGCATTTTGTCTGATAGTAAAAAAAATTGAGTATGGTTTAGAGAAGGGGGGGGGGCAAGGTCGTTCCAGGAAAAGAGCATGACGGGAGGGAGGGGCAGAGATGAAAGGCGAGTCCATCCTAGGAATGTGAAGGAACTGAGCTTGGCTGTTGCGAGGTGTGAGTGAGCTGGAAGGCAGATCAGAGTTGGAAAGCAGAGTGGCCTGAAGGCCAGGGTGAGGGGTTTGGATGTTGCTCAGTGAGTAATGAGGTGCTGCTGAAGAATCCTGAGTAGGCGAATGAGGTGATCAAAGTGAGGGTTAAGACAGATTAAATCAAGGGTGGCATGCCGAGCGAACTGGAGGCAACAGAGACAAACTCGAGGTCAGGCACAAGGTAACGCATGCCCGTTCCAGGGGTTGGCGAGCGCTGTGGCAAGAAGGTATGTGCAAGGAACACCAGAGAAAGAATGGACCACATCTGGTGAACAGGGAGGCTGGCAGGGAGAAGACAGGGCTGATGTTTGCTATGAAACACGAATGCTCGTTCTCTCAGCCGAACTTCCACTCAGCTTTGTTCGCTGTGTGCCTGAAGCTACTTTCCAACGGTGGGTCCACACATATGCCTAAGACAGGGTCCCTGCTCCAGTCTGCTGGCAGACGTACAAATCAGCCTGGTGCAGTGTGATACAGAATGTATGTGTCAGATGTGGGCACAGTGGTGGCACATAGGGGTGCATCAGAGAATAACACAAATGTTAATGCATTAATGAATCTAGTATCTGGAGAGAGGTGAGGTTAGGGGTGATCTAACAGAGGAGGTGGCCTGCCAGGTGTGCCAGGTGTGCCAGGTGGATGAAGTGGAGAGGGTCCAATTCAGTAGCAAGGGCACAAAGCTGTGAAACCACAGGGTAGAGAGAGAAACCTCAAATAGTTTGCTGCAGCCAAAGGGCAAGGTGTGTGTGTGTGTGTGTGAACCTATAGCTTCAACTATTCAGTGTAAATCCTCTCTCTGAGACACTGGTCTTTCTTGAACACCTCACAGATTCCTACCTCTGCCCTCCTTCATATGGTAGGTTTCCCGCCCAAGTGCCCCTCCTCCTCTGAGCTTTGGTTTTATTTGTACATTCAGTAAGCATACATCGAACCCAGGCAAAGGGCTAAGCTGGTAACATTGCCATGAAGATGGAGGGCAGGAGATGAAACTACAGAAATGCAGGGCCAGCTACGCAGGCCACAGGAGACTATGGGCTGCATTAAGATGTTTAGAAGTATGGGTTCCTATTTGTGTTTTAGAAAGATCAGTCTGGCTTCTTTGTGGACAGCACGTGAGAGGAGGAGGAAAAGGCTGGAGACAAGATAGTCAGCTGGTGCAGGGTGAGGCAGTGGACTGCAGTGAGGCATGGGGCAGAGGGCTTCAAGGGAGTTCGGGTGGGCTGGGAGCTCCTTGGATGCAGAGCATGTAGTGGGAAGGAGGACTCGTAGGCTTGTCTGATGTGTGCACATGAGGGATTACTCATGACAGAGGAAACAGGAGGGTCACACCATGAGTTCTAGCCTGGCCAGATTGAATAGGAAATCCCCGAGGAACCTCAAGTGGGCAGTTTGGTTTAAGGCACAGGAGAGAAGTCAGATCTGAAGACAAGAGAGTGTCAAGTCTTCAGCACTTAGGTGGCAGCTAAAACTCAGCAGGCAGCTATGGAACACCAACCTTCAGGAGGGAAAAGTGAGGAAGAGTAATCGAAAGGAAACAACTAGACTAGGAAAAAGGCTGGAAAGAACAATTCCAAACCAGCAATGTCTGTTCTTACATGGTGACAGCTTTAAGTCTGGTTGCATTTTATTCTCTACGCAACCGTTAGCATGGATTGTGTCTTGGAGTTTTTCATGAGCCTCTACCACTCAGGAAACATTTAATTTAAGACAAAGGTTAGTAAAATGAAAGGATAAGACAAGTGACAAAAGCTGATTGTGCTTTGATACTTCTTGTTTCAAGGTGATGATAACACTTAAATAATAGAAAGTAAATTCCCTGCATATCTTTATTATTCTTTTCCCACACTTTATAATGATTGTTGGCTTCATACGTTTGTCTTCCTCATGAGATTGTGGGGTTCCTGGGGCAAAGCCTATACGGTACTCATCATTCTAATTCCAGGGTCCCTAGTAGGACTTGACACATTCATTGAGCAAATAATTCATTAAGCACCTATACTACAGGTCAAGCATATTCTAGGCCCTAGGGATACATCAAGAAATTTAACAAATATTTCTGCACTAACGAAGTTTTTACATTCTAATAGAGAATGAGGGATGACTCTAGCAAATCCATCAGTAGTATAATCATGCCAGTAGCTAAACCACTGTACCGTAGAGGGTGCTGAGTAAAAGAAGCTTCTGTTACCTAGTTAACCCCAATGAAAGGGAACCCTGCCTGTCAGTGGACACAGGCACTCCAGCAGCCGCGCTTCCTGTGGCACGGAGAATTTCTCAAACTCCTTCTGAGTTCACTTTGCACTCCAGGCATAAACTGGCTCTGTACTAGAACCCTTCCTGAAGTTAGCATTTGTTTTCCCCCAAGTTAAAAAAAATACTTATTTTGAAAAGGTTCAAAATGCCATTTATGTACAGATCAAGTCTGTAAGTCCTTAATTTTGAGACTGAAATTTTACAAAACATGGTGCAGAACACAGCTGCTCAAGTGACCATTCACAAAGACCTGCTATTGGTAAGCCAATGTCAGGCATCATCAAACATAGCAGTGATAAAGCAGAAAGTCCCTGGTCCTCAAGGATCCTATGATATAATAAGAGGGATAAGACAAATACAAGGTATTATATGGTAAGACAATACTAGGATTCTTAAATGAGTCATGCTTTTTCTTTTCTCCTTATCCTGTTTAAGTATTTACCTCCACCAGAGATGCCCCCACTCCCAGCTATACCTATCAAATAAATTGGCACCCATCACTTGCCATCTATGCGAATTATTTGTGCATGTCTGATGCCCCCTGCTAGACAGTGAACTGTGAGTGTAGGGACCTTGCACAGACAGTGTGGTGAGCATTGGAGACAGGTACAAAGCATGAGAAATCAAAACAGTGGAAGTTTAAAGCTCAAACATCTTTGCATTGGTTTACAAAAACAAAAACAAAAACAAAAAAAACCCATATGTGTACTTGTGAACAAGACAAAGGACCAGAGAATATTCTGGGAAAAAATTACTTCTCTTTTAGGATGCCACAAGTGTCTCTGACTATATCGCAGAAAGCAAATGACCTCAAGTATTATGCTAAAACTTTACAAAACATATAAATGTACTGTGAGGAAATAAAGCTGACATCTTTTTATTTCATCATAAAATTCTTGACATATTTAGCACCTTCATTTTCAAAGTGCTTTTGTATCAGATCTCTTCTCATGTGACTGCAGGATAACCCAGGAGTGCACAGAAGGTGGGCATTTCTCTCCTCACTCCTCCCATGAAGACACCGAGGTCCAGGAGGTGAGTGAAGCAACTGGCTACTGCGGAGCCACAGGCTGGCCCACTTGGTCAATGGCCCTGAAGAAATGCTGCGATCAGCAAAGAAGGGGAGAAATAGACTATTCTTTGCCTTTTCCTTGGAAGGAAAGAATTCTGTTTCCCTTTGAAAAATCAGAAGTGACTAGAAGGGGTAAAGTTGCATTCTGCTAAATAAAAAGCAGCATAGTTTAGTGTGAGAATATTGGGGAAAAATATGTGTTCTGGGGGAATGGCCCGGAGGACCAAATGGAAGCTACCAAATATGTGTAGCTTCCATTTTGACTTCTATGTGGATAGGGATAATTAGCATCACTTCCCCGTAAACTCTGGTTAGATTTCCATGTGTAATGATATTTGCCTGGATTCTCATTACAATCATAAAATTGCACATAGAGCGTGTACCAATACACAACATCCCTGGCATTACATGGAATACAGTTTCCTTTCTTTCACTATTTTCCCTCCTCTTTCACTCTTTCCCTCCATCTCCCACCTCTTACTGCCATTCCCACATGACCTAGCCCCTTGAGGATGACTGGGAATGCAGACATGCAGGTGAAATGAGCCCCTGTCCCAGCTGCTCAAATAGAATAGATGGGAGAAAGGCTGAGGGCAGGAATCCCTTCACTCACCCAGTGACTGGCTGCCCAGGACCTCAGGCTGGGTCTCAGACAAGACTTCTGCTGGATGATGGATAGATGGAAAGAGAGAGATGTCTGAATCTGGATGGCAGTGTTCCAATTTTTGGCTCAGGAAAATGGTTCAAACTTCCCTTCTCCAGTCCATTGGTTTTTCAGTTTCAACAACCCATTTTCAGCGGGAAAGGATGGGAACAAGAGAAGCAAATTGGCACTGCAGCTCTTTATTTAGCAATTTGCTCTGAGTTAATATATGGGTTGGATTCCCTGTGTAAGACATTCTTCTAACTCCAGGAACTGGAGAGTATTACACTTAGTGAAATAAGCCAGTCAGTGAAGGACAAACATCATATGATCTCACCCATTACGGAACAATAATGAGCAAAACTAACAACAAGCAAAACAGAACCAAGTATATGAATACAAGGAATAGGCCTTCAGTGGTCAGGGGGGAGGGAGGAGGCAGAGGCAAAAAAGGGGAGCAGCTTAGACAAGAACCTAGTATAAAGGAACCATGGACATGGACAACAGGTGGGATTGCCTTTGGGGGGAATGGGTGGGTGGGGAGGGGGACAGAGGGGAGCAAAAAGGGATGGATGTAATGCAACAACAATAAAATTTAAAAAAAGAAAAAAAAAAAAAAAAAAAAAAAAAAAAAAAAAAAAAAAAAAAAAAAAAAGACACTCCATGGCTGTGTGTCTGGCAGGCTAACTAACTACAAGCCCAAAGGATGGAAGAATGGGAAAGTACTAACATTGGAAAAATACTTGAGCAAGTTCAGAAGAAAATTAGAAAGACCTCACCTTCTTCTGCTCACAGCTATATAAAACCTTGTTTTAAGCAAAAAAACAAGGTTACTAAAAATAGTATCTTAAACTTTGTGCTCATCAGAATACTCCTACTTGGAATGCGTGCGTGTGCGCACGTGTGCGCATGCACCCTGAGGAGGAAGTTAGCTAGAGAAAAAGAAAAGTGTTAGAAGAGACGGAAATGGAGGAGGAAAGAAGAAGAGACAAGGTGAAGTAGGCTCAGTGGGAGATTGTTACTAAAGAGCAATCACCCTCGAAATCTGCCATCATCCTCTAGGCAAAATTCCAGAGCCAAAAGTTTGGTGATAATGGAAAGGAGTTTTTATACTCATCAAGTCACAGTTTTAATTACTGAAGCCTATCGATTAAGACTAAACTCTGCTACCTGTGTTCTCCTATCTTTTCCCTGTTCATTTCTGTAGGATTAGTTTACAAACTAAAACAACATACACAAATACTACACAATTTTGGAAGAATGGCAGGCTTCTGCCCCAGAGCCTGTTTCCTCTATCACACTCAAAGAACAAACCTGCCACCCTCTGCCAGGCCAGCCCAAGGATCTTCCGTTCCTTCCATCCTAGGCTGTGCCCGAAGTTCCTTCCCATACAAAATACTGTCCATTGGGAAATGCAGGGAGCTGCCGCACCATCCAGGCCTCCTTGAGGAAGAAGAGCCTGAGATTGAGCCTGAGAACCACAGCCAGAGCCTGAGAGAGAGTCAGCTCAGGAGCCAGGAAAGCTCAGAAAAGCTCATGTGCCAAAGAGCCCGCCCTCTTTTTATTTCCATTGGCTCTGAGGGCATCAGCTTTTCAGCCAATCCTGCCCTAGAGTGCTGTCCAATGCCACAGCAAACTCCTATGTTTCCTCCTACTTCTCCCCAGTGAGCTTAATCAGATCTCTGTGCATCCAAATAACAGGGTAATGGAAGAGAGGGAAAAGCATCAGCTCAGGTCATGGCAGCAGGTCATGACCTGCTTCTGAGGACCTGAGCAGCAGAGGTGGGCGAGACAGGGTGTCTTTCTAGTCTCCCCAGCTCCAGAGGGTAAATGGAGGCTGACAATCATGAATATCTACTCTGTGCAGACACAGCACTGGGTGCTTTTATATGCAACGACTTAGTCATCCAACTCAACAGCAATCCTGCAAGGAAGGCAAGTATGCCCACTGACCTAGTGACAGCACTAAAGGCAGAGTTGTCAGGGGTGAAGCTGGGGCTCTGGACAAGCACCTGCCTATGGACAGCACAGTGCTATCCACAAAGGACTCCTTTACCTTTGTTAAGCCTCAAGGTAATTCTAGAAATAAACAATAATCCATTTTGCAGGTCAAGAAATGGAGGCTTTGAGGTTCTGAGGCAGCCACTCAGTCACACAGCCAGCAAGAGGTCAGTATTCACATGAGTTGAGACACAATGAAGCATTCCTTCTGTCCACTGTACAGACTCCTGAGAATGTCACCAGTCCCTTCCTGCTTTCCCTTACCGCCAATTTCAGCCTACAACTTGTGGGCAGGTGATGGCTGAGTATTAGGCCACCCAGCTGCCATGTGGAGACTGGGGCTGCTTCCCACAGTCCTGGCTGTGACTCTGCATGGAATGGAGACTCTGAGCCTTAAATCTAATGGAAGGTTATCTGGTTCGTGCTTCCCTGCAACATGGCAGGCAATCTTGTCAATAATAGCTCCCAAAGGGCCCTGAAGGATAATGATTCTCATTCCAGTAATGGGAGTTCATTTTTACCAAGTGGGACCACTGGTTCCATGGTAAGCTAGCTCTAGTTGCAAGAAAATTCTTGCTCCAAGTCCAGTTCTCTTTCTTTGTAACTTCTACCTTTTGGTTCTGTTTTTTTTTTTCCCCCAGAATAGGAGTCTCTCATGTATCTAAATATAGCTATTGCCTTCCCTTCTTTTTCTTTTTCCTGAGCTAACTTTCTTTAGTTCCTTCAACTACTGGTTATAAGACACTCTCTGATGGCCTCTCCATTCCTGGTCCCTGTTCATAAAGTATTCAAGTTATCTATTTCTTTGGTCAAATTTACTGTCAAAAATTGATTACAACACTCTTAATGTGCTCTAAGTACTGTGGAGTACAATGCAATCATTACTGCTCTTTCTCAGGCATGCGACCCCACTGTCACCATTACGATGCTTGCTTTTTCAGCAACCACTGTGTGCAGTAGGAAGATGAATGAGCAGGCTCCTGCAATGTGGGGCCTGGTGGGTGCTTTGTTGGAGGGGCCCTAAACTCTGGGATGACAGCGGTGGAGTAGCAAATCCTCCCTGAAAGGAGCAAAGAAGGCTTCTTGGAGATGATGCTTGAATAACTCAGAGTAGGAGTTGACCAGGTAAAGACAGTGAAAGAGCTTTCCAGCCACATGGAAAAGATTTTGCAAAGATGCACTGTCGTGAGAGAATATGGAAGTTCTGCCCCCAACCTCTATTCTCCCCTTTTCAATTCCTCTCATCAGTTTTTCTCTGGCTTTGCTTCCCTCTCTGATGGTCTTTTCTATCAAGCCCTGGGATCTGCTATGTTCTCTTATTTTAAGAATTATCCACATGAAGTTTAAAGTTATCCATGTAACACCTGAGTATTCCAAGTATTAAGTGAGCATTAACTAGACAAAGCAATGGCAATAATGTAAGTACTTTGAACCTGCTCTTCTTTTTGCAGGCTGTACCTCTACCTCAGTGGACTGTATGATGGGGTTAGAAAGGCCGATGGCACTTCAAGCATCAGAAGGCATCCTGGTGCTCTCCAGAGCTGGGCTGGACCAGGTGAAGGGGTCATTTGCCCCTTTATTACCTGGGCTGTTTTTCTCTTTTCATGGCTCTATCCAGCAGTCTTTGACACAATGCATTTCAGGATCTCCAAACTCTTGAATCTAAAGTTGTTATTTACACACTCTTACTGAAGTGACATTCTCAGGCTGGAGAGCAGCCAGGCCAGGAGCCTCACTTTTGTAGGGGAGTCTAGGACACTCACTGTGTGATAACTCACCCACGTGTTATTTCCTTCTACTTGGCCCTTCTCTGCCCTCAGCTTCTCGGTCAATCAATTCCCTCTGGAAAAGTGTACAATAACTCAAGGCTTCCCTTGGACTGCAAGACAGGTGAACAAAGAAAAACACCTTGATGCACAGATCCATGCTATCAAAGGATAGAGGAGAGAATAGAACCTTCAGTAAAGAACCCTAAACATCCCACCAGAAAGTCCCAAACAACCCTGAAAAGTGAGAATAAAACTACCAGAAGCTGACAGAGGGTAACAAGCATTATTTCCAACCCACATTTGTCCTTCTAAAAAAAGCCAACCAACTACTGAAAAAAACCCTGAAATGTATGAAATCTAACATCGTTAACATATTTCCTGTCCTCGCATAGCTTATAAAAAATGTTTCTGAGCTTTTCCCTGGCTCATTTACAACGATGAAAAGAAGCAAAAAGGAAATGCAACAGATGGGACTACCATCCTCTCTCTCAGTAATTTATCTTTAGTTGAGGTAGCCTGGGCGAGATTTCAAACATTTTTCAGATGTACCAACAGCTTATTCCTGCTCAAGAACAATGAAGATGAAGCTCCTTTAAAAAAGCTTCAGGTTATAAGCCATGTTTACTACTAGCTGTTTTTGTTGTTTTTAAAAGAGATCACCTCAGCTTCCCTCCACTCCACACCCCCCTGCAACGGACTCCTCTAGAATCTAATTTGGTACTGATTTAGAACTGACAGGTGGTACATGCATAATTAAAGATGACCTAACACAGAATGCTCTCATTCCTGGCATATTATCAGACACTTAAGCAAGGCAATTATCAGTAGGCAATCTTTTCTGTCAATAGAGATGGAGATAAAACATTTCTTCAATTAGGAGGATTCTGCAAGAATGTTGTGTATATACCCATCCGCAAATACTTAAAAACCTGTAGAGTCTAATACAAAGTCAGCTCAATGAAGCGCCTTTGGCCAGTGGAATTGTGGTCTTTCTCACCCTTCTTTTCCTGGAAGGTCATGTTTTAAGCATCAGGAGCATCAAAATAGGAACAATTTGCGGGTGTTGGCAGCAATCCTGATCCTTGCTAATAAGAAAATCTCTGCATTTTCCTGCCATAGCCCTGATGGGGTTTGCAAATATACCAAGCCTTTCTTAAATGCTCAAAGCAAGAAAGGACAGGGTTCAAATAAAAGTAGTAGATTCAATTAAAATTTCCCTTCAAAAGCAGATTATTTGCTCCCTATGCTCCACCAGTGCCAGAGGATTTCCAGAATTATCTCACTTTAAAATTTCATCTTGAATCTAAGTGATTGAGAGAATTTTCTTTTCCAATTTTGAAGAAATATATACTACTCAAAGGAAGAAGGGTCTTGATAAAACGATGAATCCCCCATTTCAAGTGAAGTAGAGAAGAAGCAGAGCACTTCTTAAGAGAGTACTGTTTTGTTTTGTTTTTTTTAATTATAGTGAATGTACTCTATACAAATAAATGCATTTAGCTTCCCTTAGAACAGAAATCACTTTAATGTTACAGTGAGATAAGTGATTTTTTCTTTTCTTTTTTTAAAGGGTGGTTTATACGTTAATGGGTTTTTGAGGCCCATGTAAAAACTGCTTTCCATGAGACAGAGAGCTTCACAACATTTGCGGTGCATATTTTGCCACATTTCACAAGAGGTCTTATTGTTTAAATTCTTAGAGCCTTATGTCATATGTGAACAGACGCCCTTATTGTTCATTTGAACATGTCTTTATAGGCTCTCTGGTGGTAGAGCTGGTGTTGTTGTTTGCATTTTTTCCTCCATCAAGTTAGAACAAAAGTCTCTTTTTCTGCAGCACTGGGAACTCGGGGAACATGGCAGTGTGTGGCAGCAGTTGTCAGTTGGAAACACCATAATGATAATGTAAGTGAAGTGCTAATGTTAATAGGTTGACTTCTGACAAGTACATCAAGGTCTATAGAAAAGTTTCTTCTGTTCAGCAGACTAAGGTAATGCAAAATAGCAGCACTTAATAGGACAATTAAGAATCATCCAGTTGGGATGGTTCTTTTAAAGAGGCAGGCTGCTGGGCAACAGGACCCAATTCCTTCCAAGGCATGTTTTATTTGGAAGATGCTTCACTCAGAATATGAAGGGAAAAATGCAGCAGTCATTAGGGAAAATAATCAGGTGGAGAAATGGTGGTGATGGTGGAATCAAATGGGAGACTGGGCAGGACTCAAAGCTCAAGTTCATTAGATTTCTCAGAACTAAGAATAGCTCCTGAATGAACAATCTCAATTCTCCTTAGACCTATTTCTCCTACGGAGCTCCCCCCGTCTCCCTTTCCAATTTTAATGTTAAGTCCAACACGGGGAGGTAGGTAGGAACAAAGGACCCACTACAGACTAGAGGAACATTCGAACCATTTCAATTTTATCTACTGTTTCATCCTTTCCCCTCGGGATTCAAGCCAGAAAAACTCAAAGTCCTAGATTGCCAGCATGCTGCACCAAGAAGCCAGGACAAAGAAATATGTGGCATGTGTACTGTTGTGGCAAACAACAAAACACATGTGATTTCCCAACTGATGTTATGGATAAAAAGAAAATAGAAGATACAACACACACACTACCATCAAAATGAACATAAATTAAAAAGGGAAAAATTCCAGTGACTTTACTCAGAGACAGACACACATTTCCCATAAAGCTAAGTAAGAGTCCCAGACTTTTTGCATAACTAAATAAAGCAAAGTCTATAAACATAATCTGTCTTTGCTAAGGATGGTACATGACACTAAGACATTTTATATCATGCATTTTATGCCTAGTTATTATTCTAGAATCATCAACTAACATCATTTTAAGTGTGACAGTCCCTTATATAAACCAGAAATATCAACCATATTATTCTCAACCAAGGTTTTTCCTATCCTCCCTCAAAACTACTTTCCCAAGTATCTTGGTTTCACTAAGTTTCATGCTTGGATGAATAAAAGAAGCTGGTAACTATGGCTACAAAATAAAAACTAAATTATGATTATCCTGATATGAATAGAGTGTTGTTTTGGAAAGAATTAAAGTCAAACCCAAGATATTATTGTCTCTCCTATCCATCTGTGTCCTCTGTTTCAGAAAGGTTGCTCCAAACCTGCCATTTGGGACCCTTATAGAGACATTCTGCAGAATGCCATGTGCTCTCCCTGTTGACAGGTGATCAGAGATGCCTATCAGGTTTATTTCACTGGGGACAAAGAGTAACACATACATAAGAGAGTCAGAATGGATGTTGTTTCAAATCTCTATTCATTCAGGAGATGACATGTATTTTCTAGCGGAGACATGGCCATGACTACTTCCAGGGCACTTCATATTGGCTTTTTCAAGGACTGGCTTTGGCAGTCAAACTGGACAAAGGTGACTAGCACATCTTCAATGAGCTAGAAGGTGTGAAGTGGTACAAGCAATACTCTGATCTGGTTTTCCTAATGCTATCTCAGAGATGGTATAACAAATCAACCTAAAAGGTAGGCTCATTTCACTGCAGAGATAAAAAAGAAGTGAAAATAAGTTCTCCTCAAATTAAAGTCTAGGAATCAACTGCTCTTAACTTGGAGTCCTTTTACAAAATACAATGTTATGCACTGATACAATTTGCTTGCCTTAGGGATAGAAGGTACGGGAGAGGAAACAAATGTCCAGAGGACTAAAGACACATATGTTCTTATCAAGGCAGGGTTTGAAAGGAAGCAATGTTGCATGGGGAATGATGACTACATCCAATCATGTATGTTGGATCCTCACAAAAAAACAAAAGAAGGGCAAGTTCCTATTGAACATATAATATCACCCAGCCACAAATAACAAGAGAGAGAATCTAATATTAACCAGTTTATACAAATCAACTTACATGTATTCCCTGTGGTCAACTGTACCCTACACCCCAAGTGGACATGATGTGCTTTCACATGTGCATTTTTGTAACTTCTAAAGATTAATTAACAAAGGATGGTACTTAACAGCCAGGTATCATGGAAACCAGTGACTTGAATCTTGCAGCCAGTTGTACTGTAACATCTTCCTCTTGATGCTGACAGTTTTCTGTTCCCTCTTCTCATTCCGACACAATGCCTTCAGGTCTGTCTAAGTAATGTAATTTACTGGAGTGGAATTCCCTCGGTACCCTGTGCAGCACTTGGTGACAGTATCATTTATACTCCAGTGTCGTGGCCTGACACTGATACATCGGCCTTCATCCCTTGTTCATAGCAAAGCATGCAATTTCACCTTCCGCTGTGCTCTTCTGCAGAGTGTGCGTACAAATTTACTCCATTCAGCCCTAATTACAAACCTGGTTGAAATGCTCTCATTAGATTTACATTTCTCACTCCAAATGTCAATCTTATTGAAAATTTCGATTTTCCCGAGGATTCATCCATTAGCAGTAAACTCTAAAGCATTCCATGACTGAGAGCATTAAGCCAGCAAGGCGGACATGCACTTACATCATTAGAGTAAATCTCCATTGCAAATGCTTTACATTATTCAACCAAAGGAATAATGAGGCTGGCCCAGCAGTACCCTCCAACTGCACATGAAGGGTCGGCTAAACTGGCTGTTAACGGAGGAAGAAGCACACGGTATATCAATGGGGTGAATTTCAGAATCTCCGTCATTCCTTAGGAAGATGTGGGAGGAAATCATAGCCGGAGTCTAATTTATCACCTTCTTTTGCCTATTATTTCTACAGAAACTTTAGTGTGTGGGAAAGTGCAATGAGACAGGCAAAGAGCAAGGGTACATGTTCATGGACTGGATGGAAGCTGCACTACAATGCCAGGAACTTTGTTAGTCACCCAGAACAATCTGCTCTCTGTAAAGCACCCCCCATTTTGCTCAATAGAAAAAATGAAAAAACAAGCAGTCTTGTTTGAATATGCTGAAAGAACCTGGGTACCACTCTAATGAAAGTTTACTGGTGGAGCTGACCTGAGAAATGTCTCCACCCAGACTAATGGGTCCAACATTAAAAACCGGGAAAATCTGATGATGACGTCAGTATATAAATTTTAAGTCAGAAGTTGCATCTGTGATTGGGATTATAGGACAGAGCATTAAAAGAAAAATTTGGAGAGAAATAAAAAAAAAAACAAAAAACCAAAAAAAAACCTAGTAGAATATATCAATTGATCAAACCAACCGTTTCACATCTGTCCCATGTTTTAATTCATGGGCTTATTGGTCTCATTTATCATGTTTTGTCAGATTCCAGGTGGGGCAAAGACAAGGTGCAGTCATAATTTCTTTTTTAATTTGATAAATGAAGAAGCTGCATCTCAGGAAGGTCGTGAAGGAAGCTGAAAGGAGAGTCTGATCTGAACTCTTAGCCTCTAATTCTAAAGGTTAATCAAAAAAGTTAAGTGAGGTCAGCAACTATAACTGTATTATGAAACACACAACATACTTGCTTTTTAATGGAAAGTTTTGGCAGGCAGAAAAAACCTTCTAAAAGGGTATGTAATAATTTGCAGAAATAATAAAAAGTAAAAGAATCAGTAACTGTTTTCTGCTGGTCAGCACCTGGATTGATCAGTAACCAGAATGGTAACAGATGCAATATCTTCCATAGGGAATTATGCCACTATGGAAACTAACTACTCCTGAAGTTTTTTTACCGTTCCCACTCAAAATATTTAAAATCTTACTTAATTGCATAATTGCATTCAAAATGTACATTAGCAGACACCAAAATTAACATGCACAGCTGTTAGACCTGAAATATCCATGTTTAAATAAAAAACACAATGAAAAGGTAAAAACTGAATTTGTTCCACGTAGTACTAATCTTAAAGAGAAAAGAGAGGCCTGCATTGTGCTAATTTAATGGCAAAATTAAAACATGACCTCCCCATAGCATCAGTAATGTATGAAAAACTCAACTGCTCTATAAATGACTTATAGCCTTCTGATTGAGAAACAATGAACAAGCAGGTGATCCTGTGTCCATTTAATCCCAAAATTTGTACTCCAAGGCTAGAGGGGAATGGAACCCCCAAACACCCTGAAATTCTCCAGCACATTCTTACTACACAACAGCAGAAATAAGAAGAACGCCACCATCACTTGATTGAGCTTTGGCTTTGTAGTTCATGTATGTTATCTCACTTAATCCTCTCAACCATCCTATGAGGTAGGTACTATCCCTGTTGCTGTTTTCAAATGAAGACATCTAGGCTTAAGAGAAGAGAGGTTAAATAAATAGATCAAGGTTGACAGGTAGCTAAGCTAAGAGTTGGTTCCGTATCTTCTTGCTCCCAAAGTTCTAGTCTCCCATTAACCACTCGCTGTCTGCTACAGATGGAGATACCCAGAGAGAAATGTGATTTACAGTCTTCAATTTCCAGAGGTTTCTGGAATGACTGCTCTCTTGAGTCATCTTATTTCACAAATTACATTAAACTGAAAGGCTGAGACCACTTGTACACATCCTCATTCTTTGGAAATGCCATAGCCGTTCAGCCAGGGGAACGGGGCAGCACCATCACTAGGATTAAGAAGGTACAAATTTCCCTCTGAGTGCTGACACCATCTCTCGTTGGTGTTTCTTTTAGCCACAAACTGAAATGTTATCACTGACTGGTTGCAGTAGACTCAGCAGTTAGATGAAAGGGAGTTTTTACTTGGTTAACTGCCCCTACAAACATCTGTGGCCCTGGAGGGTATGTGTTCTCCCTTCCCCACTGCCCCACCACCCCAGTCCTACAGAAGCAAAAGAGTTTTCCAATCCCACAGCAATAGCACTAAGAAACCCTTCCTTGCTGTTCTGAGTCGACAAGAAGCAACTTTCTAACAAAGCGCCCAGAAGATGGGTGTTGTAAAACAGCATTTCAAACAAGACAATTACTTAAAAAAAAGAAAAGGAAAAGGGGATGGATGTAATACAACAATAAAATTTAAAAAAAAAGAAAGAAAGAAAAGGATTCTATCACTTTTTTTTTGACCTTCCATCAACACAATTTGCTTATGTATGAGTTGTGTCTTCCTTCCTTCAGGAGAGGGAAATGCTGATAAACTATCACATGGAGACAAACAGCGCAGAACCCTGGCTGCCTTTTGCTATTTAAACAGAGACACATTTATTTCCCAATGTACCACTTACCAGACAGATGCAAAGGTGTGGGCAAGCCAGTCATCAGAATTAACAGTGTGATTGTGCTTGCACTACATATTCTGATTTGTATGAATCTTATTTTTAGCCATGCACAAAGGGCAATAAATGGAAAATCTTATTCTAACCGCTACTTTTTCTGGGCCACCCACACTGCTCCACCTACCGCACAAGTTCACAAATGTAAAAAACCCAACCCAGGGTTCGTCCTAACAAGGGATGCAAAAAAGTGGCTAAAATGTGTGACATTTTTTCCAGTTAAGTGTTTGTACTTTCATTCTTTTTCTGCATCAGGACTTTCAGGGAAAACAACACTGACTTATCTACGGGCATGTTCAAAGGCTCCGAGGTGGCATGTTGCTCAGTGCCCAGCCCAGCGTAAGCCACGAGGCACCCGCACCGCCCTGCTACCAGACACATGCTCACCGACTTGGAGCAAAGCCACGCACCCCAAAACGTCTCTGTCAATTCAGGAAGATGACACCTACAACATTTTGTTTTGAAACAATCAATGACAGTGTTTGAAAAGTTCTTCAAATCAACAAAAGCGGTATCAGAAACAAGTATTTCGGAAACAAAGAAGGCTGTCAGGGATGAGTTCCGCCAACATTAGGTTGAGCGCACTCTTTTAAACCTACTTTTAGCTGGCTGCAACAGTGCTCGCCAGAGCGCAGAATCCCCGTGTCATCACCTCCCTTCCCTTCTGTGCTCTTCTCGCCGCTCTATCCAGTCACCGCCCCGCACTCTGCCGCTCTCCCAGCGTTAACCTGCACGTGGCTATTGCTGCCAACAGAAAAGCTGATGCTGAGGGACAAGCACCTTGACAGCAAATAAGAAACAAACGTGATGAAGAAGATGTTTTCTAGGCTCTTTAGACTTTTCATGAAAAGTTAAGTTACTAAGGTCCCAGGGTACCAATTAAAATGCTTGTTTCTCCGCCGGCTGCAAAACCCAACAGCAACCATATGCAGGTAGTGATTAATATTTAAAAGTTAGTTTAACCAAACAATTAAGGCCCGAAACGAGTCATCTTGGAGAAAGACATCTTTACCTGTGTGCTTGCTCATTATCCAGAAACTAGAGGAAGTGTTCTGTCATTCTCTGGTGGCTACCACACACCCTGGAGAGCTAATACCTTCCGATAACGCAGAGCTCTAGAGCAGCGCTGATGAGATGTATCAGAAAACCTTTTTCAGGGTATAGTCCGCTGTTGCCAGAACTTCTGACTGGTGTTGTAAAAACATGGGTAATTAAGTGTTATGAAAAAGTGGGTCATACACCACTGAGATACAACCACACCGCCCCCAAACCAGACTCCAAATGACTGTGCTATGACAAGGTGGGAGGGGTCTGAGCACAGCGAAAGCAAAACTTTTATGTGGTAAGGCGCATTTTAGTTTTCACTGGCTTGGGTTAGAGAAAGTTAATTTCAATGTCAACTACAAACCAGCTAACTTTGAGTGTGTTCTTGAAATCTTACGACACATGCTGGCTGCTAATGTAATGGGAAATTCAGATACAATGTCATAAACAGTCCAAGGGACAGCCTCAGACTTAAATGACATGCCTGTCAACAGAGAACGAACACCATGACTCAGTGAAGCAAGAAGGTCAAACTGAAACTGAAGACGGAGAACCAAATTCTCATTATCCGCATTAGCATCTCCTTCTGTATAGGATCAAAGTACTGTATATCACTTCCCTACACCTGGGCACTCAACACAATCACAGACATTTTTCAAAGTACCCCCGGGACTGCTGTAGGAAAGGCAAAATGTAGGCATCTGAATTGGACATATTCTGTTGCTCAAGAGACAGAAATATTCATTCAAGTCAACACAAACTGAGTCCCTATTACACATGAGGACACAAAGGATGTGAAAGTATGCAAAGACAAAAATCTAGAAGAATCTGCTTTCAAAGAACCTGTCAGATACAGATAATATTTTTAAAATAAAATCTCTTCTAGCAGAAGAGATTACTATATACTTCATCTGGGTTCTTTCAGTGCACAAAGCCCTTCCTAACCCTGGGTAAATGTTAGGATTCACCCTGATCCAAAGTCCTAGCACTCACCAAAGGAAATCAGAAGGATAGCAGCACAGCCCAAGAAAAAGGAAGTACTGGAGGAGACCCTTCTTTGATGGGAGATAAAGGATCTCCCTTTAAAGTGGAAGGAAAACACTCTGTTTCACACACATAAAGGGATAGACTTGAACCACACTTTGTTACCATGAGCTATAAAATTAGAATTTTATTGGAGTCCATACTGTTTAGATTATGGATGGGCAAGGGGGGATCTGGCTAATCAACCTTTTGCAATTCTGCCAAATTGCTGTATACTATATTGATTACAAAATTTTAAATAACTTGAATATTATCAATTGACCTAACATTAAAATCACCTTGTACGTAACTGAATCTTCATTTATGATTCCAGAGGCCCACTGGGATCTTATAGGACCACTCAGCAATCACTTTTAGTGATAGAATGTAGAAATAGAATGAATCAGTTAATAGCAATTTCCAGTTGATAAACATATACTGGTGCATTCACACAGGTATCTGTTTTGACAGAAGTTGATTAACATAATTTGAATGAGAGAAAAATAAACAACTAGAAGATTATTGTCCTAGAAAATGCTATCTAAAGTCTTCATTCCTAAACGCCACTAACTTACAGGATATAATCTGTCCTGAACACAGCAGGTCCTCAAATAAAGTCATTTGGCTCAACTTCACCATCCTTTCCTTATAACATTGATGAGATGTTATAGGAACTTAACTTATTTATACCAATTAGCCTGTAGTAAAACTGGTTTCATTATACATAGTTTTGCTTTAAGTCACAGAACCTATTGATGACATTAAGTGAGGACTTACTGTACTTTTTGGAACCTAATTCCAACCTTTTCGGAATTAGGTTGATTAACAGAAAAATGTCTGCAAAAATACACAAAAGAATGAGTTAACTTGTAGGTTGTATCTGGGTAGCTAGATTATTGTTGGTTATTTATTTTCTTTTTTTACTCTATTCTTTTATGAATAACTACAACAAACATTATTGCCTTTACAGTCAGGAAAATAAAGGTATTTCTGTTTTGATGAAAGGAAAAAATGAACTATTTTTTGCTTCTGCTGTTCCTAATAATTAAGGACACTTAATGCATGGGGCTTGGGTTAATAATCTGCCCTAGTGACAAATTAGACATGAAATACAGCAAAAAACTGTTAGAAACGGTAGATGCCATTTCCTAGTGAAGCACTCTGAGGACTCTAAAATCCTGGCACACTGTCGAGCTTTGCAAATGCTGTTTGGGGGCAGAAGAGCAGAAAACCTCCTGCTTATTGTGACCCCCACCCCCACCCCGATCCATGCACGTCCAGCCTCGGCTAAGTGCCTGGTGCCAGGGCCCTCAGTTTAATAAGGGAGTCCAGCTCCGAGAGGGGTGACTTTACCAGTGACAGGTATGTCCAAAAAAAACAGCACACAAACAATCTCTAAAACACAACAGGCTGCAACTTTTTAGAGTAAGTTGATAAACTGCGCTACAGCTGACAAAGTTTGGTAAGTAGCTTTACAATGTGCAAGGCTGAGTTGATTGGGAGACTCACAGGAAATATCATTTGAAATTTTTGCTCTATATATTAATGTAGATTACCAGACCCTACATCATTCCTCGTTGTACAATTAGTGTATATGTAGATAATGAAAATTAATTTTGGTGATGCCTTGAGCAGGACATAACTGTGAAACAATATGTTACAAATAATCATATCATACGGTCCATCAAGAATCCAATAGAATTGACTGCCAAACTATGCCAGTGGTTCCCCAGTGACTGTAGGAGCTAAATATGTATGTTCATGAAATTATTTTGTCTCATTCTTAACATCACAACCTTTAGAAGGTCTCCAAAAAGTAAAAGAATTTCTGCTGCCCTGGCTGGTGGCACAGTGAGTAAGGCGCCGGCTGTGAACCCAAAGGTTGCTGATTGGATTCCCCAGCCAGGGCACATAACTAGGTTGCAAGTCAGATCTCCAGCCAGGTCTGTAGCTGGAGGCAGGTGAAAGGCAACCATACATTGATGTCTGTCCCTCTCTGCCTCTTTCCCTTCCTCTCTCTCTCTCTCTCTCAAAAAACAAAAACAAAAACAAAAACAAGAATTTCTGGAACTTAAAACTTTGGCACTGAAAAAGTGGTAAAAGCTAAAACTTGGACAGTTTCTCAAGAATAATAAAAATGAATGGTATATTTTTCCATCCTAAGCCAACATTTTAGATTATTATTAAGGCATGAAAATAGGTGCAATAAAACCTCAGTGAACTAGAACCTATTTGAGGACAAGAAGATTTTTGTTTGTTTCAATTTTCTGGTCAATTGATAGACAGCTGGAAAGTGCTTCCTGTTAAAGGTGTTCCCAAAGCAGTTTCTTTTCCTAATTATAAAACTTTTAACCATTCTACAACTACCCTCCAATGTAGTTATTCTCCATTTTTACTAAACCAAAGCTATCTTGTTTTCTGAACCTTTATCTTTGAAAAAGGGAAGTGGGATGTGTGGGGTAGGGTGGGGTGTGTGGGAGGGGGTACAGTGGGGGTGGGGTGGGGAAGTAGGAAGGGTAGTTAATTCAGGGTTCTGGTTAGTTGAGTTCCAGGTACTAAGCCATCACTAATCATGAATTCAGTGTCTGGAACCAGGCACACCTGATTCCTAGGAAACAGAAGAGCCTTAAGAAAAGACTCAAGGGTCTGTCTTTGTTGATGTTTTCTGCCTTACGTCATCTGTCTGGGTGACTGTTGGTTTGCTGGTCTTCTTTAGGAGAAATACCTCAGTATGTCCATCCAAACGCATGGGCTGAATTAATTTTGATTAGATTCTATATCCATGTCTTTCAACTCAAGTGTAGGGGGCTGGTTGCTACATGTGGATGTCAAGGAGAAATAAGCACTTACTTTTCTCTCTCAGACTTGCTGACCTCGATTTTATTTTCTGTAAAAACTGTTAGTTTCAGTTTTTTTTTTTTTTTTTTTTTTTTTTAAAGATTTTATTCATTATTTTTAGAGAGAAGGGCAGGGAGGGAGGAAGAGAAAGAGACATTTTGATACCTTTCACCTGCCTCCGGCTACGGACCTGGCTGGAGACCTGACCTGCAACCTTGTTTGTGCCCTGGCTGGGGAATCGAACCAGCAAACTTTTAGTTTCAGTTTTTATGATATCTTAGCTGCTACCTATGGCAACTGACTTCAAAACCGTCACTGTTTTGCCCTATTCTCCATTACCTAAGTGAAGAGCATGGAGAGTTTATTTCTAAGCAGGCTTGGAAAGTCTGGGGTGGGAATGAAGATATATATGTATCTTGAACTTCAATGACTTATTTTACACTGTTTTGGTCATATCTTTTCCTTAAGCCAAATACACACATATATACTTGTGTACACATTTATGGATATGTATATAATGTGTACAGACATGCATATACATAATCTTCATGTCTTAAGGAGAAAGTAAGATCATTTAGGACAGGTTTCTGAGCTCTTTGAAACTATGAAGCCTTAAGCAATGCTTCTCAGAAATTATAACCCTGGTCAGACATAGGATCAGGGCCTGAAAGTAGTTAAGAGAACCTGAAGAGAAAACTTGGCTACCAAGTCCCATGATCATTCTCCAAGGCCAGCTTTCTGGAAACACAGAATAAAAAGAAAAACCCCCAAAATGTAAGTATTGAAGGGACCATCATAATGGGTCCAATACTGCATATTCCTCACAGGGCTGCAGGTTACTTAGTAAACTCTTCTGCAATTGGTGAGCACAGTGCCACCCAACACTAACGAGATCTGATGATGGAGGAATAAATTATACTTCATTTGAAGAATAATAATTTGAGGCTCTGGTAGAGGACAGCTATGTGCAACTTAAAAAAAATTATTTTTAATTACTTATTTTCAGAGAGAAGAGAAGGGAGAGAAACATCAATGTGTGGTTGCCTCTTGTGTGCCCCCAACTGGGGACCTGGCTCACCACTCGGGCCTGAGTCCTGGCTGGGAATGGAACTGGCTACCCTTTGGTTCGCAGGTCGGCACTCAGTCCACTGAGTCATACCAGCCTGGGCTATGTGCTTTTTTATTTCAAAGTTTTAATTTTCTATTAGGCTTCAATTTGATTCCCTCCTCCATGTCTGCTTCCACTGATTAAGACCAGTTATGTGCTACAGCTATGCACATGGCCCCATCACCCCATGCGTGCTGGGCACTGCACGTGGACTTCTTGATGAGCACATGATCCTGATAAACTGGTGCAGCCCCACTATGGGAGTACAGGTCGGTATGCTGTCTCTCCATCATGGTGAAGCTGTGCTTCTATACATGTAGAGGGTATGTTGGTGGAGATTACAGTTGTTCGTGGCATTTCTCCCGGGAGTTTCTGGAAAACATATCCTTGCCCTGACAGGAAACTCACTCCTAAGGCTGGAGTGGAACATTCTGCAGATCCCTCACCCTGGCCCAAAAGTGCACCAAGGAAAGCATGAGAGGTGAGGGAGGTTGTGAGAGTAATGGCTACTCACTGTTACTCAGTCAAGTGCTTACTCAGTCAAGCACTGGTTGTTATTCTGCACAGCATTCTTGGAAGGAAAGGCAGCACTGGTATTCCGTTTTTTAAATTGTGTTAAAATATACATAACATAACATTTACCATTTTAGCCATTTTTAAGAGTACAGTTCAATGGCATTAAGGGCATTCTCATTGTTGTGTAACCATCCCTACTGTCTGTCTCCAGAACTGTGCATCTTCCCAAAGGGAAACTCTGTGCCCATTAAACACCAATTTCCCATTCCTCTCTATTCCCAGGCCCTGGAAGTGAAGTTGCTATATCATGTGATGATTCTAGGGTTAATTTTTTGAGGAACTGTCATACTATTTGGTATTCAGTTATTTTTTATTGATAAAGCTTTGTTTTGGGTTCACAGCAAAATCGAGGGACCGAATATATGGTTCCTGTATATCCCTAGTCTCCACATATGCATGCCATTGTATAGAGCTGCTCTAAGCACCAAGCAACTTTAGTGTTTCACCTGAGGGGCAGGTGAGCCAGTCCTGCGAGGACTGGAAGCCCTGATTCTGAGGCATCACAGAAGCCTTCTTCCTTCCCTGGCCTGCAGTTCTGGAAATGGTATCCAAGATCATCTTACAGGAACACTTGATGTGTAAACGTGGACACTCACAGATGCCAAAGCAGGACAGGGCTTAACACGCACCCGATCCAATCCATTCCTTTCACTTCATGGTGAAGACACTTTATAAACCCAAAACCTTCTTTCCGAGAATGCTATGCACAACCACTAATTGGTGCTTGACAGAGAGGTTTTAGCTTGTGAGGGTAGAGTAATAACGGATAATTCCACTACTCACAACTCCGTCAGCTCTACTGCCAGCCCTGTTATCCTCTGGACAGCCCCCCTGAAGATACTTTGGATTAATTCCTTGTAGAACTCTTTCACCACCTATCACTTTTTTGTCTTGTTTTTCTGATTTTGTAATGTTTATTTTCAATGTATGCACTTAAATCTATCTCCATGATTTCTAACTCTCCTAATGTGTAGGCAAAAGATATGCTCTCTCATGAATACATGTTTGTTTGGGGTTGCTTTATTAACAGTGATTATTCTCAATTCCAGCGAATTATAATAAAGGCACTGTAAGTTCTAAGTGATACTTCGAATGGTAACATTCACCGAACCCAAGAAAAATGCTATCAATCACAGTGCTTATCCACAGATTTAAAATGTCCGTGAGTTTTTCAAACATTTCCTGGACAGCGTCACTCATGTTATTTTTACAGTCACATCAACTCAATGAAACAAAAGAAAAAAAGGTTTAAAATTCCTACAATGAAAGCTTAGAAATATAATAAATGCACATATTGTCACAGCCACCTATGTACATTTACATGAATGTTCACATACATCCAAGTGTGTATTTGTTACGCCAAACTCTTCTTCTTTTTTTTTTTTTATTAATCAACAAGAATAAATTATTCCTGTCCTCAGCAGAGAGGTGACTGGCTTGTCCCAAAGCTGAAACAACATGCTGACACTCAAGGTATGTCAGTCCTGAGAACTCACAACCCCACCAAACCTGAACCAGCTGACTTGGTCTTTTTCTTATGAGGTGCCTCCCTTCCCATATGTGTTTTATAAAATCAAGGTACATTAGGTGTACAAGGGGAGGCATATATTTCCCACCCCAGGAACTCATCGATTTTTCCCCTCTGAAGTGTATCTAAAAGTTCGATGAGCACACTTGCAAAAGGACTATCGCTGTCACTTTAGTCTGATAACAGCACTATTAGTCACTCCTGATAAAAACAATGGGTAATGAATGACTGGTACTAGTGACTCTGGAGTAGATTGTCAGCATAATGACATCTCCTCAGTTGGACTTCAAATGTGCCAGTGACAAGAGCACCTTAACATTCTCTTTTCTGAAAGATGAGTCAAGTGACCCACATATATTAATTGAGGGATGTTTAATATTGAATATTCAATACACTTTTCTACCTTTAACATTCCTCCTTTTAGCCACACGAGCTAAATTTAGCAGTGATTCTCAAAGTGGGGTCCCTGGACTGGCGCTAACAGCATCGTCGTGACACTTGTTAGAAGAGCAAATCCTCAGCACTGCCCCTCTCCCGCCCCCATCTCCTGAATCAGAACCTCTGGGTGCAGTCCAGCAGGCTGCACTGTAACAAGCCCTCTGGATCATTCTGATACAAGTTCAAGTTGAAGAACCACCAATGTGCAGAATCTCACCCCAGCTCCCTTCCTCAATTCTAGTTCTCAAGACACTTTTTAAAGAGAAAAGCCATTCCTGCATGTTTAGGCTATTTGTTATTATCACCTAAGAAAATTCTTAGCATTGTTTGGTTTAAGAAAAGAAACCTTAATCAAAACTTACATATAATTTTTCCAGGTCTTGTGCTGGCTTCGAGTCTTAGGATGCAGGGAAGCGGACGAAGGGAGAGATGAGGAGGCTACAGCAATCCATTCAGACATGGACCCCAAAGCTTTGCGGGGCAACCTTGTGACAGGTCAGCGGGTGGCCACCTGATTGGGGAGGAAGAGTTGTCCATTAGCAGAGTAAACCTGTCATGTTAACATTCCCCCTTCTGCTATCTTGCTCCTCCCTGCACCCTGTTTTTATGACCTTTAAGCTAACTTACTGTGCCTTATACTATATGCTTCTTGATCAGTCCACGTAAACAGAATATGATAAAAACAGCCCATGGTATGAACGTCTGGCCTCACCCCCAGTGGGCTAACTTACTGTGCCTTATACTGTATGCTTCTTGATCGGTCCACGTAAACAGAATATGATAAAAACAGCCCATGATATGAAACGTCTGGCCTCACCCCCAGTGGAAGCACTACTCCCTGAGTACTTCCTCTAGGTGAGCTTCCCTCACTGGGTGCTATCCTGAGCCCCCAAGCAGCTTGGAGACAGGTCAATTTCTCCTTTAATTTCATCTCAGGAGTGTTTTCTTTCAACAAGTCAGAACACCCTGGTTTAAAAGACACACAAGGCAACACAGGAAGCAAATGGTACATTTGAGAATTTTGACTGAAATGAGATGATTCTCTGATGCCTCAAATAGGTATATTTTTAAAGTAATATTACTTATTTTTTTCTGATGATAAATTATTGCATAGCCTATTGTAAAACATTGGGAAAATATGAAGAAACATAAAGGTCAACAGTAACCCTGACACTGGTAAATCACCAATGATATTTTGCTGTATAGGTCCATAATCCCTTAGCTGAAATTTCTGGGACAAATGTACTTCAGAATCGTTTGGTTTTTAGAGAGTATTTTGCTGGAACTACATTTATCACATAATCCCTCCTCCTCTGCCAGTGTCTGGAGCAGCACTTTTATAATAAACTCGCAAAATATTTCTGTGACATAAAAGGGTGCATATTCCCATCAAGTTAGATCAAATGGAGTCTTACATTAGTTCAGATCCAGTTTTTATACCAAAGAAGTTACAAAAAAACCCTTTCAATTTTTGAAACTTTTTGAATCAGAATTAGGGATAAAGAATTGTGGACCAATACTCACTTCTCATATATACAAAAATGCTTATAGAGTTTTGTCTCTCATTTTTCATTCAATATCATATGAATGTGAGCATTTTTTCATGTTAATGTTACTAAGTTTTTTTCCAAAAACATGCTTTTCAATGTCTATGTAATATTACTTTTATTTAGCTATCTCTATTATTTTTGGAATTATGAAAAGCTGTACCAATTTAAACTCCTGCCGTAGTATACATGTTAGTTAATTTAATTGCCCACTTGATCATAAGCACAGAAAAAAACACACTTGCACTTTACACATCCTAAAATTCTAATCAGTGACAACCATATTTAGATTTTATTTTTGTCTTTCTTAAACAGAAGACAGTGAACAGCTCACTGTTTTTCATAAAATAAGAGCGAGGTGAGATTAATGTAAGGTGAGATTAATTTAAGTTTATCATCCACTTGAACCTCTTTCAACTAGACGGAGTCAGATCTGGGCAATGGAGGAGTTGCCACCTGTCTCCGGGATCTTCACTTGGGAAAAGGTCTGAGGGAGTATGGAAATAATCCACACGCAGTCCTAAGAAGAGAAAACAAACTTGTGCCCTGATGAATTCTGTTTCTGGACTATGGAGGCCTGGTGGTCCCTTCCTTTTGGTGCTTTCCTATTTCTTGGACATGTTGCTGCTTCTCCACATGGCCATTGGAGAGCAGAGAGAGCTATGAAGGCAAAATCCAACTGGACAAGTTGACAGCAATGGCCCCAGTGTTGGGCACCTCGTGTGCATTATCTCATTTAATGCCGAGTGCACTGGCATAAAAACCTGTGCCTTCGGATTTGAAATATGTGCATGCTCATCAGTCCTTCCACCCTAGTATGTTGGGGGGAATCAGAGGTTTGGAGTTTCAAAGATCTATGCAAGCCTAGTATTTTGAACAATTCTGAGTGACTTGATGATTTCAAGTCTGGTTATAAATCATAAACTGAAGCCTTTATGATTTTTTTGGTCAATGCTCTCTATGGCATCTATACAAAATGAAGAAAATAGCATAAGTAAAATTCAAAAATAATTCTAGATAATAGTAAACATTTCAAAGGTTCTATATTGACAGGAGAGAGGCTGTATGCCATCAAGCACAATAGGGAGCTCAGAGTCCATTGTATCAGGGTATACATAGAGAAGACATGAAGACACACACATAATACACACTTTAAAAAACAAACACACAAACACAATCTTCCCAAATGTATTATAAATTAGTAATGCTAAATCAGGGTGATAATTCCAAGTTCCTCTCTATTTATAGCTATTTCTAAAATTTTTTCTCTTTTTCCTTTATACGTACTTAACCTTTAACTGGTAAGAGAATGTCACAATTTCTTAAGCAAATAAAAATAATATTTAAGAGGTATTTATTGCACAGAACAAAGTAATTTCACCCTTTCCCTAATCTATAAACTCAGTTTCTGCATAGAATATAGCATATAGTATAAAATGGCTAAAGTAGAAAGAGAAAAAGAGAGGTGTGAAAAATATTTCAATTTTATTTTGGAAATGATTTAAAATGATCTTCCCAACAATCTTATCTAAAAGTTAGGGATGTTTCTATCAAAATTATCAAAAGACCAAAAGACAAAAGGTTATCAAAAAGTGAACCATTTCCTTCTCTGTGACTTCTCTTTATAGCTTAAATAGCATTCCCCTATAATTAGGTATTAAGTGGGTAGAACAACTTCTAAATGAATTTTCTTGGTCATGATCAGATGATCAGATGTATGGTTTATTGTCTAAGTACACAAGAACTATAGGGTGTGAAAAATAAAGTGGTAACAGAGGAAATGACCCCTCAAAGAAAGTACTTTGTTTTTCCAAAGGGCCTAATTGCTGTGGGGGTGGGGGAATACAAACACACACACACACACATACACAAAAAACCCACCAGTAATAACAAAAATGATTGCCAGAAGCTCTTTAGATACTCACACTACAAAACTAGCATTTCTAAAGCTAATTACAAATTTGGATTCTCTCATTTTAAAAATATACTTTGAAGCAGCCCACTTCTGTTTTAATGCTGAACCAAAGTCTGTGCAATTGGCACATTATCAAAGAAGAAAAAAAAAAAGCATTGCCTGAACAAAGTTAGCACTTTCAATGTCACTAATCTTCAACTGCAAAATACCACAAGCTAAAAACTAGTAATGCCATGTGGCTATGTTATGTTACATTTACAAAAGTTTATAGTTTCCCAAGCCCTGAGAGGCTCAGGCCTCTGCAACTTGATTCCCCAGCAGCTTTGTTCCCTTGGACAGGTCATTCACTGCCTGTAACACAGTTCGCAGGTTCTTTGAGGATTAAATGAAAAGGCAGACAAGGGAAATTTTGTGAACTTCAGACACACGTAAAATATTAGGTATCATTATTCTTTTTACTAACAACTTTGTGAAGCATAAGGACATTAATCTTCCTTTCACAGTTAAGGAAACTGACAATAGGAAGATAATGCCCCTCTGCAAAAGATACCCCAAAACACCTGAGTTTGGAGATTTAAGTGTTATTGCTGAATTAGCTACAAACTGGCTGAATGACTCCCTTCCCTGACTTGATTTCTTGGGTAAACTTGAGGGGGCAGGATGAAATAATTTTAAGGTCTTCTGGGGGCCAAAGGTTCTGTGATCTGGGTCTTGGTCTTAAGAAAGCCTCTTAGGAAGCAGTTCCTCCCTGGGCCAAGCTACCAGGAGGCCAAGGGCAGCACCCACGGATCTGAGGCCTAGGGTGCTGGGGCAGGGTCCTTAGATAGCTTCCTATCCTGAGGAACAGAACAGGCAGAACTAACTCATTGGCTTGATAATGGTGAGGTGGGGGGCAACCTATGCAAAAGGCCAGAGATCCTGAGGCACAGGAAGCAGCCACAGAACAAGCTTCAAAGCTCTTTATTAATTAATATGGATATTTCACTACTCTAATAACTGGTGTAGCCAAATAATTACACGAGGTTTGTCTGTAAAAAGTCCAGCTATTGTTAATAAAACGAGAACAGTTTGGGTGACATCAATGTAACCTGGTAGCCAAGGAGAGTGGACTGGAATGCACGTGGGTGAACAATGATGATTTCACTGTACTAGTCAGTGGGGGTAACAGATGCTGGTTGAGTGAGCATGTGTACTGTGTGGCTGTCATATTGAAAATGACTGAGCGAGTAGACCAATGAATCTGCCTCAAATTTTGTGTTAAGCCTGAACATTCCTTTGTGGAAACTATTTAGATGATTCAGAAGGCCACAGCTATGGGCAACTGGTGACTGGAAGCTTCATCATGACAACACACCTGCTCATGCATCACATCTCGTGCAGAGTTCTTTGGCAAAACATCAAATCACCCAGGTGACTCAGCCCCCTATAGCCTAGATTTGGCACTGTGTGACATCTGGCTTTTTCCCCAAACTAAAATCCCCTTTGAAGGGGAAGAGATTTCAGACCTTTATGAGATTCAGGAACATATGACGGGGCCTCTGATGGTGACTGGGAGAACTGTGTGAGGTCCCAACATGCCTACTTTGTCAGAGACTGAGGCATCATAATCCTATGTACAATGTTTCCAGTATCTTCTATCTTCATCAATAAATGTCTCTGTTTTTCATGTTTTAGGGCAGGATACCTTCTGGACAGACGTGTATACCACTGGAATGTCAGTATGACTAACAGCCCTACGGTGATACGTTATCAGTTTCAAAGAAGAGAGTCACCTTTGGGGGACACCCACCCTTCTTCACTGACTTCCTACTGTGTTGAGAGAGAGCTGTAAAAGGGCTACTTTTTGTAGTATGAGTGTACATGGTGCTCATAAGGGAACTTCACTTTAAAAAGATGGGGGCTGCTAACTTAGGCCTCACTAATGACATTGTCCCGGCACTAATAAGGAGAACATTCGATATCAGTGCTGACCAATATGGCAGCCACCAGCCAGCCACGTGTGGCTCTTGAGCACTTAAAAGGTGCCTAGTGTGACAAGGCACTAAATTTGAAGTTTTAATCAATTTCAATTAATTTAAATTCAAACAGCCATTTGTTAGTGATGGTTACCTTACTGAGCAGTGGGCAGTGCAGCTTTCTGTAGGCTGCATCACATACCAGTTTTCTTAGACATAGTTCAGACCCTGGAAGCCCATAGGACAATGACCATTCATTCAACAAGCACTTACTGACCTCCTGCTGGGCGCTGGGCCCTGGGCACTATTTACATATCTCAAAACAATGACAAAGAAGAGAGCCCCAGACATCCCTGCCCTCATGGTGTTTCTCAGCTAGACTGATTTCCAAAGACCTCATGAAACCTTTAAGTGTTTTACCAGACTGCTCTTAGGAAAAGGTGGGTGAGGAGGACATGTGGTAATGCTACACTAAGCCTGAAAGTGCCACTTTTTCATTTCTTCATATTTACTGTTAGAAAAGCCAGGGGAAAGTTTAAAAAAGAGATAGCTGAACGGTCACTATTCATTCACTTACAAGCAGAGTAGCATATCCCAAGTATGAGAAATTATCTGTAATTTCCTCTTTCACAAACTTAAATTTACTGAAAAGAAAAAGTCAGTGGGACCTGCATTCTTAGCTAAGAAAAAAGTAAATGGCATTTAATTACAGCAACAATCAAAAAAAGTATAAGTGGGTCTCCAGCTGCAAGCAGTGGGCAAAGGAATGTTTATACCAATGAGCCGTAAAATGATCAGGTTTTCTGGAAGGTACTTCTGGTATAAGTCAAGCTGATTGCATTCTTTATCCCTACAGCTCAAATCTCAGCTAAGATTTTCTTAGTGGCTTTAATGGAATATGATGAGCAAAGCCCTATTTGCTTTTCCTTAGGACACTACAGGTGGAGGTATTTTTATCTACCTCACAAATCCAATGCCAACAACATAATTTCTGAGACTCATAATGGTGGTTTGGTTGAATGCTTTTCTGATTCCCAATATTTCCATGAATTTCTTTGTCCTATCCTAACCACTTCATCCCACCTTGCTGGGGTTTAAACCCACACAGAGAGAAGAAGACAAAATATTCAGAATTGGTTCATGCTCTTGTTCGAACTTGAATCCAGGTTTGCTTCAACTAAGAAGACCAGGGACAGCATGCTCTAAGATACAGTATTTTTTAACTAATTCTCTCCATGGTATTTTATAATATCACCTGAGGTGAAAGCTTTACCAAGGAAACCAAGCGAAATGGGGCTGTTTTCTGGCTGACACCATTGAGCCAATCTGACTTCCTAGCTTCAAAATGCTATTCTAGTCCCGTTGATCAATGTTAGTTACACTATTGATTTGGGCTAATAAATGACTCTCACAGATCTACTCACCCCCTCACCCACCCAACACACATATGCACATACATGCGCTCCATTACTTTTTTTCTCTCTGGATTGAGTAGAAAGATAAATTACAGTGGTCACAAAATAAAATATGAGTTCAAAACTTAGGTCAAATCTCAAATGTTCTGCTGGTCCCATGCTGTATAAAAATATTACTACAAATTTGGTGACAGTTTAAGTAATAAACGTGCTGTGAGTGGCCCTGGAGTCCTTATTCATATTCAGAAACACTGAGTGAAGGAGTCAAACACCATTTTATGCCCAGAAGGGCTTTAAAACAAAAGAGGTCAATTGACGTTAATTTTTTGGAAACTACAGAGACAAAAATTTTCAAAATCTACACTTCAAACACAATGTAAAATAGTCACTGTGTATGGCAGAGACCTTTGAATCATAGTCTGTGGCTTTTTGTGTTTTGTTCTACTGGCATGGGAAGGTGATGCAAGGAAATGTGCTTTTTCTTTTCTTTCTTTCTTTCTTCTTCTTCTTCTTCTTTTTTTTTTTTTTTACAACAGAAAGAACTGAGGAGGAGATACAGCCATTTCAGACAGAATGGGGAAAATGAAGATAAAACATCTCTGAAAGTTTCCACTTAGATATTTCAGGTGGTGGGACAAAGTTACTCTCTTAGTTGGAGAACCACAGCTAGAAAATTCACTCCTTTGATATTCAGGGTGTTTAAGTTTCCCAAATGCAGTAAATAACTCATTCAGGTTTTTCACCTGTATCATAACAGGATGATGCGATGAGAACTACTTGCCATTAGATAATTCAGAAGAGAAAATGCTAAAAAGACACAAGTGTTGAAAATATACAATACATCCCAAAATTAATTTTTTGAGATTTTGTAAAATTCATATTGTAAAAGTGGAATACTGACCTGTACTTAATAATAATTTCCACTTACAGAAACTTCTATGTGTTAGGAACTATGCTAGAAATTTTACAGGTATTGTTAGCCCATGGGGCAGATGAGAGAACCAAGGCTCGGAGAGGTCCAGTGCCTTGCCTAAGGTCACATTCATGCTAGGGGGTGCCATGCTGCTGAGTCCATGACTCTAAAGGCCACCCATTTCCTGTGCCACACTGCCATCCACCACAATCTGGGAGACGACATCACTCTCCCCAAGGGGAACATAACCTCTTTTATATGTGCAGTAAAGTGTCAAGTAAAGCAATAAAGCTTTAGGTTCTACAGCAATTTAATTATTTGTGTAAAAAGAGCTGATGAGTTTGTAAGTATTAAAATGATTATATTTTATGATGTATATTAAAATTAAATTTTTTGAGTGCAGTTTCTTTTAAAAAAAGGTACCATCAGGTATCTTGTTAAACACACATGACTCAGCTCATTCTCAAGGCAATTAAAAGTCTAGGACACCTGCCTTAGCCAAGGAATAAGTCAGTGAAAACGCAGTGTCAGGTATCCCACTCTGGGTCCCAGTCATTGAAGAGCATTACCATTCATGCAACGTCCAAGCAGAAAATGCCCAAAGCACGTTCTGATGTGGCATTTTATTCAAAATACTGTACTTCCCATCATTATGTCAAAGGCCATGCATGAAATCATGTAGGCGGTGACGGAGTTTATTTGTAGGAGTGCAGGTGGGCATACGTTGTACTCGAGGCTGCCTTTCATCTAGTAAAGGGCAGTTTCTTGAGAACCCAGATGGGCTCCCCCAGGTTCAACGCTTGGCCTGGGCTCTCCGTACCTGACAACTTTGCCTCTCTGTGTGCTTCACCTAGCAGTCAGAAAATCTGCAAATTCGTACTTCTTTGTGGGGAGCTACACATGCCTGCCCCCTTGGTAGGGGCAGGCTCATGGGTCCCACACAAGGCAAGTTGCTGCTGGACCGTCCCCATGTAAGACCAGTGGGGTCTGCACAGAGTTTGTCACTGCAGCAGGGGTGAGGGCGGCCAGCCTGGCCAAGGACCTTGAAGACATGCAAGGCATGTGGTGACTAAGAGACATGTGAAGCACCATTTTGGGAAAACGCATTACCACCATTCACTCCGCAATTCAGCCCAAATGACGTTTTCTTTGATTTTCCTCTCTCCTTCACTTGCAACATCTAATCTATCAGCAAGCGCTTTGATTCTATCTTCATCTTATACCTCAAATCTGTCCACCCCTCTTAGTCTCTATGGCCATCATGGTCATTTCTCACCTGATTTACTGCTACCATCAGGGTAACTGGTCTCTACATCTGCAACCCTCTCCTGATCAAGGGTCCCCAAGACCACCCCAGGTCGGGTGACTCCCTAGGAGAATCACAGGACCTAATGTGTATGAGAGGTTTTGTTAGATGCAATGTAACCCCCTCTCCAAAGTTTATTTTCTACCTGTCTTCTCCTTCAATCCTTTTTATTTTGGACTCACAGCTACGATATATGACCATCCGCTTGAACCCTGGCTAGAGGCTCTGGCACACACCTGCCGTCACCCTCCCACCAGCTGCCATGCCTGTCCCCACAGGACTTCTCCCACATAGGCTCTGCTTCCTGCTGCTCCCTCCTCACATGACAAACTCTGCTTTTCTCTCTGGATTTACAGTCTCCACATTTCTGCCACCATCTGCCTTGTATAAAAATCAATCATGCTTAATCTTGCTGTGGCCACACACCCTTTGGAGAATCTGGGGCTGAGGTCCTGAATGCCACTGTGCCCACAACCATGTGGCCCCACTGGGGCCACTTCCAGTCCCCCGCCAGGCTCCTCCTCGGCTCAGCCCCCTGCCTCAGGTCGCCTCAATGCTGTCTCCTCTCCACTCCCATTTCCAAACTCAGGACTGATTCTTGGCAGATTGAGGAAGGGAAAGAATGGGGAACAGAGCAGAGTGAAAATCAAAAGCAGCAGAAGCTGCTGTGTGTACAGAGCAGGGGGCTATGTTTGTCCATATGGATTTTACACTGTTCTGCAGACCTTTACATTTTTTTTTTTTTTTTCCATAACCCACAGATAAGCAGAACTGAAAAGATCTTGGAGATCAATGAGTCCAACAGCCTCATTTTACTAATAAGATGTGAGGAAAGGAAGGAAGAAAGCAGAAAGCATTTACTGAGGGCTTGACATCTGTTTGGGATGCACAGTTCTGGGCCCCCCGGCCAGCAAGTGCCGAGTTGGGGCCACGCAGTAGTTAAATGAGAATTTCCATCCCACACGGTTCTGCCTGTTACGTACATATTCATATCACACATAGGAAGGAGCCTGACATTTAACATATAAAGGTAAATGGAATTCCCATCTCAAAAGGAAAATGTGTTTTTTCCCTCTGTATTATCCAATGCATTTTTTATTGTGGTAAAAATATGCAAAACATCAAATTTATCATTTTAACCATCTTCAAGGGTACAGTTTAGTGGAATGAAATATTCACTTTGTTGTGCAACCACCACTACTATCCAATCCAACACATTTTTAAAGTATTTTCTGAATAGCAAATTCAAAATAAGATGGAAGGATCCCTCCCTCACCTTCCCACTACCAAAAACAAACAAAAAACAAAATAAAACACTGAAGGAAAAGACAGGTAGAAAATAAACCTTTGCAGGGGTTGTATTTTATCTAACACAACCTTTCATACACATTAAGTTCTTTGTGACATATTCCTCATTGTTCCCCTAAGTCTCAAAACTGGAACTCTGAGAATGCTGGTCACCAGGTGAAAAAGTAACTTTTGTTGTTTCTCTAGGAGCTGTATCACTGTATCAGTTAACAAAAATGTTACCCAAACCAGGGCAACACACCTTGCCATGCCTCATCCGAAAAAGGATAAGTTAAACAGTGTTTCTTGGAAAGATAGGCATTTACCCATACACTATATCTAGATGGAGCTGTCTCCGCCACTCCTGTCTGTTTCTAAACAGGGTTTAAAAGTGTTGGCACAGGGCACCAAGAACGTTCCTTAGCTATTCAGCATTTAGTTCAGCTCCACAATATATTTAGCAAAATTTCTTCCCCCTCCTTCCTTCTTGGTTTAATGACCTCAAATGTACCAACATCCTGTCTTACCTAATCCCCTAACAAGTTCTATCAAATGCCAGGACAGAATCAGACAGCACTGCAGGCAGTGAGATCATTTGCTAAGAATTCATTTTTATTCCAAAAATTATGAGTGCCAGACCATTTAATACAATCTATCACACAGCCAGAAAATTAGCCTGGCATCTAAAGAGAAACATCTAAAGTCATTTAAAAAAACCTGTCTCCCATTATAGGCCTTTTAACAACCTGATGACTCTCTCCCTAGAAAAGGATGCACAGACACAAACCCTTGTAACATCAAAGTAAGGGTTCAGGGACCCTTAAAAGCCTGTGAATTCACAAATCCCTAAGAATTCATGAACCTAGGTTAAAATCCCCTGCTGTGAATTGAACTCCAACAAGAGTTCACTTGTCCATGGGCCCGTGTACCAAATCCTGGTCCCTGGAGCATCCCAGGGTGACATTCCCTGGTGTCACTTGAGTCTCTGGATCAGAAATGATTTTTCTTGTTTTGGCTTCAGGAACTTCCCCACCTGGCTTCTGGTCAAACTTACTATCAACACAGCTGTGCCTCTCACCAAGTCAGCCAGCCACTCTGGTAATACTTTTCTCACCAGTCTATGACCTGATTGCACTACCCCAATGTTCTTAGGTTGTTATTTGATTTGCTGTCATGGATCATGCTGCCCACCCCCTCCCATCTGTCTGTTTCCTTATTGACTGGCATTTTATGGTACTCTTATAATTTAAAAAATTAACATTGATTTTCTTCTTTATCATAAAAGTAGCAATCTCTAATTTTGTATTTAAGTCCTTTGCTCTTTCTCCAAAAGCATCCTTTAGCCTTTCATGCCTTTGCCCTTTGGGAATAAAATGCCTACCACTCTAAGCAGTAGGCCTTGTCCAACCAGAGACAGGGTTTCTTTCTGTTCCAGGAGCTGTGGGAAGAGAGCAGCCTGAAGTCAAACAGACCTGGTCCCACCCCAACTTGCCAGCAGATGGACTCTGACCAACCCATTTAAATCAAAGCTCAGTTTCCTAATATGAAAAAAGAGAGGTGATAATATCAACCTTTATACGTTTTTAAAGGATGGTTGAGTTGATATATGCACATTGCCTGTGACTCAGAAAGCAGCTTGTAAATGGTGATTCCCACTTTTCCTCCTAACTCTTCACTTCTGGCATTCAACACATATTTTGCATTTTAGAAGCAACCCTTGCTTCTACTGCCTATTAGGTAGCTGGGATTACTTATGTTTAAAGTCTTAGGTATGTACCTTTTGAAGTGGGTTTATTGAGATATAATTGACATACCACAAAATTCAATGATTTTTAATATATTCACAGGGTTGTAAAACCATCCACCAACACCATCTAATTTCAGAACATTTTTATCATCCCCAAAAAGAAACCCTAGTTACTCTTCACCTGCCACCCCCGAACCCAGCCCTTGACAATCACTAATCTACTTTCTGTTTCTATGGATTTGCCTATACTGCATATTCCATATAAATAGAATCATATATTATGCGGCCTTTTCTATTTAGCTTCATTGACTTCACATAATGTTTTCCAGGTTCATCCACATCATACTATGCATCAATTCATTCCTTTTTATGGCAGAATAATAATCCACTGTATGTATATTTACATTCTGTTTATCCATTCATCAGTCAATGGACATTTTGGGTTGTTTCCACTTTCTGGCCATTATGGGTGATGTTGCTATGAGCACTTAAGCACAGTTGGTATGTGTGGATATATGTTTTCAATTCTCTTGGAATACTGTATACCTAGGTTGTGATGACTAATTTTATTCATCAACTTGGTTATGCCTTGATGTCCAGATAGTTGATCAAATGTGTCTGAATGTTCCTGTGAAGGCATTTTTCACATGAGATTAATATTTATGTCAGTAGATTAAAGTGAAACAGATTACCCTCCATTACGTGGGTAGCCCTTATCTAATCAGTTGAAGACCTTAAGGAAAAAGACTGACCTCTTCCAAGGAAGAGGGAATTCTGACAGCCAATTGACTGCCTTTGGACTTGAACTGCAACATCAGCTCTTCCCTGGGCCTTTCCTCCTGTCCAACTACCCTGCATATTTTGGACTTGCCAATTCCTTAAAACAAATCTCTCTCTCTCTCTCCACACACATACACACACACACACACACAACCTATTGGTTCTGTTCCTCTGGTGAACCATGACCAATATACTCGGTTATATGATAACTCTATATTTAACATTCTGAAGAACTGCCAAATTATTGTTTTCCCAAATGGCTGCACCATGTTACAATACCACCAGCAATGCATTAAGGTTCAGATTACTCTATATTCTCAACAACACTTAACTACTCTGTCTTTTTGTTTTCAGCCATGTTAGTGGGGGTAAAAGTGGTATTTCATTGTAGTTTTAGTTTGCATTTTTCTAATGACTAGTGATGTTGAGCATCTTTTCATACATTTATTAGCCACTTTATATATATATATATTTTGAGAAATACCTACTTTGATCCTTTGCTTATTATTATTAAAAAATTTTTTTTAAGATTTTATTTCATTATTTTTAGAAAAAGGGGAAGGGAGAGAGGCAGTGAGGGAGAGAGACATCAATGTATGGTTGCGTTTCACCTGCCTCCAGCCACAGACCTGACTGGAGACCTGGTTTGCAACCTGGTAATGTGCCCTGGCTGGGGAATCGAACCTGAGACCTTTGGGTTTGCAGGCCGGCACCTTATCCACTGTGCTACCAGCCAGGGCTATTATTGTTTTTATTTGTTGATTTTATAGAGAGAGAAGAAGGGGAAGAGGGAAAGGAGGAGGGAGGAGGGAGGAGGGGGGAGGGAGGGAGGGAGGGAGGGAGAGAGGGGGGGTATGTGAGAGAGAAACATTAATTTGTTGTTGAAAAGGCCATTCTTTCTCTATCAAAATCATTCTAGCATCCTTGTTGAAAAACTGACTACATACATTTATTCCTGGACTCTCAATTCCATTCATTGCCTATCCTATGACAACTTTATTTTGACTTCAAAACTCTGTAATATGTTTTTAAATCAGAAAGTTCTCTAACTTTATTCTTGTTTTTCAAGTTTTATTTAGCTATTTGGAGACCCTTAAATTTCCATATGAAATTAAAAATTAGCCTGTCAATTCTATGAACAAGCTAGCTGGGATTGTGAGGATTGTGTTGAATATGTATGTTGAACGGTTTGGAGGTATTGCCATCTTAATAACACTCCTTTGCAATCTATTGGATGTTTTTCCACTTATTTAGGTCTTCTTAATTTCTTTCCATGGTATTCTGTAGTTTTCAATGTAGAAGTCTTATGCTATTTTTGTTAAATTTATTCCCAAGAATTTCATTTTTTTTGATACTATTGTAATAGTTGTTCTCTTAATTTTCAGTGTTTTGTCGCTAGTGTATGAAATAAAATTGATTTTTGTATAATGACTATTTATTCTGCAACTCCACTGAACTTGTTAGTTCTAATAGGTTTTGTGTATGTGTGTTTTGTAGATTAGTGTTTTAAGGTTTTTTTTTTAAAGATTTTATTTATTTTTTCTAGAGAGAAGGAAGGGAGAGAGGCAGAGAGGGAGAGAGAGATCAATGTATGGTTGCCTTTCACCTGCCTCCAGCTATGGATCTGGCTGGAGACCTGGCTTGCAACCTGGTTATGTGTCCTGGCTGGGTATTGAACGAGTGACCTTTGGGTTCGCAGGCCAATGCCTTATTTGCTGTGCCACCAGCCAGGGCTTTTAAGTATTTTAAAGCACAGATGGATCCTAGAACATATGCTGAGCAGTTAAATTGCACTGCAAATACCAGGAGCCACACTACTAGTTCCTCTTCTCCTGGTACTGGGTGATGGTTCTGCTTCTGGTCATAATTTGAGTGGCATTCCTACTCTCATTGGCAACCCATACAATGACTTGTAGATAAAAGTCCCTGAGAACCCAGGATACACCGTGTAATACAATTTTTTTTTTTTTTTAACAGAAGTATTATAAAGACAGGTTCTCAGCCTATCCCCTTAGTTCTATTTAAGTGGGTGTCATTAGAAAGGATGTCGCAGGGTCTAAACTCACCATTACCAAAGTAACAAAATGTAAAGTTTTATTTCTATAGGAAACCACATCCTCAGGGAGTTTTGAACCTTTCTATCAACAGAGACTTCTCATGGGTTTTCACGTAGATACTTTTGACTGTTAGTGTACATTACTTTGAGGGAGAGTGGTGGTTATTTCCACAAAAACTGCTACACTTGATACAAATTATATATATATATATTGTTAGATGATATTTTGCTTCAGGTTTAAAAATTGACTTCCAGCCAGCCAGCATTCAGAGACCTACTTTGCATCTTGATCCATGAGTCACTGATTTGAGCATGCATTTGCCCAGAATACCCAGCCATGTGAAAGTATCAAAATATCACACTTTGATTGATTCAGAAAGCTATTTTCTGCCACTGTGCAGCCGGAGAGTTTCTGCGCTGCGTGTGACTCACTGGGGAGGCACAGGCCAAGACAGCCAGGAGCTGCTGTGTGGACGACCCTGTCCCTCCTCTTCGGGCCCACGATCCCGCAGTGCACACCCCCGTTCCCCACGGCCAAGCGCACTGGCATGACATGCATCTGAGCATTATCTGGGTATCGGAGTCATCTTTTGAAGGGATCCTGGTATTTCGGTTTGACAAAAATCGAGAAACATTTTAGAAAGAAAATCGGATTTGTGTGTCAATGAAGAATATTCCTGAAAAGAAACTCTGTTATGAAACTGAAATCTGGAGACCGCGGTGGTGCTAAGTTGAGTCATCAGTTCCCTTTACACCCTAATAATTGACGGCACTTTGATCACAATGACTGCTCTGCGTGATGCTTTTTTGTTTGCTTTTTTGAGTACTTCCTTGTGTAAACAGGTTGTCTCACTATCATCTTGCAAACATGTTTACATTTGGGGGATCGTGGGGAACATCTGTTAGAAACAGATTTCATGCTTTTCTGTCAACTTGGGGAAATCTGAATCATATTTCTTATAATGTAAAAAAGCTACTGGGGAGTTCAATGAAGTTCTACTGGAAGGGGGCTTGATGGGCTATTTTGATGCTCTTTATATATGCACTTACGAGTTTGGTTGTGTGGGCAGGAGTATCCGCATGCATACCTCAAGGCCCCTGTCATGGGAGACGTAGCAGGGCAATGGGAGGAGAAGGGGCAGGAAAAAAAGGTCAGGGTGTTCATTGGCTCTCCCCACACCACCATGTTCCAGCTCTTAAGTCCAAGGAGCCTGTGAAAAAGCTGGCCCTCTAAATGGTCATCAAGTCAAGGTAGAAGGGCAGAACATATTTCATGCAATAAATTAGCCTGATTTGTAAAATTTAGCTTTTTATTTGTATGCACATGAGCTTCAATCATGCCTTTGCCCTGAGCTGCACAAATGTCAGGATGGGGCCTTCCCGTGGCCATCTAGCTGAGGTCTGTCTGTGCAGCCCACAGACCAGGTGGGCAGTTGGGGATTACGCACCTGAGTGCTGCAGACACTGACTCTCTGGGTGAGGACGTGCAGGTGGCTGCAAGGGGCTTTCAGAAATCACAACAAAGGTTTCCTTCACTGTTGTTTTGGGGAAATGATGCTGAAACATAATAGTCAAAAAATTTTTTCCCCTCTAGCTGCTCTGCAGTCAAATACATCTGGCTTTTGCTATGGGTTAACTACCCAAATTTTAATTTTTTAAAAATCATCTAATTCTTTCATCTCCTGTGGTTTCTTTTTTTCCCTACATACTTTGTAACACATTTATCAGCAACTAGTTGAACAACTTGATGGTACCAGTGGGAACCATACCAACAGCAGTTAGACACATCAAGGAAGGGCCCAATGTAGCCATGAGAAGGAAAATCCTGATGAATGTCAGGCTGAACTGTATAAATAATTAAGTACCTGTACTTAAAATACATATATGTGATTCATTTTTAAAGGCCCACACATATTACACCCACTTTCAGGAGTTTCCCAAAGTAATTTAAAACTATTTTATGTTGCTTCCTGTTTTTCAGTCCTTTTATCTGTTGATGAGGGTGGCAAGTCTACTATTACCAACTGAACAAGAAGAAAAGTGAAGGACAGGGCAAGCTTCCTGGTTTTGGTCATTAAAATCTGCTTTAAAAGTCATTTTTAGGCTGAAAAATTTGGGGCTCTAAGCTTCAAAGTAATTAAGATTCATCTCACATTATAACCTACAACTGCACCAATATTTCTAGGGGAATTAATGAATTTCTTGCATCAACTATAGGTTTCCTGTTCTCTCCAAAGCTCCCTATTAAAGCCACTGATCTTGAGAAGAGAAAGAAGAAAACAGGGCTGAGACTCATTGGCCTTGGTCTATAGTTAACACATTCCCACACAAGAGCTGACTAGACCTTTTCATGTTTTGAAGCCAAAGTCTCAGAAATGCCAGGGTCTTTCATAGCTAATTTATTCAATAAAATTATCCTCAGGTACCACCAGCAACTCTAGAGAAGTGGCTACCTCTTTTATTTGGCCTCAGTTGCTCATTATGTTAATCAAATAGATGGTAAATGAAAAGTAAATGTATACCCTCTATGAGATAAACATCAATACATACCATGGCAGGGTGAAAAGTATTTTCAGGGTTGCCCAGTCCAACCTATCATCAAAGGCTTCACCACTAAGTGGTTGGTTTTGATTGAATACCTCCAATGAGAAGAAAGGTATTATCCCCTGAGCAGCCAAGGCCATTTTGGAGAATTACATGCACAATATCACTGCAGATATTAGAGAGTTTTCTCCAAGGCAAATCTGCCTCCATGCAGCCTTCAAATACTGGTCTGCCCTCCCCAATGAACAGGGCACAGGTAACACCCACACATGTCAGGGAGCAATCATGGCTCCCTCTCTTTTTACCCCACGGTGTTTCTCTAGGTTCCAGTTCTTTCAAATGTCACTTGCGACATGTTTCAAATTTTCACACTATGGTTGTTTTAGGCCATTGTTCTTTTGGGGGGGGGGGGAAGCAAGCTCTAAACTTTAAAATGACCATTTAAATCTAATACTACGTAATAGCCAGCCATACATTTGCCAATATAGCCATCAAAATGTGATCCCAAACACAGCCTAATGTTAACAGTGAGGAATAGACAGAGTAATCTATCACCTCCTTAGTTGTGCAACACAAATCACAATTTCACTACTATTTTCGGCATCTCCCTGACATCAATGACTAGGCTTGAGCTTGTAGGAATTAAGCCCTATCAGGACTTTTCATATATTGCCATTGAACTTTAAACAGATATGAGTCCACTTTTATTTCCCACATTTTCTATTCGTGGAGCTGATTTTTTTTTTTTTTTTTTTTTTTGATACAACTGTGTGTTGATGCTTATTCCTATTATTCAATGTCAACTCTCTCTGGTCAAGTCCCTTGTTTTTCCCTCTTTCTTTGCCTATGTGTTCAGTGGCAAAGGAACACATGACAGAGAACTGTGCTCAAGAGATTTGTAAATCATGAAATTGTACCAGGCTTACAAAGCAGTGGGCGGTTAGGGTGAAAACAAACTCAGTAAACAAGACCCTTTAAGAATTGACTCAAGATTGTTTTCTGTATTGAATCCTGCTCAGTCAGTTCTGAGAGGAAACTCGGAGTAAATATTTATCATATTTACTTATTTCTTCTATAGAGAACTATCTAAGGCAAGAGGATGTTTAATGATGAAACAGATTTCAGGAATTCTGCTCTGCACAATGTCCTGCCCGTGGGGTATGAAGACTGATACAAGTCCCAGCTTCATAATGAAACCAGACACAGTTCACTTCCTTTTTTTGCGAAACCACCCCCTCACCTGGGAGATGTCTTGAGATGACACAGGGTTAAGTCATGTATCACTAACCTGAGCTACTTAAGGGAATGACTGGCAATCATTATCATCAACAATAATATTTAAAATATCCTCCTGGGAAGATGGATAGCATTTGCTTGGGATGAAATGTAGTCCCAAGGTTATCTGCTCCAGCTGCTGATCTCTAGTCTTAAAAGGAGAAAGGAGACATTTCAACTCAAGAGTTGGTTCCTTTTCTAATGAACATAATGAGGAGAGGTTTAGAAGTATCCAGACATGAGTGGACAACTGGACTATATGTCCATAGCTTATTACTGAAAGTGAAAAACCAAAGAAATTCCTGAGCACTCTTCATGAAATTCCTGCTACCTTCCCACCCCCTGGCTTTTGGGAGGTTGGAAAGAGGAGGTTGACCTCATACCCAACCTGGTTGTCATTTGGGCTGTCTCCTTCCTGCAGCCTGGAGGAAGAGGACCAAAGGCTGGGGCAGTGGAGAATGGCTGCTACCTCTCCAGGCAAGTGAAGAAAACACTCCAAAGAATAAAAACCTCAACAAACAAATGAAGTACCTAGATATTTCTTGTCTCAGAGCTCCCAAAGAAATTTCTCCCATTTTGGCTGTTTTCTCCTTCAACCTTTTTATTGAGGGCATAGGGGTGATCTGTCCCATTCTTGGGTTTCCTGTTTGCTTCATCTCCTCCTATCAGGAATCAATCACTATTCTTGAGCTATGGGCCCCATCCCTTCTTCCTCACTTAAGGAATTTCTTTCTCCATTTATCCTCACTCTCTGATAGCAATCTCTCTTTCTCTCCTGGACCATTGGCATACAAGCATTTTTAAAACTTTCATCTCAAAACCCCTTCCTTTTTTCTTTTTTTTAAAGTTGAATTTTATTATTTTTTAAATTTTAAATTTTATTTTATTTTATTATTTTTTAAAGATTGTATTTATTATTTCCAGAGAGAGAGAGAGAGAGAGAGAGAAAGGAGAGAGGCAGAGAGGGAGAGAAACATCAATGTATGGTTGCCTTTCACCTGCCTCCAGCCACAGACCTGGCTTGCAATCTGGTTATATGCCCTGGCTAGGAATGGAACCAGCGACCTTTGGGTTCACAGGCCGGTGCCTTATCCACTGTGCTACCAGCCAGGGCTCAAAATCCCTCTTGATTCCGTCATTTCTACAGACACCACTTCTTTCTCTGATCCTCTAGAGTTTTCTTTTGAGAATTCTTGTTGCCATCATTTCCTCATTTCTCTTTCTCTCCTTCACCTGGGCTAAGTTAGTTTTGGGTTATTTCAGAGAAGTAGCTTTTATCAAGGTCACCAATGACTCCACCACCATCCCAATTCCATGTTGGGTTTTCTCTTTTCATCTCCCATCACTCATTATCATCCTGTGGCTCAGCTGCTAAACTCCTCTACTTCTGGTCCATGGACTATGGCATCACCTTGTCCTGGCTTCTCATCTCACCTGTGACTTCCTCCCAGTCTCCTTAGCTGGCTCCCCTTCTAAATGTTAGCATGTTTCAGGGCTCCAATCTTGGGCTTTTTGTCTTCTCCAAATACACTCACTCCCAGGCCTAGGTTTCTGTGACGTCTATGCTGAGGGCTCCCAAAGTTATTGTACCTTGCTTTGACCTCTTCCCTAATTTCCATATCCAATGACCCACTCATCATCTGAACTCTGAGTCCAACATACACCTCAAATATAGCATGGTTAAAACAGATTCTTGGCCCCGGCTGGTAACACAGTGGATAAGGCACTGGCCTGTGAACCCAAAGGTCACTGGTTGGATTCCCAGCCAGGGCAACATAACCAGGTTGCAAGCCAGGTCTCCAGCCAGGTCTGTAGCTGGAGGCAGGTGAAATGCAACCATACATGGATGTTTCTCTCCCTCTTTTCCTCTCACTCTTCCCTTCTCTCTGAAAAATAATGAATAAAATCTTTAAAAAGGACAAAAAACAGAATTCTTGTTCCCACCTTCCCTACCATCACTCCTGCTTGAAACCTTTCTTTTAGGTATCATGCTGCTCTTAGAATGGAATCCCAAAGGCCCTGGCCAGACCCGCTCTCCTAGTTCATACTGGTCTTCCTGTTCTTCCCCTCCTCCAGTCACTTTAGCCTAGGGTCATTCCTCCATCCAAGTCCTGTCTGCTTGGATGCTTTTACATTTTCTTTAGCCTTGGCCTGGAAGGTGCTCCTCTGCATTCACGTTTTCATTCCCTTGTCAGGCATTACCTGACCTTCCTATGCACACCTCCCCAGAATCACCCTCTTCCTGATCACATAGCTCCATTTTATTACTTTTAGAGCATTCATCTCTCTCCAAGGTCACCTTGTTTATTAATATGGTTATGGTTTATAGTCTCTATCCCTGAAATAAATTGTGAATTGCCATTAGGACAGGAACCTAATTTCTTATACTATGCTGTATTACCACCACCTAGGAAAGCATTTGGAATACAATGGGTTAATATTTGCTATATGTATGTAAATATGCATGAATAACTATTTAAAAGAGCCCTCTGGGTATTGCAAAATATCATATACATACATGTAAGACAAGAGAAATAACGTTCCACATCTAAGTACATATTCTGCCTTCTCAAACAAGTCATCGATAACATCGCTTTAGGAACACTTGTCACTTTGACTTCATTTCTGCAAATGAAACAAGAGTCCAACCCCTCACTGTCTTGGAGCATGGAAACCTCATCATATCACTTTCCAGCTTCCCACCAATTTTAGGATGAAGCTCAAATAGGCTTCCAAGGTTGTCCATGATCAGGACACTGATCCTGCTCCAGCTACATCACTGGCCACTGCTTCTATGCTGATCTAGGCCCCAGTTGTCCCAAACTAGTTTTTTTTAAAGCACCAAGCATTGTCACCTCAGGATTCACACAGTCATTCTTTCTTCTCCCCTTCCCCTCCACCTGGCTAATGCATCTTTCAGGTGTAAGATTAGAGTGCACTTTCTCTGGGAACATTTTCTGAACCTCCCTGTCTGGGCAAGGTTTACCTCTTTTGCAATTTGACAGCATCCTATACTTCTGCAAAAACAGCTTTTGTTTCTCCTGTGCTGATTACTCACTTATGTCTCCTCCATTCAACTGTAAGCTCCCAAGGGCAAGGAATATGCTCCCCTGTTGATCACAGCGCCTTAGCATCTAGCATGTTGCCTAAGGCACAACAGATGCTCAATAATAATATGGAATTAATGGACAAATGAATGAATATGTGAATCCCATCAAAGACAAAAGAAGTAACTGTAGAGTGTGCGTATGTGGTTAGCCTTGACTTTTTTCTTTAATGTCAACAATTCTTCCTAATTTCTGCACTTTATTTTCAGTTTTCTAGTCTTTCCATGCATCTCTCCATAACTTTATTTTTCAGACCAATTAAGAATAAACAAACGGTCTTGATCTTACCTAACTTTAGGCTCTTTTCTTCTAAAGTCTTTTCACCTTCACTTCCTTCTACCTCATCTAATGTTTTCAAGCATGTACAGTTATTATTCTGTAGTATTTATTACTGACTATAGTAGTTTTCCTTTTTGATTATATGGCTATGTTTAAGGACAGTTAGGCTAATGACCAAGGTAAGTTTCTTTGGAACAATTAAAATTTAAGCTAATAAGCTTTAACACAAAGCCATCTTCTATGGACATCTTCCAGGAGTGTAATGCACACCAAGAAAGCTGAAGGAGAAGCATCTATTATTTATACCAAGGGAAAGTGGTTTTATACAGCTGACTTTTCTTTGCTATTGACTAGCTTTCCCTGCTCTGTGGATAATGCAGACAAGATGAAAGGACAATGATATTCCATGGGTACATAACTCTTTCGAGCAAATGGATTGCAAATTAGGAAAAATTACTCTCCAGTGATTAAAAGAGTTTTCTAGGAGCCCATGTTATTGCATCCAAGTATTTCACTAATGTCATTGGGGGAGTTTATTCCTTTGAAATATCTAGCTTCAAAGCAGATACGAGTCATGATAAATAATTTCATTGTATCTGTATCTATCTGTTGTTAACACACTATTGACTGGTCACAAAAAACTCACGTTTTCAAGCCCAAATGTGGGTGACCAATAACAAATTAATGTGTGCTTGGACTTGGTTAACTTTGGTTAATACAGGCACATCAATGATCAGTACATTTGAGCTGTGATTCTGTTAATGTTCGTATATATTCTCATTAATTCCAAGTGATGTGCATTTGATGAGTACAAAAGACTTAGCCATGGAAAGACCAATATATACTCTTAATAAAAGCTGACATTAAGTCAAGAGGGTCACTGTACAATTGAAAATTAAAGTGGAATGAGCAAAGGATCATTTGTTGCTCTTTGCAGGTACCCAAACAGTCATGAAGAGTGAGGGCTCTGAGGCCTAACCAGACCTGGGTTGGGATCCCAGCTTTGCCATTTATGCCCTATAAGGTATCTAGAAAAAGTTGTTTAACTCCTCTATACCCAGTATTATAAAATGGGAATAACAGTACTTACCAAATAGAGGGTTTTACGTGTGTGTCTGTGTGTGTATGTATGTAATAAAGGAGATAATATGTACAAAGTGAAATCTGAGTGCAGTCCCAAGTATAGAACGAATATTCAGAATATTTTGGCAAAATTAAATATTATATTTTATATTTTATCCCCTTTTGTACAAACATAACATAATACCATATAAAATGTAAAAACTTTATTTACACGTAAGGCTTTTTGTGACACTTATGAGCCTCTATGTGTATGCGACATTTGGGAACTTTTATCTTCATGCTGTAGGAACTGTTTGTACCTTTCATGCACACAGAGCTATTTCTAATGATGGTGATTAAGTCATGATCCCTCCAGGGGCTCCTGTAAACCCAACCCGTATAGCCTTTAGTTAATTATGTTAGTCTCAATCAATAACTAAAATATGAAGACTTAATAAAGGACATAAGAATAATACAGATGCCAAAAATCAACTTAAATAATGATATAATGTCCAAATTACATTATTTAAAACATACACATTATAAAGAAATGTATAATGGTAGTTCAACCTACCACTTGATTTATGATGCAGGTTTACTGAGTTACCAACTTATACTAAAAGGCTGAAATCCAAATATAAAGAACAGATAAGCAGCTGCAGAAACAACCTTCTAAAAATATATTTTATCCAGCAGCTGGACAAGTAATTATTTATTGAAAATATTCAGAATTTGATATTATCTAATATTATAAAAGTTGCTAAAAAGATATAATCAACATTTGCTGAAGATTCTTAGTGGGTTAAAATGTTTTACATAAAGCAAACATTTAGTTGTTGGCAAAGACAATCTCTTAAAATACAGTGTTCATTCACCTTGAAAAGAAAACTACTAACTTGGAACATTTCCAGATAATTATGAAGCCAAGTTGAAAACCCCCAGATGTGTGTGAAAACATTTTTGATTTGCCTACCACTGAAACACTGTCAAAATCAGGGAGTTGTTCATCTTACTTTATATTATTTGTCACACTCTGTCTCTCACTAGATAAATGGGTCTTGCTCAGGTATGGGGAATGTCAAGGACTCAGAAAAGCCAGCAAAGCACTCAGAGATCCTGATGTAATAGACAGATACATGAGGAAGAGTCAGAAGCCCTGGCTATAATACCATTGTTTTAAAAGATTTTATTCATTATTTTTAGAGGGAAGGGCAGGGAGGGACGAAGAAAGGGAGAGAAACATCAATGTATGGTTGCCTTTCACCTGCCTTCAGCTAAGGACTTGGCTGGAGACCTGGCTTGCAACCTGGTTATGTGCCCTGACTGGGAATCAAACCAGAGACCTTTGGGTTTGCAGGCTGGTGCCTATCCACTGAGTCACCAGCCCAGGCACCACTGTTGTTGTTGTTGTTGTTTTTTTAAAAAGCTGTGTGACCTGTCTCTGTTCTTCTTTCATTCATTCATTCACCTATTTCAGGTATTAGGAATATCAATGAACAAGACAGACATTCTGCTAACAGAGCTTATGCCTTAAGGTCTTACAAGCACCCTAAAAATGGCGGTAGGTTCAGAAACATGACAAGGAATTAAAACCAAATATCACAACAGAAAGTCCATGCTGGTCACCACTCTCATGGAGTGAATGGTCTTTGGGTCTGTTTTTAAATCCATAGAACAAGCATAGAAGTACCTGCTTCTCTACCTCAGTAAGGGTCAAATGGTGAGCATTCACTGTGTTACACAAATTTGAAGTACAAGAAAATATACTACCTCACCAGAATAAACCATTAGCGAAACCAATTCTCTTAGGTTCAAGATTTTCAGAGCAAAGCTTTCTTTTTTTCAAAATATCTTCATTGATGTATTTACTGGCCCCTCAGAAAAGGCCAAATATAAGCCCCTTTCAAATATCTTGAGTCTTGGTGTAGATGTTAATATTTCTAAGTCTGGCAGAGCCCTACAAACCATTTTAATATGATATGCTTCTTGAGCAGGTTTCCTCCTATGAGTTTCTGGGAGCAGTTCAGACTATATCCAGCAGAAGTCTCCTAACTGATGGCCTGGGTGGATTAATCAGCCTTCTCTGTCTCCTCTATAAAATACATGGACTGACACTGGTCAGTGAATGCAGGATGTGGCTCCCTGGTACTCCAGATGAAGACTGCAGGCTCAAATTATTAATGGTAGCTCTACTTGTTACTGTAATTACATAACTTAATTAAACAGTATGTTGCCCAATGAAATACAAATGCGAAAATAAAGTTATTTTTCTGAAAATTAAGTAACATGAAGGACATGAAAGCAGCAATTTGCTGAAGGAAATGTGCTACTGAACTAGACATGAATAAGATAACTGTGAAAGACTGGGAAATGGTTAAGAACTTAAAATGATTTTGCACTCAGACTGTGTTGCAAGTGTCTTTAAGAATTCTTTCAATTTAAAGAGAAATGGAACTCATACAATACATGTGCATAAAAAATGACACAGAACTTCTAATCCGCAGAAATGATCTCGGGCTTACATAAAAGGGCTGGCAAATAACTGTTCATCAGTAGCTTTAAGTCACTATATTACTTAGGTTATGCAGTATCTTTTTTTTTCCAAAACAAATTATTCATCCTTTAATGGATTTTTAAAAACTAAACAGAAAACATGCATCTCCCACCCAGGTTAGCTAAGAGGATGATACAACCAGCCACAAAACTAGTTCCATCTTTTTGTTTTTCTGACCTTTTATTGTCTGATTTTTCTCAATAGTCATTCATTGCTTACTTAATTAACAATATTTTTATGTAGGTTTTAGGTATCCTGGAGCAAACAGCCTTTGCACATTTAAAGGAAGGAAAGATCAGGAATTTTTACTAAAATGGTGCTTACATTGTACTTTTGCGTTTTACAACTCTATTTCTAGGAGAAATATTCACTATTTTTAACATAGGACCATCTATAAGATTGGGGTGAGGTTTGATTAAGATTGACCTCTCAAGTAACAAAAGCTGGACTTTTCCAATGTCAGGGTTGATTCTGGGGCAGCAGAACCCCACTACATGTGAACAAGGTTTCCTTTTTTCTAATCTGGTTCTCCTTCTGTATCTTTTGGGAAATGACACAAGTCCAGGTGAAGCACATTGCTGGCCAAATGCACATGTCTGCCTGGCTGTAAGGGGACTGTGACTCAAAGCACTTTCCTGGGGATGCCCAGGGGTTGTGCATGACCAGACACTGGCAAAACATTTTTGAGAAACCTCCTCCTCACATGAAAATACCCCTGTGAGAAAACTGTTGCATGGTTCTCAAGCATCAAGCACATCAAGTCAGTAAAACACCAAAAAGGATAAGTTTGTGTCTGTTGCAGTATCAAACATAGCTTGCCCTCCCTTACCAGAAAAATACCAACACAAAAAGGTTTACAGGGAAGGACTGCTTGAAAGCAGTAAGGAGGGGATACATAGCCAAATTCTTTTTAACCTTTACTTTTTCTCTCTTTCCTTGTAGGCTGGGTTGGGGAAAACCAGCCCTGACTCTGCTTAAAGTCCAGTTAAACACAGCCCATAGACTTATGGTGATATTTCTCTAAAAGTTTTACTGAGACATGAGCTTTATTCCTCGGTAAACATGTCTCTAAATTCCATGTCTCAGGACATGGGCAAAAAATGAACATTAGATCTCATCTCCATCAGAGCTCAGGCAGGGAGTGGGGATATGATCAGAGTGCTGGGTGCGGCTGGCTCTCCCAGACCCTCTGATGACCGGAACTCTGCTGCACAAGGAGGGACAGGCCTGGGACAGAACTCTGGGTTCCCTGAACCCACAGCAGCTGCACTGCAAATGTAGACTGCCCATAGCAACCATTTGATTTTTTTCATGGACCAACTTCCTATAGCTATATCTAAAAAGGGGGAAATAAACTCAAAAGCTCAACCTCAAAGCAAAATAAAATGGTAGATCCAGAATGTTTTGCTTAACTTCAAAACAGTCGAATTACTTAGAAGGTGCAGTGTGTTGCACTGTGGTCCCAAGAAGATATGTCTAAGTCCTCAATCCTAAAACATGTGAATGTGACCTTATCTGGAAAAAGGGTCTTTGCAGATATAAGAAATTGCAGATGTTGAAATAAACTCATCCTGGATTAAGCAGGTGGGACCTAACCCTGTAACAGTTCTCATAAGAGATAAGAGAAGACGCATTAAAGGACAGAGGCAGAGGGGGGAGGTATGCAACCACACATCACAGAACCACCTGGGCCCTACCCAGAAGATAGATGAGGTGAGGAAGGAATCTTCTCGAAAGCCTTCGGAGAAAAGTGAGACTCTTTGACTTTAGACGATAAGAGAATACATTTCTGTTGCTTTAAGCCACCAAATTTGTGGTAATCGGTTACAGTAGCCTTAGCCTAGTAATATAGAAAGCTAGAAAGAGCATCAGGAGGCTGGTGGGAACACTTCAAGAAACACCTACTGGAAATAGAAGTCTTATGTATGGATACCAAGATCATGCTCCCTACCCCAGCCCCCATCCTCAAAGTAAGATTCTGAAAGGAGAAGGAAGCAGGAAAGAGAGTGGGTGTCTCCTCTAAATGTATGCCAGGGTCCCAAATTTTACGTATAAGAATCTGGAGCTTGGATCAGTGGCCACATCTAGCCTGTGTCAGAATCACCTGGGGTATCTTTAAAAGTCCTGGTTTCTCCCCTTAAGAATGGCTGAATCTGAATTTCTGGGGCTCAGGCTTAAGAGTGCATGTTTTTCAAAAGTTCCTCATGTGATTCTGATAATCCATTCTCCTCAAAATGTCTGGTCTAGGCAGTCTGTTTCTCCCTTTAGTTTTTCAGGGAAGACACTTCTCCAAAGAGGACATAAAGATGGCCAACAGAAATATGAAAAAATGCTCAATGTCACTAATTATCAGAAAAATGCAAATTAAAGCCATAATGAGATATCCTCTCACAACTATCAGAATGGCCATCATCAATAAATCAACAAACAACAAGTGCTGTTGAGGATGTGGAGAAAGGGGAACTCTTCTACAATGTTGGGAATGCAGACTGGTACAGTCACTGTGGAAGGCAGTATGGTGATATCTCAAAAAATTAAAAATGGATCTGCCTTTTGACTCAGCAATCCCACATCTGGGAATATATCTGAAGGAACCCAAAACACTAATTCTAAAGAACATAAGCACCCCTCTGTTCACTGCAGTGTTATTTACAATCACCAAGATATGGAATCAGCCTGAGTGGCCATCAGGAGATGAGTGGATAAAACAGCTATGGGACATGTACACAATGGAATACTACTCAGCTGTAAAAAAAGGAAGAAAAATCTTATCCTTTGCTACAGCACGGATGGACCTGGAGAATGTTATGCTAAGTGAAATAAGCCAGTAAGAGGAAGACATGTATCATATGACTTTACTCATATGTGGAATCTAATGAATAAACAGAACTAACAAGGAAAATGGGGACAGGCTCATAGATGGACAGCGGGATGACAGCTAGTGGGAAGAGGTTAGAGGGTGGAGGGATTGAGCAAAAAGGGAAAAGGTCTCATGGACATAGACAACAGTGTGGTGATTGTGGGAGCAGGGGGTTAGAAGGGGACTAAATGATAATGAAAGAATACAATAAAGACTGAATAAAAATAAAAAAGCACTATTATTTAAAAACCAGTTCTATGGTTTATGCAAAGCCAATGTAGATATAGTGAAAAGTATTAAACAATATAGAAAAACACAAAGATAAAAGTAAAAATCGCCCAGATTCCCCATCTTGTGGAACCTTCCACAAACTTTTTCTGACATATTCTTTCATACATTGATGTAGGTTTGTATACAAACCTTACAGCTCAAATACATACTGGGGAAATTGTAAACAGTTCAGAATCTCAGGTCCAATTCTCTTCAGTAGGAATCTGCATTTTCATATATGCACGGCTTAATATAACTGAAAACATACCATTTTCTTTGTTCTATAAGCTTTTTCCACATACCAAGGTATTGTAAACATCTGTGGTTGGCAATAAATATAGACCTATAGGGATACATGGTATTCTTTCTAATTGCCACCTGAGGATATATTTATTGATGAGAACAAGAGAAAGAGAGCGAGAGAGAAAAGAGAGAGAAACATCAATTGGTTAACTCCTGTAGGTGCCCATACTTGGTTAGGTACATGTTCTCACCAGGGACCGAACCTGCAACATTTAGCATACGGGACAACACTCCAACTAAGTAAGCCACCTCTGGCCAGGGCTAGATGGTATTCTTTTATGTACCAGAAGTTATTTACTCAGACCCACTTTGATGATCTTTATAGAATTTTCCAATTTTTTCCTCACTATTGCGAAGTACACGTAAGAATCCTTGGGAATGCATCTTTCAAACAGATTTCAGGCAAATCTCTAGAAGTATCATTTGGCAAGTCAAATGATAATCCCTTATAATTTTGGTACACAGTGCCAGAATACCCACACACAATGCTGCACCAGCATGGGTACCTTACACTTTTCTTACCGAGGCTGGCTTCCTCACACCCTGGCCAATGCAAGTTCACCCAATCGTTTTAACTTCTGCCTATCTAACAGGTCATTGATATTTTCCCTGCATTAAAAAAAAAAACTATCAAAAAACTGAATATCTTTTCATATAGTTATTGGCCATCTGCCTTTCTCCCTTTGTGATCTGTCCAGAGTAATTTTGGTTGTTTAAAATAACACCAGAAGAATCTGCAGAATTAGAGTTTAGAAATACAGTTTAATCACAATGAAAAGACATGAGGAAGAAAAACGAAGGAAGGGAGAAGAAAACGTGCCATAAAAAGGATAATCAAAAGATTAGTTTGTGTGTTTATTTATAGACACTGGTTACAGCAATCCAGTGATTAGGCAAATTAATGCAGCTGTGTATGATCACAGCTCCAGGATCAGCCCCCACATCCTTTTCAAATGATGCCACCTGTCATTTAAGTATTTTGCATTTGCCTTTTATGTTACATACATTTCACGATGACTCCAATTTTAAAAACATCATTAGTTAACTCTTTGAAGGCGGGCATAACATGGATTCCTGTCTAGTATCTCTCTTCTGGTCAGGAATTCCAGCAAAGCTCTCTCCTGAGCAGGTAGGGGAAACGGTATGTTTGCCTCTGGAAAAGAACACCCTCCTCCAAATGTTCACCTTTTTAGCGAACAGCCGCATCCATTTCACTGGATACAAAACAGGTTCCCTGCTCAGAATCCACAGAAAACGACGGGCCACCTCAGGCCTGCTCTGTCATGGAGGCATGTCCATGGGCTCCGCACCTTGCACACGGACCCTCTTGACCTAACAAGTGGCAGGGGTTTTCTCACAGGGCTCCCAGAATCTCTTTCAACCCCAAGATGACTCCAAATGAGCGAAAACCTGCCTCCCCCATCCTTGCCACCCCTGGCTGGCTACAGCCTCCTTTGTGAATGGAGATGAATCAGTCCCCTTCATTGATGGAGCGTTTCCGCATATGGCGGGAGCAGTGTGCCAGGTGTTGAGAAGGAGGGCTGCGGGGGAGTGGAGGAGACAGGAGGGAAAGTCTCTAGACTCCACTTTGCAATCTGCGGGATGTGAACAGGCTAAACAACATCTTACTCAACACATTTCAGGATATTAGAACAAGGGGGTCTCATGGTAAAGCCTGAAGAAAGGGGTTATAGGGTAAAAAGATAAGCCTGTGCTTTTATAGCAGGTCCTACCTATGTAGGCACCTGAAGCACACATTTCTTATGGGCTAAAATAGGTTTCAGTAGCTGCTAGAAGGGGAATGTAATGCACAGTGGATTCTCCCAGATACTGAAGGGATGGAGAACTCTGGAACTCATCCCAAAAATGTGGGTCAGATCCAGGAAGCTCACTGTTGTAGTGTCATGAGATACTCTGCTGGGCTCTGGTCAGCTCCAGAGCAGTGGGGGAGGGGAGACCTCAGGTCTGCCACTGTTATGGAGATGGGTAGACTTTACTATTTGGATAGGGGATGTGAAGAGGAGACAGAATGGAGACTTTAAACAAGAAGAAACAAGAGTGAAAATAAATGATCTAGACGATATTAGGTATATCTATCATTTCATTCATACATATCTATCACCCAGAGCAAAGTGGCTATTTTAACTGTGAGTCAAGTTCAATTGAATATTGAACTCTACAGTAATAAGACATAAAAATCCGAGATGTCCCTCAAGGCAGTGTGTTTGGCCCATGTGTCTTTGTGTCTTGCTCTTAAAGATATTTTCTTTACCAGTTTAATGACAAAATAATGTGGACCATAAATTCTATAGCCAATTCAAAAATAGTAGATGTGGTCAAATGCCTGGTGGTTGAGGCAAACTCTCAATTCCATGTGTCAAGGCTATCCTTTAGTTTGACTGAACACCTAGGTCTAGGGGTAAAAAGGAAAGACAGGGCTGCACAATGGGCACGGTGGCCAAGTTCTGCCTGTCACAACCCAGCTGACTTGACTTGTGCGGGAGGAGGCATCTTCTGTTTAGTTCCCCTTTCCATAGGGACAGCAAGCTGTCGTCAACTCCTACTGTACAAAGAGTGGTTCACACTGCAAAAGTGTTTACTGCTCACAAGTGGCACTCAAAATTAATTCACAGCAGCAACACCAGCAGAAAGCTTTGACAGACTGTCTTATGCGTTGACACAGTTACAAGTTGTTAGATAAAAAAGGGAACATACTTCCCCTCTTTTTCCAGTCCATACACACAAAAGTTGCGGCCAACCGAGATCGTGAACCATGAGCTGTGTCTGAGATTGTGAATACCATCCTGCAGGTGAACATCATCGGTTCTGGGGTTGATGGCTTTCGGTGTGAGAAGAACGTGGATCCCAGTTTGGAGGGTAAGTGAGATGGTGAGCCTGTCACCCAGCCTCAGTTACAACTGGTCAGGTCACCGTGGTAGTTTATTCTTTCAACAATACTTCCCCCTTGGGTGAGCCTCAGGTGACAGGGTGGGAAGTGGGGTGGAGCTGTTTCTACTTCCAGCAGCCAAAGGTTGCCTGGTACAGCCGCATTTACAAGACACAAATAATTCATCTCTCTATTCCCCTTAAAACAACTCTTTTACTTGAGCTTCTGGAAAGCCAGGAAGCTTGCTTTGCTCAGCAATGATTTGTATTAAATATCACGAAGAATGCAGTGCTATTTAATTATCTCAAATCACTGGATTTAATTAAGAGTAAAAGAAAAAAAAAAAAAAAAGAAGAAGTCAGGTGGGACAGCGAATATTTGGCCTTCTCTGGAAGATGTTTTGTAGACTCTTGGGCTCAGCTCTGTGCTATGTAGTGAAGGTGTTGCGTTTGAAGGTTTCCGTCGATCAGAGCATCCTCTCTATGAGGAGCCATGTGCCTTGGAAAATAAGGGCTATTACTGAACGCTGTAACTGTGCTTCCAGAATCAGGAGTTGTTAGTCATGTCAACACCATGCAGTGCAAGAGTTTTCTTTACTCTAGCCATGTAAGTTAACTATTGAAAATAAAGTTAGTATAGAGCTGATTCAGATGAAAACTGTAAATCTGGCCAATTTACTGACTTCCCATGGACTTTCCTATCTCTACTCCCCTACAGCTTCTCTGCCTTTGTCCCTCACCCCTCCCCTGGCCCATACTTCTCCCTCCCCCTCTTCATCATGGAACTCCCCTTTCCTTTGGTATCAGGAAGAAAGCAGTTGAAAGAATCCACACCAAAACCCAAAGACTGGTGGTGTAAGGCAGCCACAGGGTTTTGGGGTTTCTTAGAGAGCTCCATGAGTTGATGAAACTCCTGCTGGTGTGTTGAGATGCAGTGAGAAATCTTAAAACAGGGAGGACAGAAGAGACTGTGGGGTATCTTTACATCTAGAATAAAGGAATTCTGCTTTTTCTGCATGGACAAGGGTCCACTATTCAGGTGTTAATCTGAAGCTGGCAGGGGGTCAGTTGGACCAAGAAAGCCATGGATTAGCAGGATGGGTCCTATGTGACAGCCATGGGGACACAGTGCTAACTAACACTCCTGCCTTTGCTCTATGCTGGGCATGGTGGGCTGCACCTAAACATGTGTGGTCTCACCCAATACGCCACAATCGACACAAAAGGCTTTTCTCATGTAAATGAGGGAGAGGAAGAAGAACATGGGATTTGAATGAGATAGACTGGGTTAGAATCCTGGCTCTACCACTTGCTAGCTTTATAACCTGGGTTAATCTCTGAACTTTAATTTTCTCATCCAGAAAATTATCTGATAGTGCCTGGCTCACAGAGTTGTTTGTGAGTACCGAATAAGGTAATGCATGTGAAAAATGTTTTTGGAAATATAAACTGTCATTATTATTGCTAATATTCTTTTAATGGGAAGAGTGGTTCTCAAGAACAGAAGACTGACCTTCACATGACCTTCACATAGGTACCAACTAGCCTGACCGGAAACATGGAGGAGCAGGTTCTTAGGATGGTCGTTGGGGAAAAGGGAGCAAAAGCATGTTATGAGCAGCATTACTGGTCTGACCCTAAAAAACAACGCATAAAGCTGGATTCTGTAATAGGCGGATGACAAAGGTTAATTAACACTCAATGAATTCAGAGTCGGTGAACCTTTCCACAATCACAACGCACTTCAAGACCTGTGTGTCAGCTGGTGAACTAGAGTACAAGGTGTCATTGTCTTGTTGATGATTACACTCATGTCTTTGCACACGGCAGACTGGGTTTGAAAGAAAGGGTCACCTTTGTGCAGTCAATTCCTCACTTTGTAACAATTCTAAAATGCAGTAGTTACTCCCAAAGTAGTTTGAAGACATGAACCTGCTGAAACCCAGGGGCAGCCATCAGGGTACTAAACCCTTTCTGCTCATGGCCTGAAGCTCAGCGGGCACTCTTGAATAGACCCATGAGCTCCAGAAGGACAGTCTGTGGCTATTCATCTAACCCTTTGTTATGGAGAGTCTCAATTCTTTTTCTACACATGAGCTCACCCTTCAAACCACCACATTTGTGGCTGCTTTGGGAAGAGTTGAATTAAAGTTTAAAGCATGATGTCATTGTAAACAAACAATTACATGTAGAGTGACTCTGTGGAAAATACAGCATTTCACTTTTGTGGTGTTGGTTCTATTGCAAGAACAGGGAACCCAAACGATGAGGTCAGTGGGACAGCTGCCACACAAAAGTCCACGGACACTGAGCAAGCTGCCTTGGCTCACCACTGAAAAATGAAGCTCGTTATTGCTATACCAGCCCCACAAAAGTCACTGCTTTCCTAAATTAAATGGAAACAGAGCTTTAGAGACTGCTTCTCCTTGGCATTACATATTCATGCCAGGAAGTCAAGAGGCCACTTACCCTTGCTGATGACAGACGTGACCACTTTCAGGTTTGTTTCATTTAGATGACATGTAGGCACATTGCTGGCTAATAAAAAGTAAATGAAAACAGGCTGCCATGACTTAGCTGCAAGAATGGATGCAATATAGTGGGTAGGTGGTAAGAGATAAAGTGATCTCAATCCTAGACACCTCACCCAGCCAAACAGGGTAAACCAGTTTTCTGCCAAGTGGCTATGGCTTTGTGTTGCAAGCATTGGGTGGATGGGCTACGTGCACTGTTCCAGAGGTCAACCTGACTTGGTTTTCTTTGCCCGTTTCTTCCTAAGGAGGCATTATTCTTTGGGTGCACAATAGAACTGGTCACACCCCTACATGTTAAAAAAATTTTTTTTAAGCAATTCTGTTGAAAGTATTAGAACAAGCCCATTTCATACCTCCTATGTCCACCAATCATTCTTTCAGGTATTCAGATTTAGAGGCCCTGAGTCTTCTCTGGTTTTTCTCTCTCTTATTCTATCCTGACTCTATACATATTCAGCATTCACCAAAGTCTCACTGATTATGCCTTTGCTATGTGCTTAAACTCTACTCCCAGTGTCACCGTTTTTGTGCAGGGTTCCCTTTCCAGCACCTATACCACCATTCTGACCAGTCTAATGCCTCCAGTTTCTGTCCCTTCCAGGGCTTCAAGGGGGCGATGAAAATTTAGCTTGTATTTATGGCCCTCAACAACTTGGTACCAAACTGGCTCCCCATCCTATTTTCCACTTCTTCCCTGGATGCTCTCCCACCCCATCCACATCCATGCCTCTGCATTCAAATATTTCCTACCCCAAATGCCTCCTTCTTCCTTCTGTCTGGCTACCACTACAGCCCAGGTGAGACACGTCTCCTCCAGGAAGACAGCCATGGTAGCTCCAGGAGAACATGCAGCTCTGATCCTGGTCCTTACTTGGTGATAATCAGTGTACCTCCTTGTGACCTTTTCTTATAACATTTGCTGCTTTTATTGCTATTCAAATGCAAACTGGCAAATTTCTTGTCTCTTCAACTAGACTTATTATGGCTCCCAGAAGACTATTTTTTATTTCTTTGTGTCATCCCTGCCCTCTCCACCCTTAGTCCTCCTCCTGTTCCTTCACAACCCATGTAGCTACTGCAATAAACAAGGGCTTCTTTTTACCTATGTCCTGAGGTGAAATCAGGAGGGAACCTAAGTGAGATATGAGAGTAAACTCAGCAGGAATGTAACTGGTCCCCTCTGGGTGGATGACACAACAGAGTTAAGTAAACACAGAATTATTGTGACAGCAGAATTTGTTGTCAGCAAATCTGCAACACTGCCAAACACCTTCACCTAGTAATAACTCTAGGGCTGACATATAATTCAGCATGTAAGGAAGAGAGAAGAGGAAATGTGCCTCCACAGAAATGCATTTTCCCCTAAGCTCTTTAAACACATGGCTTCACTTTTTAACCAGTTTTTATTTATAAATATTTCATATTGTTGAAAAAGATTTTTGACAGTGCACATCACTGCTCTGTTTGGGGTTAGTATCACTCCAGACATGGAGAGAGATCAGGACAGTTGTTTTATAAAAGGATGGATGGGTAAGAGTCTTTCCTGCTTGATGGTGTGAAATGAAGTACCTGGTGGGGCTGGGAAGACAGGAGGTACAGTTCAGGCAGTCTGGCTCCAAAGTCATGTTTCTCTGGGAGGCAGTGATTATGCTGCAGGACAGGCAGTGCACAGAAGAATAATCTGAATGCCACCATCTCCAGAATGGTGGTCTCCAAAGTAAAGCTCTTTACTCATGGAGCCCAGATATTCTGATCTGAAAGGATGGGGGTGGGGTTTTCTAGATAAGTTGGTGTTTATGTCTGAATTGAGAGTTTTGTGCTCTGGTTAAATTGAAGCCTTGTGCAAAGAAATGGTATTTGTTTTAGTCAAGGCCTTTGAGGAGGAAGAAAAGGGCTGGGCCAAGTCTTTCTTTCTTTCTTTTTTTAATTAAAGATTGCATTTATTATTTTTCAGAGAGAGGGGAAGGGAGAGAGGCAGAGAGGGAGAGAGACATCAATGTATGGTTGCCTTTCACCTGCCTCCAGCCAAGGACCTGGCTGGAGACCTGGCTTGCAACCTGGTTATATTGCCCTGGCTGGGAATCAAACCAGCGACTTTTGGGTTCACAGGCTGGCGCCTTATGCACTACACCACCACAGAGCTATTGGGCCAATTCTTTACTATCAATATATAGGGTGGCCATGTGGAGATCCTGGGCCATCAGTTACTGGACATATGGCAGATGAAGATACAGAGCAGAAGGTTATGAAATGTGGACTAAATAGATCCAGACCTTTGCAGTGGTTCTGAGATTTGTATGTTTAGAGTCATTTCAACAGCATCCTTACTTCCATATCATTCCTCTCCTTCTCAGGCAGCATGCTGTGGCTACCTTTTTGCAAGAATGAGAATGAAATTCAGGAATAAAAGTCACCAAAGTAGCCTTGCCTTCTTTGAGAGTCATTTTCTTCTTCTTACAAAAACATCCTTTCTTGTTTCTGTCATTGTGCTCCAACCCAGCAAGGCCACAGCACCCCTGGCCTTTTCATTGTACAGCACAGTGAAGCTCTGTTTCCTGCTGCCGCCTCCACCCAGCCATCTATTTCTCACATCTCCAGAGTCTGCACCAGGAGTTCAGAAAATGATGATGCTTCTGCCTCAGTGGCCCAAGGCTTTGGTTCCTCTTCCAACCCCAGGCTGAATTTTACTGAATGTTTGAGGTTGATCAGGGTTTCAGTCACAACCATTAAAAGAGGGTTAAATGCTATGATTAACTAGGAGCCTTGCGTTCTCTCATACGGATCCTCCTCACATTTCTTCCCACATTCACTAAGCATTTGTAAGCTGACTCAGTTCTCACTGCAGTGGACTGCTGATGAGGTAGAGTTCCAAGACACGCCACCAGTTTCCCACTACCACTGGTCTGTGGCCCCTCCAATGGGGCTTCTCCCTCTTGCTATTGCCAATGTACCCTCCCTACCTTTCATTTGCCCCTTGTTTTCCACTGCTCTGTCCCTTCTGTTCTCTCTCTCATCACTTGGCCTGAGCTCCCCAACTTTCTCTACAACCAGTTACCCTTCTAAGATCACCCCCCATCATAAGGCTCTCCTTCTCTGTTATCAGTCGATCCTGCAAGTGCAGTCCTAGACTATAATTAATTTTACACTACATTTGGCTGTGTTTCTTCACCTATCGTACTTTCTTTGTTTATTTTTTTAACTTTCAAAATCAGTTCCATTATAGATAGATAGTGCTGTTATAGTAGGCAGCTGTTATGTGAATGTGGCCCTGTGGTAACAGGCCAGCTGTAGGGTCAGAGAGCCCTTCTTTCAATTCCTGGCAAATTGCAGCAGTAGTTACAGTATAATTGACAAATTATTTAACTCTTCTTGGCCTCAGCTGCCACATCTGAAAAATGAGACAGCAATTCCTACCTACTATGTTGATTTTGACAGGGATTCACTATATAAAATGCCTTACACATAAAAGGCACCCTAGAAATGTCCCTCCCCTGACCTACTCCTTCCCTCCCCCTACAAAGATCATCCAGAAGATGGCTACAGTAAATAGAAAAAAGAGGCGGCATCGCTGGCAAAATTAAGCAAAGCTGATAATAATGAACAGATGAACTGCAAACGACACTTTGTATTACCAGGACTGGTCTCTTATGAAAATCTAGAGATTAAGACTGCCCTAGCTGGTGTGACTCAGTCGATCAGGCATTATCCTGCAAACCAAAAGGTAGCCAGTCAGTACCTGATGGGGGCACATGCCTGGGTTGCAGGTTTGGTCCTTGCTCAGGGTGCGCACGGAAGACAACAGATTGATGTTTCTTGTCCTCTCTTTCTCCTTCCCTACCCCTTTTTCTAAAAATCAAATAAAATTATAAAGAAAGATAATAAGGTAACAGAATGAGCTCTTCAGGTAGAGCAAAAAAGCAGAAGAAGGAGGTTGCTGAATGTGAATCCAACCACTGGGTCCTACGACAAAAGTAGCACTAAGTCATGGTATTATTTCTTTTTTAAAAAGTGTCTTATAGCCCTGGCTGGTGTGGCTCAGTGGATTGTCCACCAGCCTGCGAACCCAAAGGTTGCTGGATTGACTCCTAGTCACAGCACAAAACCAGGTTGCAAGCCAGGTCTCCAGCCAGGTCCTTAGCTGGAGGCAGGTGAAAGGCAATTGTACGTCAATGTTTCTCTCCCTTTCTTCCTCCATCCCTGCCTTTCTCTCTGAAAATAATAAATAAAATCTTTAAAAACAAAACCAAGTATCCCATAGAGAAACAGGATATAAGGAAACTAGTGCATGAGAAAAGCTTGGCCTATGTGGAGAGCTGAGAAATATGCAAAAATGTAGACCAGATTCCCATTTTAAAGAGGAGCTTGTAAACAAACTTATTCTGAAAGTGTGGCAGTTGTTGTATGCCCAGTCATCCTGTGACCTAGCCCTGACGGTTCGCGTGCGCGTGCACGCGCGCGCGCACACACACACACACAATGCTTGCGGAATGAAGCCCTGAGAGAACAATGTGCCACAGGAAGAAAGAAGACCAGGCTTGCCTTGCCCGGCCTCAACCTGTTGTCTTTAAATCCAAGACAAAATATTACCTAAGAAATTCACTCTCTCCTATTCAATTTTTCCTTTCCTGCAGGACAAATAGAGTAAGTTATTCGAATGCAGTTCTCATTAAACTATCCGTTGTCTGAGAGTGAACTGCTCTTTGCAAACCCACATGCAGACGCTCAGATGTTTCTGCTGGAGTGAGAAAAAGCATGTGTGTTTGGGTGAAATGTGAATGTTTTCAACTGTTTAAAGATGCCATATATGTATAAGCTTGAACTTCAAAGAAACAAATTCTGAGAAAATTGAAAATTAGGGTGGGTAAGGAGAGCTGGATTGAAAACATTTCTTATTCCTTCCCAGAAAAACAATGGGAACCAAACCAGCCTCCAGCCTTTTTCTACTTTTTTTTTTCATTACTAGCCACAATTTTGAAAATATCTTCTACATAGTTTCATCTCTGGACAAACAGATTCTTATTCAAGTTTGTGGTTCAACACTACTCCATGAGCTCATTTTACAATGATTTGTTGGACATTTTTATGTGGCTTTTGCTGAGAACAGTTTAAAGTGAATTATCTTTGAGAAGCCTGTGGGATTCTATAATTCTCTGGTGCTCTTCCCAATTGGGATGATTTATTCCATGAAAATTCTAAGCCAAGGAGGACCTGATGCTCTGACTTCTAATAGGCTTTGGCTACTGTCTTGCAAAGCCAGGCAGTGTAGGACACTGGGAAGGGCAAGAGAATCTAGGCTTAAATCTATTCTGTGTGACTGGCAAGTGATTTCACTTCCCTGGGACCCAGGGTCTGTAACTGTAAAACATAAGAGGTAGTGATGCCTTCTCAGAATCTCCCAGGCCTACTGCTCTATGATGTTATGACTTCTATGTATTCATAGTGCACATACGTACATAAGCAATGAAGCCCAGCACACACCTTCTCATCACCAAAGGCGCATTCTAGATTTAATCAAAGAGACAAACAGGAGAAATGTAGGCATGGACTGGGCAGTGAGAGTTGGTTTAAATCACCAGGGACATACAGACAAATATAAGAATGCATAGAAAAAAACAAAAAAGATCTATTTAAGTCTTTTCCTTGAAAAAATCCTTGAAAAATCACAACCACAGCTTGTAAACGACATGCCAATGTGAATAATTGAAGTGAACACATTAAATACACTAGAGGACACTTCCTAGGAGCTAGAACATAATAAACTGCGGAAACATTTTTTAGACTTACCCTCCAGCACCACGAACTCCTTGCCACTAAATAATAACACTCAACAGTTCTATCAGGAAATGAAACACACACTGAAGTAGGACAGAGTAAAAGCACACCCATTACCCACTTCAATGTCCATGTTAATTCAGGCACCACCTGTTTTAGTAATAAGAAAGCCAGGGTGGGAAGACAGGTGGGGTGAAGTTAATTCTGCTGACCTCAAGGACGCTAAGCCAGATTCGGAGCGGGGTTTGCATTTCTGAAGGAATAACGTTTGTACTCCAACAGCCTTCCCTACACACACACACACACACACACACACACACACACACACGTAACAAGATGAATAAACAGGATATGCCCACTCAATTTCCTTGTTTGCTCTCAAGGTGACTTCACCGAAAAAGAGGCATCAAAGGCCTTGACTGCTCTGTCACCAGATTTTTAAAAGTCGTTTACAGTGAGACTGTATGTCTATAGCTGAGATTGGCTATTTTTGGATCTTCCACCCATTCTCTAACCCTTTCTCTCTCAGTCCTTTCTAATTTATTCCTTGGCATGTTTCTCACAATTCAGTTTTATAATCTTGAACGGTCCAAGCAAAACGATGCGTGCCTTGAGGTATTTGGTGAACACCTAGCAAATACTCACAAACAGCACATTGAGAAGAGTGAGGCAGAAGGCAGGAAAACGCAGCCTGCGGCTTGTTCACACCCAGGGTGACAGGTCCCATGAAGAGGCTCGGGCTCCCTGTGTAAGGATGCTGTGTAAGGACTCTGCCGTCAGTGACACAGAGACCTTGGCTCCGTATCCCAGGAGACACTGCCTCACCAGTTTTTGACAGAGCAGAGTTCCTTGTTAGTTCTGTATCTGAACCTCCCATCCTTCTTTTCTAGAGAGAAAAAGGGGGAAGGGAGAGGACACTCGGCAAACCAACGGGCCTCAAATAGTATCTGTAAATGAGCATGGGAAATGCAGTTGTTTAACTTGGTGTTCAGATGATGTCATGTCATTGTCTTCTGTATGAACATTGCCCCTGTACTTCCCCGTGGGAGAGGGTCCCTTTTAGTTAATGAGACAAGAAAGAAATGAATATAGGAAGGAGAACAGGCAACTAGAAGGTTATCGGATTGGTATTATCATTGTTTTGGACAGGATTAAGCCAGACTCCTGGTGACAGAGATGCCATCCCCTTCCCAAACTGGGGTTTCAGTAACAGAAATTTATTTCTCTTTCATATAAAAGAAGTCAGAAGCAAGCAATCCAGGACTGTATGGATGTTCCTATCCATCAGGAACCAAGCTCTTTCCAGCTTTCCTTTCCATCAGCCCTACAATGTGGTCTTTCTCCCTCAAGTCCAAACCAATGCTGGTGCTCCAACCATCACACTGTGTGACAAGGGACAAGGCGGAGGAAGGGGTAAAGAAGAGTGCAGTCCATTATCCCTTTTAGGGTTCCTTTAATTCACACATACACTTCTCCTTACAGCTCCTTGACTATAACCTACTCATCTGGTCAGAAAAGCTGGGGAAATGCCTTGTGCTCACAGCAATGTTGCTTTTTGGTTAGCAGCTCAATTATAATAAAAGGGGTTGTGTTAATTGATGAGCAAGAAGGCTCTGTGGTATCCAAGTAGCAGTCTCTGACATAATGAAGGCTTTGCAAGCTGCTTTCTTTTCCAAGGCTATATAATATGAAAAATGAACAACACATGCAGCAAATTGAAATAAAAAGAGTGCTATTCTAGTAAGGTACTATAATAGTGTTCTACTGAATAAAGAAAAAAATCACATGGATTCTCTATCTCATAAGACTCAGTGATGTTTCTTAATGATTAAATGTCACTCACAGAAAAGGGGTAACATATCACATGGTTCTTCGGAGACACCTCACTGATCCCAGTGGTAGCAAACATTTTCAATCAATACATTTCGACAATGAGAGAGATAAGAAATCCTCTAACCTGTATTTAACACTAATCCAGTAGCATGAGGCTAAGGAAGGAGAGGGATGGGACAGGCTGAGGAAGGAGAGGGATGGGACAAGCACCTTAGACAGCAATAAAGTGATCTTGCTCAACAGTTACTCAGAATTAATTAACACACTGTTCTCAAGGGGATAATAATTGAATAAGTCCCTAAGATGTAATAAAAGTATTGCTGGTTGATGCAGCCTGGCAATTTATGTTAAATACCTTACAATTCTGCAAGACCCAGACCTAGTAATTCTATTTGTAGATATTTAACTAAAGAAAAATAGCCATGGATATACTTAGAGACTTATTTACACAACTATTTTCATTGAGGTTATTTATAACATTAAATTAGTGAAGAAAACCTCTTCAATATTTAACAAGAGAGGACTAGTTAAATATATTCTGGTACATCCATTCTAATACAGGCACACAAAGCATATGAGAAAGAAAATTAGGCTGTGGAAAATAGTCATAATGACATAAAGTATAAAATAGGTTACAAACACAGCATATAATATGATCCTGTTTTTTGTTTAAAAACGAAAGTATATATATATAACACATATACCTGAATATACGGTTGCCTCAAAAAGCTCTCCCATTTGGTGGATGAGAATACAACTCCCCCATCCAAAAATATGGTTTTGCTAACTTGAGTTTCTAACCTTTTAGCAATGTGGTGAAATAATAATATTTTTATATTTAATTTGTATTTATATTTTAAATTGCATTTATACAAAATAATTGATCGAATGGCAAATGTTTTAGGGATCATATTTTATGAAAAAATTTTATCCAAATGTTTCACATTCATCTGCAATGTCTTCATCATTGCTAGTCATCTAACACCCCTCATTGTCAGAGATATCGTCTTTGAATAATATATGGATGCTGTTATTGGAAACTTGATCCCCACGCAAGAAATACTCATCTGCATCATATTTAAAAAGCTGGCATTCTCATTTGATTTGCATGTGACCTCTACTATATAACCACTTGTGTTGCTCATAAAAGTGCTCTTTTAAAGAGACTTGTTCTTGCTGGCATCCAACCTAGGTCGTGAGGTCATGCTCTCAGGCAGAATGACTAAATTTCTGTTGAATTTCACTGCCTACTGTGAAAGCAAGTCCATCAAGTGGCTTATACAAACACCTAACACATGCACTGAGGTGATTTCAGGATAATGCATCTTTTCCCAATATTCAGATATATTTCATGTATAACAGATTTTTAAAAACTAGAAGGATAATCTCTGCAGTTACTCCTGAGTAGATTATTCTGAGAGATCTACACTTGCTTTTGTTTTTTTTTTTCTCCTTACATTTTAGTTTCTTCAATGAACAAGAATGACTACCTTAATTAGGAAGTTGTATTAAGAATTTAAAAAGAAGCCCTGGCTGTTGGCACAGTGGACAAGGTGCTGGCCTGCAAACCCAAAGGTTGCTGATTCAGTTCCCACAGGGCACATAACCAGGTTGCAAGCCAGGTCCATAATCAGAGGCAGGTGAAAGGCAACCATACGTTGACGTTTCTCTCCCTTTCTTCCTCCCTCCCTGTCCTTCTAAAAATATTCTCTAAAATTCTCATTGTTCTCTAAAAATAATGAATAAAAACAATCTTAAAAAAAAAAGAAGCAAAAAATGAGACATTATATAGCTACCACACAGGACAAGAGCAGAGGCAGGTCAGGCCAGCCACAGGGTATGACTTAAGGTATTAAAGATTCCCTATTGGCCTGAAACTTGTTACTCCTTTGGGTGACAGCCACTGCAAATTAGTTAAAATGTAGATGTGTTTTCTAGAAAAGTAACTCATTCATCTACTAACCCACTCCATTCAAAGCAGATTCATTTATCAGGTTTGTTTTGGTGACTGAGCCAAGTTCTGAGGGAATGGGTCAGAGACAGGCCAATTTCATGGGAACAGAGATGGTCAGAAAGGCCAAGTACCAGACACCCCTTCTTTCCTACTTCCCACAAAGTCTTGGCATCCAGGGAACTGGGGAATAAGACTGAGAAGGTACAATGAGGAAGAGTAATCAATAGCACTGAGGGGCAGTGTAGATCACAGTGAAGTACACAGCCTCTGGAACCTGCATGTCTGGTTTAAGTCCCACCTCTTGGACTAGAGAGGGATGAAGGAAGGGTGGGAGAGAGGGAAAGGGAGAGGGAGAGAGAGAGAGAAACATCAACATGAAAGGGAAAACAGTAATTGGTTGCCTCCCATATGTGCCCTGACCAGGGATCGAACCCGCAACCTAGGTATGTGCCCTGATCTAGGACTGAACCCTCAGTCTTTTGGTGTTTGGGATAATGCTTCAACCAATGGAAACACCTGGCCAGGGAGGAATGTGAGTTCTTTGAAAGTTGCAGTCATCCTTGCTTACTCCTGGCCTCATCTCTGCCATGGTCTATGCTGCAATTCCTCTCAATTTTGCTTCCCACCTTTCCTCACAGACTGCTGTCATTGGACGCCTCCTCCACCTTACCCCTGGCTTCCTTTCCTCAGTTTCTCTCTACTTGAGAGAATATCCTACCCAGAGTAGGACCACCAGAGGGCCCTTCTAAAGCCTAGATCTGATGCAACTTCATCTCTCAAAAATGACTGAAAACACCCTGCCCTACTGCCCACCAGGAAAAAGGCTAAAGCCCCCCAATCTTTCATAATCTGGAATCATCTAACACCCCCTCTGAGGCATCCTGATGCTTTTCTGTGAGCCCCTAGCCACCTCCACGTACTTCTTTGCTCACATTGTCTACAATGTCCTTCTCCTCCCAGACAACATTTTCTTCACCCTTTATGGAGCAGCCAAAACAGTGCCTTCTTCAACAGGCCCTGATGGAGGGCTAACCACACCGACTGGTCAACAAATATTATAGACCTACCATGTGTCAGTCTCTGTCCTGTCCCCAGTCCTGCTCAATGCTCATAATCTCTTATCACTCAGCATGCCCCAGGTATCTGAAATAGCGTTAATATATACTTTATATAACTCTTCATTCTGTAACTAGTCCTTAAAGAGAGGGACCCTGTCTTACCTTGCTTTATATGTTGTGTGTCCTGCACTGAGCGGGCACACTATGCACTCAATCAATCTGTACTGGGTGAATTTTGTCCTGAAAAGTCCTCATGCTAGAAAATACTAACATAGACTTGCACGGAAAGTCCTATTTAGAAGCATAGAGATGATTTATCTAAAGATACTATTCCCCCTCCATGAAAAGTTTTATACCTAGGGCTTGCTTCCCTTTTGGAAAAACCACACTTTGTGATTTGTGTACAACACAAAGAAAGGTTTATGTATTTAGTTCTGAATCCCTTAGATTTTGTACAGTAGGCACTCAATATATACTGAAGGTATGGAAGGAAGGAAGGGAGGGAGGGAAGAAGGAAGGAGAGCAAGTTAAGTTGGGGTGCTAAGAAAAGAGCTGGAAGTGAAGGCCATTCTCCCAAGGTAGGTAAGACACCGGCAGCCACTAGCAGATGTGGGTGTGACCCCAAAGGAGAAAGCACCGGGCCAGGAAAAGGAGATCCTGGCTGGTCCTGCCGCACCTGGGGCAGGTTTCACTGCTCAGGTTAGGGAAAGCCCCTCTGGGAACACCGCAGTTCTAGATGACAGGCCTGAGGAACTGACAGGCTGATGCTGACACTGACTGGGCAAATAAGCCCCATTGAAGAGTCATAAAACCAATTTCTTCAAATATTCTAGGAGCATGCACAAATAAATCAGTAATTCTTCTGGACACACTCCATTTGTCGAGTTAAGTCTCCTATTCACCTTCAATGCAGGTGAGCAAACACATGCTTTTGCAAGGAAACAAAAAGAAACTCATGTTGAAACTTCCCAGAGTTCATCCTCAGTTGTAAAGCACTTCTGGCCAATAACCAGCCAGGAGTTTTACTAACCAGACAAATAAAGGTGGAAGCAGCAATGACCTTGCAGGCTAGTATCACTGATAAACATGGATGTATACTACCCAGAGATCATGACCTCTCTGCTCACTCCCACAACTCCCACCCCTCCCCAACACACACAGACACACACACACACACACACACACACACACACACAGATTCAATGGTGATTCAAGGTGCAGATTCAGGGAAAGAAGAGATTCAATTAGGCAATGTATGTGGGAGTAATGACGGCATTCTGTCTGACACATAGTGGGTCCTTTTTAAATAGTTAAAAATAAAATAAAGAGGACAACAAAGGAATGAACAGCTCACCCAATCTATACTTGGAATTTCTCAAGTTACTCATAAAAGCACTTAAAAAATTCCAGAAAGACAGAGTATGCAACCCCTGTCAAAACAGTATGAAGTGCTGAAACACAGACAAAGATAGATAATTAGCTGCTACTGGCTTAGATGAAAATGTCTGCAATGTTGTTTAAGTGCTTGGGTGATATAAAGCATTTGAAGATAAACTTAGGAAGGTGTGGGGGTGGGAAGTGAAGAGGAAAAGTGTTTACAAAAGTAACAGTTTTTTATAAAACTAGTAAAAGAAAGAAACTTTTCAAGTGCAAGATACTTAAAACATGCACAAATCTCCCTCAGAATAATGAAAAAATGCTTGACAAGGTACCTGAAGGTCCCTTGAGGGTCTCTTTCTGCAGGTATATCCTTTAAAAAATGCAGGGAGTGACATTCTCCTAAACATGACTGATGTGCCAGGCTGTTAAATCATATATTAAAATATATGAATTCATCATTAAGTCTCTCTGACTAATTTAGACCTTTTGACCCACTCAGCTGCAAGGAATGGTAACGCCAAGAAAGAAGGATGTCATCTTCCAAAAGAACATGAATGGATTTGCATAGGGAGGGAAAACACCTGGGTTTAAGCAAGATAAGATCAGGTGTGGAAGGCAGCTGGGGAGAAACTGGGAGGAATGACGATGTTTTTGATAGACTGGCTAAGCCATTTGGACACCCAAAAAATTTCTCTTTGACTTCCAACAAATTTTCGATTATGAAATTTCAACAGTGGAATCAATAACATTAAACTTGAATAGGAGTTTGAAGTTAGAATTTTTGCTTTAAAGTTTTTGCATTTAATTCCATGTATAGATTATGTGCGCAAGAGCATCCCAAAGAGTTGAGAAATGAAGAATTCTCTTAAAAGACTAAATTAAGGGATAGTGAACTTGAAGTTGAATTTTACTACGTTGGAATCAATATTCTTGCATCGCCATGTACGACCAACGAAGACCTACAGAAACACAGAGGTGATATAACATCGTGTTCAACCCTAAGTCATCCTGTACTGGCTCAGGTCATGCCTGTGTGTGTGTCTGTGTGTCTGTGTGTATGCATGTTCCTTGTTTTCCAGTGGTATCTGCTCTCAGGAACTAAAGTTGATGGCTTTAAACAGAGGCACTGATTTTGTCATTGACACAGGGTAAAAGGTTTTCAGAATGCGTTATAAAGGCAGAACTGTTTAAAATGTCCTTAACTAGCTCATGATCCTAAGCTGATGATCAAGCTATGACCTTGTTCTAAACTGAATGGCCACACATACTTAAACAGTCAACTGGTCTCAACACAAAAAAGAAAAAAATGAAAAAATTAGTAGAGGAATTTTTTTGACTTGAATAATCAAGATGCCTTAATATATCCAGGTAAACCATTTCTGAGTTCTGTTTGTTGTTTTTTAAATGCTTGGCATATATACTAGGATTGAGATTTACTTCAAGACTGGATAATGTTAAATTCACCACTTGTCTTATATAGTCTGAGAGGGGGTAATAAAGAATGATGTATGAAACTAACTCAAAACAAGTGTTTTAGGAATAAAGATTTTTAAAAAATGTTCACATCAGAATTTAGAGTCAATAACAGTAGAAGAAATAAAAAGGCCTACAATAGCCTCCAAAAGAGATAAATCAAGGAGAACACACCATAGCTTATTACCAGTCTCACATTTTTCACTCTACTTAAAAAAAAGGAAAAAAAAAATTTTCCCCAAAGGGGTAGAATATGGCAGAAATAGTAAACACCAAACCCAGAGAAAAGAGGAAGTCAGTCCTTTACATAGAAATGAGTGACTTGCTATATGTGGTATTAAAAATTGCCATAAGAATGGGGTAGTAATAAAAATAAGTTATTTCTCTTTTCGCAAAGCATTCGGGGGTAAGAAATTGACCCAAACTGCCATAGAAATGAGGAAGCACCCTTTTCACACTGTCCTCAGAATGTGATTTCATAATTTATCCCTTCCTCACATGCCCTTTCTGCCATGTCCCTGCTCTCTCTGCTCTTGAGAGCTGTCCTCTCACCCAGCTCCTCAATTAAATTATCTCACATTTTCCTGTGATCTGCTGTTCACAGCTTGTCACATCACTATACCATAAGCCTTCCCACAAGCTGCTGAAACAGCATACTGAGAGCTGTTCAGCTGCTCACTGGTGTCCCTGCTTCACTGTCCGGAGGGAGCATGTGTGGATCTGCCAAGCAAACCACAGGCTCTTCCTCTACGGAGCTTATGTATTCACGTCCTGAAAAAACTATAAAAATGTGATATGACTGACCCATGGAAGCAACAATCTGTGTCCCAGATAGTCAATTAGAAAAAAAAAATAAAAATTCTGCTTGTCCTCATTCTGTTGGATAAAAACAACAGGCAATTTTCTTCTGAGCACTTTGGAAAAAGAATCAAGTTGCACAGTACCATGAGGGCTCTGCTTTTTATCTTTTTGTTTCTGAAAAATAAATATAATGGGTGATTCTTTGAGTCTGTAAGACATCATTCACAAAACAGTATTTCAAGAAAATTTTACAGAATATTCCATCTAGAACAGCATGAATTATCCAGAACAGTGTTACAATGAACATACATGCCAAATTAAAGCATTAAATCAAAGGCCAAAAACAGGGAAAATATTGTTGCAAAATGAGATGAGATGAAAGAGATGCAGATGAGATTCTTCAGTTTGATTAGACAGAGGTGCAGGAACGCTCTTCCCAGAGGGTCGACAAGTCTAAGAAAGGGTGCATTCATTGATTTAAAGGTGGCAATTTAAGAGGGGCAAAGGAAGCTAGTGGCTGATAAATAAGAATTCTGCAGGAGCCAGGGAGATGCCCTATGCAAAGAGAGTTTAAAAACATCGGGGACTTGGAGCCAGATCCATACATGAGAAGAGAAAAGCACTAGCTTTTTTCCCCTCTCTCTCTCTGCCTTTTATTTCCCCCCACCCCAGGTAGGACTACTGATCCCATCAGGAACGAGGTGTGCCCTGAGGGAGGGAAATAAATAGATCTATCCTTTCAGTGGGTAATGTGACAATATGGTACCAGAAACCTTCAAAATGTGTGTGCCTTTTGGTCTGGTAGTTCCATTTCAAGACTGTGTGAAAAGATATATGTATGAAGCTATCTGCTGCTCTCTTTGTAATGTTTTGCATTATTTATAATCCTGGGAAAAAAGCAAGAAGCACCTAGTAGGTGTCCAGTAATAAACCATAATACATTCATACATAGCCTTCAAGACAGATACTTGAAATGATGCTGTAGAGGAATATTTAGTGATGTGGGACATCATTCAGTAAATTATGACATTTTTAAGGAGGGTGTTATCAAGAAATGGGAATTTGGTGATTAAGTTTTTGTTTCACACATATATACACTCTGGATTGTAAGGTACATCCAGGATGTACACAGTAGTTTCTAGAGATGTTACTATTATGAGTGCTTTGATTGTTTTTCCTTTCCTGCTTCTTTTCAGAAATATTTTTAATAAGCATGTCTTTTTGTTAAAGAGAAAAACCAATAGACATTTTCTTTTAAAGGAACAAACTCAGGGGGTGGTCTTACGTATAGAAACCTATCAAATACCAGGGCTGGCAGGGCCCTGAGTCCCCAAGTCACCTCCTTCATTTGACAGGCAAGGAACCAACCACGTACAGAACAGGAAGGCTCTGACCTCAGAAACGCCCAGGAGAGGAACTGAGGCAGTCAGGGCAAGGGCGGGGATAGAGGCTATTCAGGCTGAGTAGGTCCCTGGGATGGAAGTGATGAGCACGTGTGATTTGGGAGCAGAAGTTCAACAGAGTTTGAGAGTTTCAGGTGATGTCAGATTTTGCAACTGTAATAAACAGAAACTTTAAAAAATCAGGAGACTTGAGCTATAGTAGGGGGCAGGGAGCTAACATTTTCCAGCACCTTCACATAAGACTCAGGTTAACTGACAGAATCCTCGAAATAACTCAGGAAATACTGGTATTCCCCATTTTACAGGTAAAGACACTGAACTGAAGTTAACTGGGATTGGTCACAAATCTGGCATGCAGCAGAATTGTGATGCACTCTCATGATGGACTCCTAAGTCCTTCCTCTTCCTACCGTGAAACACATGGCTTCCCATGTTTGCTCTCCTGGGAGAAATGCTTTGAATCACACAGGTTACATATCAACTGAGGCTCTGGAGTTTTAATTGCATTTAAAATCTCGGCTGGTGAGTCAATAATGGGGGGGGGGGGGCATGCCCACAGTAAAACCTGGCCCACACTAACCATTCAAAGTGATATATTCATGGAACTGGAAAGGCCAGCTCACCTTGAGCATGGCAAGAGATTAGAGAAGGGTAAGAGTGATGTTTCAAAAATCCTTTTCCTGGATACACAGGCACACAAATGTCTTTTCATCCTGTCTTTATAGATAATAAGAAATTTTTGCTCCTTTCCTTTTAACATATCCCTCAGGGTTCCAATCAGTGCTATCCTTAAACAACCAGGAACCGTCAGCTGCAGCATTAATAGTGACCTTACACAATAGCAGTGCTACCCTGGCTATTATTTGGAGGGGAACATTAAGCAGGCACCGCATTACCTCCGCTCCTTGGCCTGGGAAGTGGACAGAATTCCAGGTTCCATTACATGGGAAGTCTTAACCACTTATTAGCTTCTAGTAGTAACCAAGACATGTTCATTCCCCTTCAAGCCCTAAAGTACTTTTCTTATTGCAGGGTTAATAAAAACATTAGGTCTCCTTCTCATCCCTCTCTTATTGCTGATTATCTCAGGGGAGTCTGTTTAAGATTGCAGCCTTCTCTGTGGTTATCCCTGATTTGTGATCAGCAACCAAACTTGTGGGCTTACTTAAGAGTAAGTCACATCAGTACAATAGGCTTTTTCTTGGGGCGGAAAAAAAAAGACTATAAATTTGCAATCCCCTTCATATTAGTTACTCAATACTTTAGATTTAGGTGTGACTTCTAAATGGTACCCACTAGTCCTGTGTGGCTATTTGAATTTAAACTGAATGAAGTTAAAAAATACAGTTCCTTAGTCACACTAGTCACATTTCAGGTGCCATTAACCACATGCCATTAGTGGCTATTGTACTGGACAACACAGATATAAGGTATTTCTGCCACTGCAGAAAGGTCTGCAGGACAATGTAGGCCAAGGGTGACAGGTAAACACACTAAAAAACACTTGAGTTCTTATGTGCTGGGCACTGTTCTAAACTGTTGGAATATATTAATTCATTTCTTCCTCACTGTGGCTCCCTAAGGGATGTAGAGTTTGTTACTATTCCCACATCACAGATGAGGAAACTGAGACATAGAGAGATGAAATACCTCTGATCTCTTCATAGGCCTTCCCTCTGTAGTGTCTTGCATCCCCATACCTGAGTTTGTCATTATACACACTAGTCTCCTTTGGACTCTTAAAGGACAACTGATATGCCCTCCTAACTGGTCTCCCTGATTCAACTCTCCTTCTCTGTCATCAGCAGGACCAAATAATTAACTATTTAAATAGATAGACTCTCAATGGAGCCCCATAGTCTACTGAATTAAGGTCAAATTCTTTGAAGCAGTTTTCAAAGTTGCCTGTAATCTAGTGCCAATTTTTTTGCAGTCGTATCCTCATCTAGTATCTAAGACTTAGCCATAAGTAGGGCCACTGTATTAGTTTGGGTCTGCTGAGAAGAGGGCACTCACACAAGGTTAGATCTCTAAGAGGTTTCTTGGGGAAGAGGAGGAGGAGGCAGGAAAAGTCTGCAGACCAAGATGTAGGGCTGGCCCTGTTGCAGAAGAGGAAGGAAGTGGAGTAGGATGTTTTAGAGTGCCGCACAGTTCTAAAAATGGTTCAGCCCTGCCAATTACCAGTCCTTGAGGACTGTGTCAGTGAGGCCCCCCGGTCTTGCTGGAATGGGCATGGCTTAGCACCCTCACTGAGCATGATGCTATCTAGGAATGGTCCCTGGCAAGCATGGCTATGGTGCCAAAGTGTGGTGAGTCCAAAGGGGACACAGCTGGGACATCAGTCAGTTGCATTCCCTAAAGCAGGAGAGCCAAGTGCTGCATATTCTGAGCTACCACAGTCACTGTATAGAACATTCAACTGGGACTTATTTAAGAGCAGGAGAAGGTGCTATTAATAATTACACTGGGACAACAGGTGGTAGCAGGGACCTTCGCAGGCACACTGGAATTTATGGTCACACTCCAACAACCTATGAATCAAAGACCCACTCAGTGTTCATCAGCACTGGTCTTTCCACTTTCTGGCATTCCTTCAGTCTGAAACTCCAACTGTGGCCTTGGAAATCTTAGGTTATTTTTTAAAAACTGACCTCAGATGTAATTTTCTGAATGTCATCTTCCTCTTGGAACCTCTTCATGTGCACCATTCTTGACATGCAGATCCTTTTCTGGTTACATATTTTAATTAATTTTGAATTATCTAATTTCTGCAGCTCTGCTTTCCCTTTGGTAACTAGCACAGTGTTTTGCACATACAAAAATGGTACCCACAGCAGGCATACTCTTAACCCCACAGAGTGTGCAACATCCAATGTCTGATAGCTCTTCTGTTTTAAACAAATACATATGTGCATCATCTTGTATTTCTCAAATGCAATTTTTTTCTAGGTCTTTATAGCCCAGAGAATTCAAATATCAGCCAACCTTGGTGAATGAATCCTTTTACAATTTGCTAATTATTTTGTCCTTTTTCTGCTGAAAGCCCACACTGAATTAGTTCGACTTCAAAAGAGGCCTGACAAATTGCTGAATATGATCTGCACTTTAAACAATAAAACTATTAGCATTTTAGCAAGAATACCCATTATTCTCTTTGTAGCAATAAATCAGCATTTTATCTGTTATAAATTGCTTGGTCAGTGTCAAACAGCTCCAGAATAAATCTCCTTTCTGCCTCTGCTGTCTGATAAAGAAAGAAGGCAGAAGGCAACCCTGGGTTCTGCATTCCAGGCATATCGTTTTCATGCTTCGTGACTCTGTAATTTATTTCCTGTGAAAAACCCCTTGTCCTACACTGACTGGTGTTCATACGTGTCTGAATACACACAGGAAGACACTGGTACATCAGCATTAATGCCAGAATGAAGGGGCTTCCAGATGAATGGCCTAGGGACCAGAATTTTGATGCCTATTACAGATTTTAGTAATGGGGCTGCTATAATAAGAAGAGAAAATGTTCTAATAATTAGACTATATTTTCTCAGCCCCATTGTCCAGATGTGGTTATAAATACCACATGGTCATTGGATAGGCTATAGCATTATCCTCTTAAGATTAAGCTATTCTAACTTCACATTTCTGAGTAATATACCTAATAAGTTCTTCTTTTAAAAAATCCCTTGCACTGAAATTTTCTTGACTCTATGATTTACCTTTTTGTACTTCTGAATATAGCATAATATCACAAAGGGGCCTGATGAATATTTAAGTGAGTGAGTTAACAGATGAATTTTTTTCATTTAGTCTGCTTAAGTCACATTAGTTCACAACATTATTCATTCATCAAAACTAAATACTACCATGTCATTTACATTTATTACAATGTTCTCTATTTTAAAATTTACTGATAGTTGAGAGTTATGCTTACTGTTGGTTATAGTGCTAACATATCAAATATAAAAAGGATTTCATAAATATTATTATGGATAATGGTGATTAGTTGCTTTTAATATCCTATGCAAAGTGAGAGAAAACAGAGTTAAGCTATAGCATAAGATTCAAGTTAGATAAGAAAGTGTTGTGACATTAGTATAATTAAATACTAGAGTGGATTAATGAGGGAAGTTATGAAATCTTTTTTGTAAGTATTTAAAAATAAGATGAAATCTCATCAATATATACATTATTAAGTGTACCCCATATAAAGATGGGAGAGTTGGTTCCAATATTCTTTGACAGGTATATTTATTAAGGAAATACCTAAACAATATAATTTTCTAAAATATAGGTATTTCTCATAAAATATTCCTATCAATTCATTATCAAAGACAGCAATCAAATACCAAAGAAGTGACTTCTAGTTTTTGCTTCTCATCTACTTTGTGACTTTGGGCCAGATATTTACCTTGAAGATCCAGATTATTTTCCAATTAAGTAGGAATAATTCTATTTCTAAGTACCTACTATTCAGACTAATGTACACCTAATATGATTAAGTTATATTCTGAAAAAAATAAGCAACAGAAATATGTGATTCTGTTTGTTTCAATACTAAATCCTTATTCATGGTCCTGAATTAGTTGTACTACATATAAAGAAACATGCTTATAACACTGGTAACCATTAGAAAAGAAATATTAATAGATAAATTTTAGATTGTGGCAATAGAGTGAATAGCAATCTGACAAAGAGTTTACAATTAATCCAAGTACTTTAATGTATTTATACCAATCTCTCTCCATGTTGATATATATTTTTTAGTTATTAAAAAAAAATTTCATTTTTAATGAAGAGAGGGGAAGGGAGAGAGACAGAGAAGGAGAGGGACATCAATGTATGGTTGCCTTTCACCTGCCTCCAGCTACAGACCTGGCTGGAGACCTGGCTTGCAACCTGGTTATGTGCCCTGGCTGGGAATCAAACCAGAGACCTTTGGGTTCACAGGTTGGTGCCTTATCCACTGTGCCACCAGCCAGGGCCTCCACGTTGATATTTTTATTGTAGAACTTTACTAATACCTCTATGTTATGGAATAATGCTTTCTTGACCACTGGCGTATATTTTCCTCCTCAACGTTCAAATGGCCAATTAAAAAAAAATTATGGTACAGACTATGCAATCTATGTTTACACTGCTTTTTGTATTAGGATTCCTATTATGAGAAAATTCACACATATTACCTTTTTACTGCTTGAAGATAGACCTATTTTGACTATGGTTATCAGAGTCTGAACAGTGTAAAAATTAATTCCATTCTCTGCTGCTTTTATAATGACGTTGGGCTACCGACATGTTTTACTCAACAGCCCAACTCCTTACTCAGAGACACCAATTAGAAAGCAGTATTCTGGGTGAAGAGCACAGCAGGAAACAACCAGAACTACATGGAGAGTAGAATCACAGGTTCCAGTGGCAGAATCGTACCAGAGTTGGGTGAGTATGTGTTACAAAGCATAAAGAGGAAGAGTGACAATGAAATGAATAAAATGAACTCATGGGGAAAATTGGATGAGGATAAAGGGAACAGAAGTAGAAGATCCCAACCATGTCAAAAAGTCAACTTTTAGGGTAAGGGCAGTAAATAGTGTCTTAACAACTTTAGAACTTTTTCCAGAAGTGGAAATAATTTAGAAGGTCATTTGGAACTTGATCTTCTCTGTATATAGATGAGGCAACATGTCTAGAGGGATTATATGACTTTCTCAAAGTCACTCCATTATAGGAGGTGAAAGAAGCACATTGTGCTGTTAAGAATAATGAGTGATGGGTTTGAAGCCAGACATTGCAATGAGCCAGGGTATCCACCCACTCCCTCCAGAAGACCCCCTCTCTAAGTGTTCCAGGCTTGTCCCCAAGGATCTCCACACCTTCTGAATATGATGAGCGACAGGGAACAGCAGCTAAGGAATGGAACAACATCTTCCAATGTTCAAAATGTATTTATTCTGAGCAATAAAAACAAAAATAAACAAATGGGAATTCAAAATAAAAAGTTTTGAAGGAAATTATCAACAAAAGGAAAAGAAAATCAACTGAATGGGAGAAGGTATTTGCAAACATGTCTGAAAAGGTGTTATATATCCAAAATATATAAAGAACTCACGCAACTCAACATCAGAAAAACAGTCCAATTAACAAATGGGCAGAGGATTTCAATAGATATTTCTCCAAAGAAGACATATGTTCTCAATACACATTTAACAGATACATGAAATCTTTTCATATGAATCACTAAACATCAGGGAAATGGGAATCAAAACCAACATGAAGTATCACCTCACACCTGTCAGGATGGCTATTATGAAAAAAATCAATAAACAAGTGTTGGTGAGAATGTGGAGAAAAGGGAGACCTCATGTACTGCTGGGGATTGTAAATTTGTGCAGCCACTATGGAAAACAGTATAGAGGTTCCTCAAAAAATAAATTAAATAGTAAATAAATTAAAAATAGAATTACCATACAGCCCAACAATCCCACTTCTGGGTATTTAAGCAAAGGAGAAGAAAATACTAATTCAAAAAGATATATACACTATATATCACTGCAACACTATTTCCAATAGCTAAGATATGGAAGCAGCCTAGGTATGTATCCATTGATAGATGAATGTAGATATGGTGTATATATGTATATATGTGCATACATTTGTAGCATATATGTATACATGGAAAATCACACACAATGGAAATCACTCAACCATAAAGAAGGATAAAATCTTGTGATTTAAAACAATGTGAGTGGACCTATAGGGTATTACACTAAGTGAACTAAGTAAGAGAAAGACAGAAATCACTTATATGTGGCAAATAAAAAATGAAACAAATGAATAAACCAAACAGAAACAGCTTCATAGTTACAGAGAACAAACTGATGGTTGCCAGAGGGAAAGGGGTGGGAAGACAGGTGAAAGAAGTTAAAGGAAATAAAGAGGTACAAACTGGTATAACTACCAGTTATAAAATAAATAAGTCATCAGGATGTCATAAACAGTGCAAGGAATATAGTCAATAATATTGTAACTTTTCATGGGACAGATGGTTACTAGACTTATCATGGTGATCACATCATAAGGTATATAAATGCCAAGTCACTATGTTGTACACCTGAAACTAACAGAATATTGTATGTCAATTATAATAAAAAAGGTATTCATTCTGATGGTCCTAGCTCCAGTGAACCTTTTGAATAGCACTGTACCATCAGTTCTGGACAGGAAGCAAAACAAGTGTTATTGTGACATGGTCTAGCCCCTGGAGAGAGACCTGCTGAGAGCTTCTAGTTTTTAGGTTCAGACAATGGGAGGAACCACACACAGCCTCTGAAGGTTCACCTACTTCAGGAACAAAATAAAGGTAGAATGAAGAAAAGGACAGATAGAAAAGCCAGCCAGGGAGAGGGTACATAGGTACGAAACTCCAGAATCCAAAGGAAGGCTCATCCACATGTCAGGTCACACTGTAGGCAAGGAGGAAGGGGCACTGTGCAAGGGCAGGGTCATCCAGTGTTGTTCTGGGCCGGCTGTCCATTGCCTGTAATTTACATGGACATAATCAACTCCATGCCTAAGATACAACAGCTCTAAACAACCACTACTAAAACACAAAATATGTGTTTAAAGGGGAGAATTACCCACAACATTAGGTTTTTCTACATGGCTGGACCAGCAGGATTGCAAAATCCATCATTATTATGGCCTGGAAAGGCAACCAGGGGAGCCTTCTGAGAATTTTTAAAGGAAACATTTTGGATGAACCTCTTGGTCTTATATGACAGCTAGTTACATTTAACTAAAAGCACATGGCAGTAGGTGTTAGAGATATACTCCATCGGAAGACTATATAAAATGGATACTATTTTTGGAAAAAGGGAAACACACAATATACGACCTGAAAATGCCAGACAAGGGCTTACGCACCTTCTCATGTTTTCTTAAGCATCTGGTAATCAGGTTTAGCCTTCAGCTGAACTGCTTTTTCAGGCAACATTTACTTTATGCAGGTGATTCACCTGCAATATTAAATCGTTACAACATTCTATAAAAGCAACAACAACAAGAAGCAAGAAATATCGGAGCTTGCGTTGATCCCCTGATTTAAAACTGCAACCTCTTCCCATCCTCAAACTGACACTTCTCTTACCCTGCTCTATTTTTTGCTTCATTTTTCATAGCAATTATCATCTTCTAACATACTCTAACTTGCTTATTTACTTATTCCTTATTTTTTGTTTCCCCCTACTAGAATATACAGAAGGTCCCACAGGGCAGGACTTTTTGTCTCCTGTGTTCACAGATGTATCCCATGCATCTAGAACAATGTATGATACATAGTAGGTGTGCAAAAATGCTGACTCAGAGTAAAATGTGGATGAGTTGTCAATACTACACACAAAGCACTTTGCTAAGAAACAATGAAGTTGCCTCATCACTAACTATAAGGAATTTATTTTTTAAATAGAAATTACTGAAGTTAAAAAAAAATTGAATTGAGAGGTCAGCAGGGGAAGCCTGCTATCAGAAGCAGCATGTGATTCACTCTGAAGATTCCAGGGAACTGATCTCTTTGTAAGCCAGGGGCCCAGCTGATATGCTGCTTCTGCACATCTTTGGGGGTAGGGAAGGAAACTTGAGGCAGGTACTGAGCAATGTGAAAGATACTTTACAAGAGTTTGTCTTTGGTACTATTGCCTTGTAATATTACTATTTCTGTACAGTATTTCCATGAAATACTTTCATAGTATATTACCCTAAGCTTGTATAACACCCTTTGAGGCAGTTAGGTTTGTTCTCTGAATCTTGGAATGTGGGTTACTTGTCCAGGGCAATGGGCCAAAGTGAATCATTGCTGTTTTGGTTTAAGAAGGCAAGTACAAATTCAGTACTTTTTCACATGGCATGGCCAAAAATAAAAGATTGCTGACCTAGTTGCCCACCTCATGTGGTTTCCTGCCACAATGCTGGGAGATGAAGCGAGTAATGAAAGACCTCCGAAGTCTCTGCCCCCAGAGAAGTAAGCATTTCAGGTGGTATTTATTTAAGACCCTGCATTTCTTAGGTTACGGTGGAGGTCTACGAAAAAGGAAGGAGGAAGATACACAGTCTAGATTTACAGGCACATGCAAAGTTCTGCCTTAACAATATGCTAAGAAACAAACAAAACTATTCACGGCATGGGAGAATATATTTTGCCAATGATACATCTGAAAAGGGGTTAAAATCCAAAATTTATAAAACACGTATACAACTTAACACCAAAAAGAAATCAAACAATCCAATTAAAAATTTGGCAAAAGACCTGACTAGACACTTACACAAGGAGGACGTACAGATGGCCAATAGACATATGAAAAGATGCTCAACATCACTAATCATAAGAGAGATGCAAATTAAAATAAAAATGAGACACCACCTCACACCTGTCAGAATAGCCATCATCAATAAATCAACAAACAACAAGTGCTGGCCAGAATGTGGAGAAAAGGGAACCCTTGTGCACTGTTGATAGGAATGCAGGTTATTGTAGCCACTGTGGAAAACAGTATGAGGTTTCCTTAAAAATTTTTTAAATGAAACTGCCTTATGACCCAGGAATTCCACTTCTGGGAATATATCATAAGAAACCTGAAACACTAATTTTAAAGAACATATGCACCCCTGTGTTCACTGCAGTGTTATTTACAATAGCCAAGATTTGGAAGCAGTCCAAGTGCCCATCAGGAGGTGAGTAGATACAAAAGCTGTGGAACAGTTACACAATGGAATACCTACTCAGCTATGAAAAAAAAAAAAAAAAGAAAATGTTACCATTTGTGACAGTATGTGTAGACCAGAAGAACATTATGCTAAGTGAAATAAGCCAGTCAGACAAAGACAAATACCATATGATTTCACTCATATGTAGACTCTAATGAACAAAACAAACAACAGACTAACGAGGGGATGGGGGTTGCGGGGCTGGATGTAAAAGGTTATGGGATTAAGTAAAAAACAAACAAAAAACCCCTCGTAGACACGAACAACAGTATTAACACTATGATGATTACTAGAGGGGGTTGGGTGACAAATGGTAATGGAAGGAGACTTGACTTGAGGTAGTGAACACACAAGACAATATACAGACGATGTATTATAGAAATGTACACCTGAAACCTATATCATTTTATTAGCCAATATCACCCCAATAAATTCAATTAAATACATATATTTTAAAAAAGAAACAAAACTCCCCTGTGCAGAAACTGCTCGATAACATTGGAGAAGGAGGGACCTAAAATGCCACTCACCGAAACCCAGAAAAGACATGGGAAGTAGGAATGGGCAGGTCTTCATACTCTCATCTCCATACAAGGAAAAACTGTGCAATATCCAGAAAAAAGAGCTGGTATGGTGCGTAGCTGGGGAGAATTAACAACCACAGGGGGATGAATCAGCTCAGCGTCTGAAAACACCTACAGGTTCTGTCAAACCTGCCTGCACTCTTCAAGAGCTTCAAGGCTCACAAACAGGAAATTGCTGGGTATGACAACCTGACTCTCAACCCCCTGAGAGAAGAGCTTGACCCCAAAAGTTATGAACAAAGTGCAGAGCCAAAGGGTGAGAGGTGAAGTAGAATGTGAGTTCAAGTTCAGGGGACATGGCATTTAATGGGGAGAAACAATTTTCAAACACACAAAATTATTTTGGATTTTAGCATTGGGCTCAATACTGGTCAACATCTTCACTAACAGCCAACACATCATAAAAATGAAGAGAGCGAAAACTGATTTACCAAGGGGCTTGTGAAGACAGGAGATTAAGTTGTTCATTTATTCATGTGTTCACTCACTCATGACATTCTGTATCAGGATATTTTCCGAAACAGAAAACTCGTAATTGACCTAAACAAGTAAGAGGATTTATTGTCTCATACAAATAGTTGCCTAGAGGTAGAGCTGTCCCAGGACTGGTTTATTTAGCAGCTCAACAACATCATTAGGGACCCAGATGCTCTTCATCTTTACATCTATTTGATTTGATTAGACTAACCAAAAATGCATCCCCTGGATCAGGGACTGGGGCTGGAACCAGCTGTGCTAGAGAAGTTGGAAGTGAGTTAATACTTCAACCAAATCAGGGTGTGCTAGCAAGAAAGGGGCTGATGGCTGGGGAGGGGGCTGCCGGAGATATCTGTAGACGGTCACTCAACAATAGCCATTATGCACCTGCTATATGTCCATTCCTATGCTGGTCATTGGAAACAAAAATAAGGGACTACTTGCCTGTAGGAGCTTCGAGAATAATAGTGGAAACAGACATGAATGAAATAACCATGCAACTAAAGATAAAACTGAAATTGTAATAAGTGCTATGAAAGCATAATGGGGAAACCCAGCTAGAGTGGGGATAGAAGGAGGAAAGTCGTCCTTGAAGAAGGGACACTGGAGCTATTGGGATGGGAGACAGAGAAACATTTCAGATGGAAGGAGCATATGGAGTGGCCAAGTGGAAGGTGGGAATATGGCACATTTAAAAATTGTTCTCAGATAGACAGTGTGTGAGCTTGGAGAAAAATGAAGCTGAAGAGGTACACAGGAGCCAGATCATATGAGTTGTATACAATGGAAGAAAATATGAACAAATATTTTTCAGACTTTTAAAATCTTAGATCTTCTGTTCACATGAAGTTTGAAACAATACAGAGTTCTAAAATGTCTTAGTGCATTGACGCTCTGAGACAATTAACTGGTCATTCCATGTCCTTTCCAAGTGAGTGTTTCTAGTCACTTCACTTAAGAGTGTCCCACAGGAAGAAAGGTTGGGGCATGAGGGTGAGAAGGCAAAACATGGTTATTCCTAAAGATGAAGCCACATGGCTGTAATTGAATAGCACAAGAGGGAAATAAAAAGGCCAAGAAACTTCATTTCTTCCCTGTCATACTTAATCATGTCTGTCAAGTCTGTGAGCATTACTATCACCAGTGTTTTAAATTGTACACCTATTAGGTTGGCTGTCTCCTCATCACTCAGTGCTCCCACTGGAACTTTGATCTTCTCCCTCCTTTGGGCCATATTTCTGTTTCTCAAAAGAAGGAAGATTCACACACAACCAGTGGTAATGGAAAGAAAACCAGGGTTCAAATAAATGATCTGGAACATAAGGAAGAAATAAACATCAACCAGTACAGAATGAGGAAACAAGAATTGAAAAAAATGAGGAGAAGCTTACTAACCTCTGGGACAACTTTAAACATGCCAACATCTGACTCACAGGGGTGCCAGACAGAGTAGAGGAAGAGCAAGAAATTGAAAACTTATGTGAAAAATAATGAAGGAAAACTTCCATAATTTGGTGAAGAAAATAACACAGAGAATCCTAAACAACTTAGACCCAAAGAGAACCACACTAAGACACATCATAGTTAAAATGCCAAAGGTTAAAGATATAGAGAATCTTAAAGGCAGTAAGAGAAGAGATTAAACTACAAAGGGGCTCCTATAAGATTATCAGCTAATTTCTCAAAAGAAACTCTGCAGGCAAGAAGAGACTGGCAAGAAGTATTCAAAGTGATGAAAGGACCTACAGCCAAGACTACTCTGTATAACAAACCTATCATTTAGAATTGAAGAGCAGATAAAGTGCATCCCAGACAAGGTATAGCTAAAGCTATTCATCATCACCAAGCCATTATTATATGAAATGTTATAAGGACTTATTTAAGAAAAAGAAAATAAAAATTATGAACAATAAAATGACAACAAACTCAATTACAACAGACTATTAACAATAGAGTCTAAAAAAATAAAAACAAAAAATAAATAAACCACCAGAAGAGGAACAGACCATAGGTATAGGGATCATTTGGAGGGGTTATCAGCTGGGAGGGGGAAAGGTGCAGGGATTAAGCATAATTTGTAGGCTCAAATTTGTAGGGGGGTTGTTAAGAATAGTACAGGGAAGGGTGAAGTCAAAGAATTTACATGCATGACCCATGGACATGAACTAAGGGGGGTGGGATTGCTGGAGGATAGGGGGCTAACTGGGTGGAGGGAAGCAAAAAAAAAAAAAAAGAAGTTGGGGCAACTGTAATAGCATAATCTAATAAAATATATTAAAGAAGAAAAGAGGTCAAGATAGAAAAAGGATGCAGAAGAAGACTGGGGCTTTCAGACAGGGCTGAATGGCATCAGGGTCCTGGATGGGGGATTCATGGTGGGTAGTAACCAGATATGGGGGTTGAGCTGGGAGATATGGGGAGACTCAGAAGCATAGTGAATGGAGGGATCCTGCTGAAGGGCAACCTTGTCACCACCCCACACCTTCAGGTCGGAGTCTAGCATTTACTTTATTACCATGTTCTGGGGGGAGAACAACAGTGAGAAAGCAGAACTCCAGTCTACCTCAGTGCTTTTGGGGATGTGCTTGTTTGCTTAGCAAGAGATTACACAAAATGCATTCAAGAAAAAGCACCACAGAATCCTCTTTCAGCAAATGAAAATGCACTTCAGGAATAAACAGGACTTACCACTGCCTCATGGGTTAAAAATATTATCTCTTACTCCAGTTTCTTATCATTATAAGCTAACTCATAATCTCTCAATAGCTGAGTATAAATGGTCTAATTAACCATCCTGTGCCCTTCAAATACTTAAGAATTTCCATGGTGACTAACCATGCATTTCTTCTGCCACATGGATGAGCATGTAACTAAATGAGCTCTCATCTTCCAAAGCAGACATTTAAAGTGTGACAAAGTCATCTCTGAGAAGCTGGGCTCATTTGAATGAGATAACTAATTAGTGGGTGAAAAGGCAGTCTTCTCCCCATTGGGGAATCAACTAGCTGGTCTAGTGGAATGAAAGTCAGGGACCATGGCAAATCAGGTCTGCAAAAACAGTAAACAAAACAAGTCACGGATTAATTAACACGTGGATGAAGCAAACAGCACCAGCCATACAGCTGATCTGATTTTAATAAAATCTGTTTCAGGAAGAAAGGGAAAAAAATCAAAATACACACACGTGTACAGCCACAACAACGAAAAAGAAACAAAACGCCTCATAAGCAAAGTAAGACAACTAAGAGCAGTGTAGACTCATACACAGACCCCAGACTCCGCAGATTACTTCATTTGAATTATCCTATAAAATTAGGAAATGGTCCTTACACATACACGTATTTTTATCACTCAGGGAGAGAGTGTCTTTCAGAATCTCAACTACCAACAAACACAAAGCAGGAGATGGTCCTTTCAAAATAGGGACATAACCTATTTTGTCTAGATCGTAGGTAGCTGTTAATGGAGAGCCCACAGATACTGTAGCAACACAGAGAAAAGGAAATGGATGATGAAAGCAAATTTAATTCAATGAGCTAGTGACATTATAAAGTACAAAAATGGGAAGGAAAGAGAGGCCGAAAGCATACATGCACTGCCCATGTTGTTCCTTTTTAGTTTGATCAAACTGCATATATTTGAAATTTTAACCGCAAGAGGCATAAAAATTTGACCATGAAAGGTTATCCGAATGGAATGTTGGTCGCTGGGTTAAGTGTCAAGCACAAAAAAGAATCATAATTTTTTTTCAACGAGCTTTCAAATCAAGTGTGCATGCTCTTGACATCTGCAGATGAGCTACAGTTTCCTCTTCGTCAACAAAGCTCCTCTAAATTAAACATAAGCTTGTTTTTGGTATCTGCAAAATACATGTGGATGAAATTCAAAGTTTTAGAAAGGGAGTTGCCATAGAAACACACAACTCCCTAAAAGAGCAATCCCTTGTCTCTTAAAGGAACCTGTCATTATATTACTTGTTCAGTGTGTGTGTGTGTGTGTGTGTGTGTGTGGTTGCAGACAATGCATAAAGGACAGTCAGCACACACACTGGGCAAATACACAAATTAAACAAGTCAAGTACGTTAAGTAAAGGGTGATGAGCCCCATTGTTGTGTGTCAGGGGTTGGGGGTTGGAATCACGTGAGCTGAACCCTGTGATAGCGCTGAAATGCAGCCATCATAAAAAGATTTATTTAGAACAGTTCAGCAACAATCTGGGCATTGCACGCAGTTACCACCATGGACCATCTTCTGTAAATTCTTTTAAAATGTAGATGTAAGTACTAGAAGCAGTCCTCACAAAAATAGCTTTATTTTTACTAGGGGAGTAGTCTCAAGAAACCACAACAACAACCAAAAAAAAAAAAAACCTAAATGGGAATTGTGTACTGCAGACTTTTCTAATTTATAGTGTCAGTATACTTAAGACAAACCCCATCTCTTTTTTTTTTAATTTTTAATTTTTTTAAATTAAATTCTATTGTTGTTGTATTACATCCATCCCCTTTTTACTCCTCTCCATCCCCTTCCCCACCCACCCACACCCTGACAAAGTCAATCCCACTTGTTGTACCTGTTCTTCCATACTAGTTTCTTGACTAAACTGCTCCCCTTCTTTGCCTCCTCCTCTCCCTCCACCCACCCCCTTTCCCTTTGCCCACTGAAGGTCTATTCACTGTATTCATGTATCTGGTTCTGTTTTGCTTGTTGTTTGTTTTGTTCATTACTGTCCTGTAATTGGTGAGATACTATGGTATTTGTCTTTCACTGACTGGCTTATTTCACTAAACATAATCTTTATTAGAAACTTTTATGCAGTCTTCCAAAAGGATCACCTGATTTTTAGCCAGACTACAGTTTTTCAGACTTGGTCCCTCTTGAGACAAGGAGCCCACAGAGACAATATCTTAGTTGGAGTTGTGAATCAAACAACTTATTGGTCCTTAGAGAAGAATTTCTGCTCTAAGGCTTTCCCCAAAAGAGGCCAAATTATTACACAGCCCTTTGGACAAAGCTGTTGCCCTAAGTGGAAGGAAACAAAATAGATATTTTTAAGGGGCTTTGCCCCCCAAAACCCTACAATGAAAGTTTGGGATTAAAAAATATTAAAATCAGGCCCTGGCTGGTAGCACAGTGGATAAGGTGCTGGCCTGTGAACCCAAAGGTCTCTGGTTCAATTCCCAGCCAGGGCACATGACCGGGCTGTAAGCCAGGTCTCTAGCCAGGTCCATAGCTGGAGGCAGGTGAAAAGTAACCACACACTGATGTCTTTCTCTCTCTCTGCCCCTCTCTAAAAATAATAAAATCTTTAAAAAAATGTTAAAACCATCTAACAGTCATGATCTGTATAAAGATATGATTTTTGTCCTATAGTTGTATTTATCTGTGATCAGTACTAAAGGTTTGCAAATCTTATTAATGACTATAACATTTTTTACTAGTGAAATACACAGCATTTGCAAACATTAAATATTTAATCTGATAGGTAAATTATAGCTACAATTGACCAAATCTTGCAAATGGCAAGACTGATACCACCCCTCATGATTTACTCTACAGCACAGATATTTAACTCCTAATTTTAAATAAATGTAAACAATAACATATACATGTGCTTATTTGTATATGTAAATAAAAAAGGCATCATGATTTGGCACAGTTACACAACTGATTAAAAATTCATTTAAGGGTTGACTCAAAAAACAATCAAGTAAAATCTAGGTAACGGAGGTCTAGTATCATCAGTTGACATTATTCTTTAAAAAAATCAGAATGTTTAAAATCACATCTTTCCATTCCTAAACATAACAGATGAAAATCCAGCAGTGGCCATTGGACCACACTGCCAACCATGAATATGATGGATCCCTCTGGAACTGTTTGAAAACATCATGTAAGTAGGCAATAGCACCAACTAGCATCTGGGTGATAGTTACAGGTCTGAATCTGTGTATTGGAAGAAGTGAAGCATCTGGACAGATGAGTTTACATTACTTGGATTTCACACTAGGAGTATCCTGTCTTCTACTAACCCTTTAAGACCCAGACCAACCAGAAGAAGCTCTTTAGGGAAACTTCTTTGAGCCCCAAGCTAAGCTCAGGGATTGCTCCAAAATATTTCCTGAATCTCCACTATAGTACATCATCAATGATGTTTAGACACTGGCTTTTTTAAAAACTTCCCACTTCAATCATAAACTTAAAGGCAATGTGTCCGTATCTGTCTTGTTCATCTCTGGAGCCAGAACTGGTGAAGCTCAGTAAGTATTTGCTGAATAAATAGATGAACGTAAGCACTGGATTTATTTAAATTACTAATGATCTTATCAGATAATTTATTAATGTGGTGAAATCTGATAAAAAATGATGTGGACAGCCCTGGCTGGTAGCACAGTGGTTAAGGTGCCGGCCTGCGAACCCAAAGGTCGCAGGTTCGGTTCCCTAGCCAGGGCAGTAACAAGGTTGCAAAACAGGTCTCCAGTCAGGTCCTGGCTGGAGGCAGGTGAAAAGCAACCATACATTGATGTTTCTCTCCCTCTCTGCCTCTCTCCCTTCCCCTCTTTCTAAACATAATGAAATAAAATCTTTAAAAAATGATGTGGATTAAAAGAAATAACATTCTTAGTTATTTCAAAATATTCAGAGACCAGAGATGTGTCTATAAAAATGGATTTTAATTTCCTAAAACGAGAAAGTAAAGAATGATCATGATATTCTGTACTTAAAATCTGGAGGCTAAGGAACTATCCACATAGCATTGATACTGTCCCTTCTTTCATCTTGAAGGAACAATGTTCTGGGCATGACAAATGAAGGTTACATGACTATAGCACACTCTTTGGCATGTGTCTCTTAAATCTGTAAAAATGTCCTGTGTTCTGAAAACAGATCTGTAGTTGGTGTTTAAAAATAACAAAAGAGAACCATGCTGATCAAGTAAAAATAATTGGGGAGGCCTTCAAATTCTCCCAAAATCCTGAAAAGCTTGTTTTCTAAGCATACCAGTCACAAATAGAGGCGAGAATTCTTTTCTCTCTTAATACAATCAACTTCTCTAAAGATGACACATGCATACACAGAAAACTTTGGGGAAGTTGCTTAGTGGGGAGTTAAAAGGTAGTGGAGTAAGATGGAGACGTGCAACAGTTTCCAACAGTTTCCATCTACACAGGGGGACAGGTCCCTCATGCCGCAGGTGCTTGGTTAACACAACATGGTGGTCTTTTTACTTCTGACAAAATAATAATAGCTTCTTGGTTCTACGTAGTGAAGGTATCAGGTAAAAACAATGAAATGAGGAGTATTTACAATACAAATTTAACTTTCCTCTACCAAAATTTCTCAAGAGATTTACCACTTGTCCCACTAATTTTTACTTCAATTTGAAAAGAGTAAATAAAGTGTGAAGGCCTAAAAGAATCCATTCATCCTTTCAGGATCAGCTATCTAAGCACAATTCTAGATGAATTCAGTGTTCATCTAGAATGCTATTTTAATAGAACTATTTATATATTTATGAAATTGATTTGCTCAAAAATTTTATAAATCAAGATCACAAATAGCTGCTCACCTTTAAAAAAGTAATATACATTACCATCATGTAAAATTACAAAAAAACCTTAAACATTCACGACTATACAGCTATGGTTCCCAGAGGGCTGAAGAACTCTAGTTTTCTTACAACAAAAATATTTGCAAAGTATACCACATATCTTTAAACCTTCATGATCAAAGCCTAAACATACTTTTTTTCTAAGTACTTTTTTGAAAAGAAGATTTTTTTTTATTATTTCCAGAGAGAAAGAGGAAGGGAGAGAGGCAGAAAAAGAAAGAAATATCAATGTATGGTTGCCTTTCACCTGCCTCCTAAACATACTTTTTTCTTGATAAGTAATAATTGAGAATACCAACTCGCATGTATAAATTGAATGTAGTTTAAAATGTGAAACATACATGATCATAGACTACAATATAGGTGCTGTGGTGCATGAGACAGGAAGGATCCCATTTGACCCTCGCAGTACCCTGAAATTGGTCATCTCAAAAAAAAAAAAAAAAAAAAAATTGCTGATGTCGACTTCTATTTTGCTCATTTGCCTCTTCCCCATGGAGGCAGAAGGAAGGCTATGCACTGTCGTATGACTTTCTGGGGAGTACAATGTCATTTTGAAAAGCTAGTTAGTAAACCAAAGGCTGGAGAAATTTCCTGACAAGTGGTTTTTTGGTCCTCTAAGTGGGGATCTACTTAGATGTTGTTGTTGGCGGGCACTGACCACAGAGGCTCTCAAGAGCCCCAGGCCAGTGTGTCCTGACCAGTCTTCTTACCAGCGTTAAGTTTATTCAGTCGTTGGGGAAGGAGAACACCTCTGATCAGCTCTCAATTCTGATTTCTGATGGTTAGGAGTCTCCAGTGCTTCACTTCTCTTTGCTGAGATATTCTTATCAACTGTTATAGAAAGAAACTGGAACAATTTCTTAGGAAATGCAATTTGGCATTCTCTCCCCCTAGGTATCAAAGTGTAAGGAAGTACATATTCTTTGACCTGGCAAACTGCTTTCTAGGCATCTAGCCTAAGGAAATTATTAGATATATAAACAAAGATGTGCAAGAAGGTTGACAACACCATTGACTATAAAAGGAAAGTTTTGTTTAAATTCTAATGTTTGGGGATTGGTTAATAAAATAATGAAGTCAAACAATGGAAAACTATGCCATTAAAATATTTAAATATAATGCAGACCTACATGAACTGAAATGCAAAGATTTCCATATATATATAATTGTTACATTAAAGGGTTTCCCAAACACATAGGAAAAAATCTGGGATATATATTAAAGGTTCCTAAATGATTCTGAAAGCTCTTAGAGCCTCATACTTTTTGACAGTGCCTCCAAGCCAAAACAAGTAAGCTGTTAGGTCCAAAGAGCTTAATAAATATTTATGTCCCAACGAATTAGCACCTACTTGAAAATAATAACGTCCATAAATGAACTGTACTATTTTTTCCTTATCTGCCCAAAACTTATTAATAGGATGTTTGCACCTGTGGGGCATGAATAACTTCATATCTTGGAATCAGACTAGACGTGATTACCTTCATTTCCTGTTCCACAGTGGTTTGCACATGGTATTCACTTTTTATCACTAAAAGCTTTGCAATCATAGACAAGCTCCTCTTGCAAAAGACATACTGTTGTCACACGGAATGCACTATGATTTAATGTTGAAACTGGGAACTACCTCCATCAAGGTGTCGGACAGATGTGTTTCCCTCGATGATGAAAAATATCCTGTGGCAACTCTGCGGGTTTGTTGTGGTGCCCAAGCACCTTGGCACATGGCCTAGGATTGGTAGCTACCAAACAATCTTAACAGCTGCTTTCTCTCAGGTTATGAATGATTTTTGTTTCGCTTTTTTTAAAAGATGGTCTAAATCTTTCTCAATAAACATGTTACTTTTTACAATGAGGAAAGCCATTAAACTTATGTATATATTTCCAAGTTTTGTTTCTCACTGTTCTGGAGGCTTGGAAGTTGAAGGTCAAGGCCCCAGCCAATGAAGTGTCTGCAGAGAACCCCTTCCTGGTTCATAGATGGCTGTTTCTTGCTATGAAAAGTTTCTCTCTCTTTTTTTTATTTTTTGTCCTAAAAAGATAGATATGCTCCTCATCTTTTTTTTTTTTTTTTTTTTTTTTAGCTCTTTGAAAAATCTAAGCATGAACAACATTAAAAAAGGAAAGTCTTGGATGATGTCTTAATCCTAGCAAATCCACTCCTCAAACACCTTATGCAATTAACTCTTACTATTCTGAACCCTTCACTGATTGGTCCACAGACAGGATCTATGAAGTCACTGGTGTCAGGACAGTAACCCAGACATTCACCCTACTTCCTGTGGGTAGCCACTACAATTGTTTAACAATAGACTCTCTGTCCTGCTTGTAAAAAAGCATGGTCATGCCCTCGTGGGAACAGAGCTGCAAATGGTCCTTTGCTCTTGGTCTGCAGAGCTTTCAGTCTCCAGATTAACGGTGATCCTTTTAAAACAGGGCCTGCTGCTTTTCACCCCCTGCCCACTGCTGCTATCTTTAAAGGTCTCCACTGTTCTTTGTTCCCTTCTGGTTACTTCTGCTGTTTGTCAGTTTTCACACCAAAGGAATGAATAGCCTTTTTTAACTTCACCAATTGGGACTTTTAGAACCAACCAAGTGAGTTAAGTATAACAGATATTCCACCCCTTTTGGTATTTAATTGGTGTTGAGGATTTTGTTTGTTTTATCCCCTATGAAACTGGGTGGCCTGAATGGAACACCTTCCAGTTAAAGCTATTTTTAGAACCTGAGAATTTAAAAGTTTTAGCATTGAAGTTTTATAGTGATCGATATTTCAGATCATTTACTTGCTTACTAAAAAAATTGCTAAGGAATTCTTTTTAAAAAAACGTATTTTTCCAATTGAGGATCATCTATAAATATAAAAACCTTTACAAATTTAAGTTAGAGTTAACAATGCTGCAATAGTAGAATGTTTAAAGCAACTTTTTGCATGAACTTTAATTGGAAGGGTCTCTAACAGTCTTAAATATGTGTATTCTTTTAAAAATGAAGAAAATTAAGATCTCCTAACTCCCCTTTACCTGAATAGCTGTTCCCTACAGCAATTACATCTTTTAACATACTATATACTTTCTTATCTATTTTGTCTATCTTCTCCAGCTAGAATGTAAGCTCAATAGGGGCAGGATTTTTGTCTATTTTAATAACTGATCTATTGTTGCACCTAAAACAATGGTGGCAAAATGGAGGGCTCAACAAGTATTTGCTGAAAAGTAAGTGAATGACTAGTTCTTAAAGATCTTTTATAATTCCATTTCAGAGGATCAAAGAGGAGAAGATCTTTTAACAATTAACACTAATGTTCAGGCAAACCAACTACTACTGTTTTCGTAGGTGAAAATCAAAGTCAACCTTTGGTTTCATTAAAATCCACAAATTACAAGGATCTAACTAATTTATTATTTTGACTTTCAAGTAAAGAGGACTTCTGAATTTCAAGGTATGGGAAATCCATATAAAGAATATCTAAAAATACTAGGGTGAGCATTTAGAACATTTAAAAATTTTATGGCTAAAATGCAAGAAAGTACCAGCGATTGTTATAGGTCATAAATGACAAGAAAACTAGATGCCAGGTAAGTAAATCTGGAAATACCTGTCAATCCTTTGGTGAGGGTTTGAAAAAACAAGGAGACTATATGAGAGGGGACAAGCCTAAAACCCACACTGGGAGTGAGCACTGAAGCCAATATCAGTGAAAGGAGAAATCCTCAATGGATAAATTAAAAAAAAAAAAAATTCTCCCTGGGAACAGAAGAAAGATTAAGCTTTAGCAATGTAAGAAAAGGAAAAGGTTTTCTCAGAAAATTCCAAGGCCACTCTTACCCTGTTTGGGATCAGAAATTACATATCCTCTTCCATGCACAGGCATTTAGGTAGCAGTGTCTCCAAACACATGGCAGGTGCAAATCAAAGCCTTTCTAGAATAACAAACTTTAAATCCAACTTTCAAAGGATTTTCATACATAAAGTTACAAGTAATTTGAGTTCACAACCAAAAATAAAAAACGCAGAAGCAAGAAGGCTGCCGTGAACATGAGTGAGAAAAAGATGAGCTGAGGAACCAAACCCTCAAAGGCTGCAGATATTGGATGTATCAAATATAGAATATAAAAGGCATGTTTAATGTGTTTAAAGAAAGAATATAAGGAATTAAATACTTTAAAAATATATGGTACTAAAAATAAATAGGCAGATTTGAGAAAGAACAAAAATAAACTTCTAGAAATAAAAATATAATAATATAATAATTTTAATTAGAGACACAATGGGTGAGTCCAATACCAAATTGAATATGGCTGAAAGGGAACTGGTAATTTGATAGATATAACAAAATTACAGCCCTGGCTGTGGCTCAGTGGAATGGCACTAGACTGGGAACCCAAAGGTCACTGGTTCGAATCCCAGCCAGGGCACATAACCAGGTTGCAAGCCAGGTCTCCAGCCAGATCTGTAGCTGGAGGGAGGTGAAAGGCAACAAACAATACGTTGATGTTTCTCTCCTCTTCTTCCTCCCTTCCTGCCCTTCTCTAAAAATAATGAACAAAATCTTTAAAAAATAAAAGAAATTATATATAATCTTGTACAAAGATGGAAAGAAGATGAAAACAGAAATATTAAAATTTATGGAGGGTGGAGTACAAAGAAAAATATAGAAAATGAGGGAAAGGCAGGGTTAGAAGTGATTCAACTTGAGATTTTCCACAAATATCAATCATCAAAAAATTTAAGAAGCCAAATGAATTCTAAGAATGCTAAGTAAAAAGAAATCTTCACTCAGATAAAGCCTGCTAAAACTTCAGAACACCATTATCAAAGCAGATCTTCAGGACTGCCAGAGGGCAAAAGCAGGGTACCTTCAAGTGACTGATAATTAGATTGATGGTTGATTTTTCATTAGAAGATGTATTTAAAATATTGAGAGGAATTAATACTGAACATGGAACTATGTACTCAACAAAGTTATACCTTTCACAAACAATGGCAAATAAAGGCATTTTTAGTCAAACAAAAAATAAGGAAGTTTATTTCCAAAAATATTAAAGGAACTTCAGAAAAAGGCAAAGTGATTTGGAATACAAGAAAGGTGAGCAAAGAGGACAGTAAACATATAATTAAACAAACATGGACTACATAAAACAAATGACTGTTTACAAAGTGTAATGTCTAATATAAAAAATAAGATAAAGCTGAAAAATGAAAAATGAATAACAAAGGTATATTAAGAATGATCAGAATTAAAGAATTTTAAGATTCCTGAGCTGTTTGGGAGAAAAGAGAAGATGCTGTAAAATGTAAGACTTGGTTTTGTTAAACAGGGTGCTAACATTTCAAAGGGAAGTACTGAGGGGGACAGTGTATATAGATAGCTGCCAAACTCACAGAAGAAAAAACATGGAATGATAAAAGCAAAAACAGAACAAAACTCATTCAACCAAATGAAGGCAAGAGAAAAAAAAAAAAAAACACAGAAAAAGTAGGACAAAGAGAAAGTACATTTAAAATGGTCAAAATGAATTCAAATGCATTATTATTTTGTTTGAAAATGCAAATATAATCAATGCAAGCTACTAAACAGAGATTTATTGCATTTGCTGATTAAAAGACAGAGGTTTGTCTGGTTGAATTAAAAAACAGAAAATATCCATACAAACACCTGAACGTGAAGGTTCCTAGCAGGTTTATTTCTAATAGTACAAAACTGAAAACAACCAAAACGCCCATCAACTGGTGAATGGTTAAACAAATTGTGGTATATCCATACAATGGAATGATACTCAAAAATAAAAAGGATGAAATACTGATACATGTTATAACACAGTTGAATCTCAAAAACATTATGCTAAATGAAAGAAGCCAGACACCAAAGACCACATATTGCATGATCCCATTAATATGACATTCTAGAGAAAACAGTGCTACAGCACTGAATAGCAGATAGTGGTTTCTGGGGGCCAGAGGTGAGGGAAAGAAACTGACTGCAAAAGGGCATGAAGAACTTTCTGATGTGACGGAAATGATCTATATCTTTATTGTGGTGGTGGTTACATGACCGTATATGCTTCTCAAAATTCATCACACTGTACACTTAAAACGTGTGACTTTTACTGTACATAAATTACACCTTTACAAAGCTAATAAGATAGACAAAATAACAGCAATTTACAAAAGACAAATCTAAAACCCTTTGTGTTAGTGAAATAAGGAGTTGGAGAAAGATATTTGCAGGCAAATACCAACCCACAAATCTGTATTAGCTAAATTAAACACATACAAAATTTTGGGGGGGCAAAGAGATTAAAAGGGTTATGGCGTATTAATAAAATAATTAATTTACCAAGAAAACATAATTCTGCTATATGCCTAACACCTTCAACACACATAAAACCAAAATTCATAGTCCCTCAAGGAGAAACTGACCATAGGACCAGATTAAAAAAGAAGAAAATATAGGCTCATATCAACATATGCAGAAAAGTCATTCAATAAAATATAATAATCATTTGTGATTAAAACTTTTAGTAAAAAGGAATAGAATGAAACTTTCCAAATTAGGAAGGTAGTTAACATTATAGAGATTGGAAAGGTAAAAAACCAAAGCTAACATTTGTTATAAATGAGATAATAGTTTAAATTAAAAACCATAAAAAATTTACTGATTATTTTCATTAATAAGGAGGCTAATACAGTTACCACACACATGGTAAAATGCTGGGCCTTCAACAGTAAAATGACTAAACCAATTAAAATATAATAAATACAATAATACAGCAATGAAAGTGAGTTAACTAAAGTTACACACATCAACATGGATGAATCTCAGAATATAATATCTTAGCAGGAGTAAGTGATAAATAATCAATATGATTCCATTTATATAAAGATTAAAATACTAATAGTATATATATTTTTTAAATTTTAATTATTTTTAGAGAGGTGTAGGGAGAAAGGCGGAAAGGGAGAGGGACATCAATGTATGGTTGCCTTTCACCTGCCTCCAGCTACGGATCTGGGTGGAGATCTGGCTGGAGACCTGGCTAGCCAGGGTTATGTGCCCTGGCTGGGGATAATAATCCTTTCTTTTAAAGGGTAAGTCATAAAAGAGAAATTTTGCTCAAGCAAAAACAATGAGCTGATCAATGTCAGAAAGAGTTAAAAATTATTTTCCCTTCTCATGAAATGTTTTTGAATTGTCATTATAATTAAAATGATATTGATGGTATAGCCATCTGGATACCCCACAGAAAATATCCCAAATGGTACTTATTACCTACCCATCAAAATCAGGGCCTAGTCACCCCAGCCACACCCACTACCCTCATTATCTCCTGCCAGTCCTCCTGCTGCCAGCTCCTTCAATTCACCTTCCACCCATCTACAGAGCAATTTTCACAGAACACAAATATTACCACATTACTTCCCAGCTTAAAAATCTTTCATCATTGACCCATTTCCACACAGCACAGCCTCTAAGCCACTAAGAACATGGTCCTGTTTCTATTGTCCTTTCTGGCTTCTCTGACTGGACACATAAGAGAACAGCATTATAAATCAATTGCAGCTCTACTGTAATATGAACATTTTCATTCATGTTAATATTAAAATATTATGTCACGGGTCCACACTGTCTGCTCTAGATTACTATATGTATGTTCTTTTCTCTTCTCGAAAAACCCTGCTTGCCTCAAAATTATTATTCATCTTCAAAAATCTGTGAAATATGCCCATTCTGAAGGCTTCCCAAACCACTTGAGTCTGCTACTTCTTAAGCTGCTGTCATTACGTTGAACACATGCTGCTTTATTTATCTGTATATCTGTCTCCCCAACCACATTGCAAACTGCTTGAATGCAGGGATGGTATCTTTCTTTATATCTCCAGTATGTATCTAAGCACCTGGCCCATAAAAAACTGTCTATGGAGTCTTCACTGTATACTAGGCCTCATACCAAGCTTTCCATGTTATCACACAGTTTCTACAAAAGTCAATGGACTAACTGTTATTATCCCTTTTTTACAAACAAGGAAACTGAGATTTAGGGGTTAACATCCCCAGAACCCCCCAGTGAGCCCATGGTAGAACTGATTAGAACTTGGGTCTCCTCGACTCCACCACCTCTGTTAACATCAGGCACCCATGATGAAAGGTAACACATGAAATGTGAACAGGCGATATGAAATCTCACCCAACATACGCCCTGGGTTGATAGCTGTCAGGTGTATGTAGCATACGGAGGAGGCTGTAGGACCTGTGGGTTCGCTGGTTTTGTCACTGGTTCCTCGCAGCTCAGGGCTTTCTCTGGGCCTCACTGTCTTCACTAGGGAGGACCTCATGCTGAATAGACTCCCCATCACATGCTCACTCTTAAAAACTTTTAAAGTTGGTAAGAGTCTTATGGATCATAAATCCAGGTAATCTTCCTAGTTATTGGCCTTGAAACATTTCTGGCTTTACTGAAAACAGTTTCTGAGGAAAGGCTGCATGAGGCCATTTTGGGGTAGCCTCGGGAAAATGCCCACTTGTATCCTGAGCCCTGGCCGGGCACGCACGCACCCTTTCCCTAAGTGCTGCACACCAGAACCGCAGCACGCCAGCACGCAGTCGGCCGAAGGCACGCTTGTGTAACTGCTCTTCAAGGACGAGAACATGAACAACCTTGTGTTTAAATAATGTGCAGGGTGTGATACCAACTGAACCTCCACCCTCCTTCCTGGGGAAATGCAGTTAGCTGTGGCCTTTCACAAACCTCGGAGAGGATGAAATGTCAGCTGTAGCACTGAATTTCCTGGCTCCATTCTACACACCACACCACCTCACTGTTACCTAAAATGACATTTTAGGTATTAATATACTGCATCTAAACATCATTTCTCACTCAGACATCATGTTACAAACAAACAGCTGAATTCTACAGCTGTTCCTGCTAAAAACTAAAAGATTCTGAACATTTTTGAAGGGCAAAAATCTGTTTGTTCACAGATGTCTCCAAAGCCACATTCATGGGTCTTGTCTATTAGCTGTTGAGAGCAAACGCTAACTATACATGTTGCTTGTGTTTACATACAGTATTGGTTTTAAGTGACCAGTCCTTCCCATCTCCCAAAAAAGACAGCTAAGAAAACAATGTTCATATGGAGGAAGAGAAACTAAAATTCTTTTTGCTGTTCCTCTCAATCAAACCCCTGCAGGAACAAAAGTATGCACTGTGGTTTATATACTTGTCACTCAAAAAAGGGCATTTAGAAATACCATGAACCTTCCTTTAACTTCACTTCTACTTAAGGAGCTGTGTATATTAATATTTGCTTTAGGCACAAAATGCAGAGCAGCTGAATGGCATCTTGGCAACAGTGTAGACGAAAATTATTTTTACAAAATGCATCCCACCCCTTGTGTCCTGGGAGACACTGTTGGACTAGAACATGTTTTTATCACATTGAGGGGCAGGGCCACACGTGCACGTTCAGGTACCGAGCCCTTGCTGTGAACTATATGCTACACCATATGGTTTACCTTTAGGAATTCTCTAAAATGGCTTTGGAAGTAGGCATATTCTCCCCCATTTTACACATGAGGAGGGAACTGAGGGCTATGTGAACACCTCCAAACCACACACTAAGTTTGCGAAACTGGACTTTGTATAGTCAGTCGGACTCAGAATACGTAGCACAGAGTTCTTAAAGGGAACCAAAGAAACAAAGTTCATTCTTTCACAGGCCTTGGGGATTTCTAATTTTTTTTTTTTAAATATCAGAAGAAACTGATCACTGATGAAATGTAACCATCAAATCTTAATAAATATTTCAATGATCAAACAAGTAGCTCAAAACTAAAATTAAAAATCAAATAAATTATATTCTTAAAACAGGCCAGGGATGCAAAAATTTAGGAAAATAAATGTATTTCAACCTACCGCCCTCTCCTGGTAGCATAACCAAAGGTATGCATCCTTCTCTTAATCAATTTAGAAAAAGATTTTCATCTAACTGATCTACCAAAACCAAAATGTAGGGGAAGAAAGACAGTATGGTGATTCTTCAGGATGAGACTTAGTTCTAGACTAGAGTCAAATATTTCCTACTTGGGTAAATAGGAGAAACCATTTAGCATCTCTGTGCCTCCATTTTCTCATCAGTAAAATGGGAATAATAAGATCTATTCTGTCTACCTCAAGGTCCCTGTAGATACCAACCAAGACAATGCAAACTAATGCTTTTTTCAAATACTCTGAAACCTAAGGCAGTCCAAAAAAAAAAAAAAATCAACTAAAGCCACTTATAGCAACATCCATTAAATGTAAAATTACCCCTGCAGTCCCATTCCTAGGAATCAATGCCACAGAAATATCAATACTTGTTTGCAAGGATTTGTATTAAGACTTTATAGTTACAATGTTGATGATGGGGAAAAAATAGGACCAAGGTAAACACCCATCAACACAGTAAATTGTGGAATAAACTATAATTATTCTATAAAATATTATACAGCCACTAAAAAGAATAAACTAGAGCTTTATCAGTTGAATGAAGATATTTCAATATGGTTTTTGAAAAAATCAAGGTATAAAAAGAAATGTAACAGGGAGTCCCAAATGTCATAGAGCATTTTTAAACTTTAATAATTTTAGAAGTATAAATGCTACATACTTACAAAATAACATTTCAAAGGTTAATCATTTTCATACTGATGTTTCCTATTAAAATTCAACATAACAGAAACCATTGCACACAAAAAGATATGATTCAAATTTTTAATTCAAAATCCACATAAGTATGAAATAAATGTATTAAATGTTCAAGTGTTTCTTTTTAGGTGTATAGTAGTTGCATTTCAGAAGTAATTGCACCAATGGTTTGTGAATACCCCACACATTATGTTTTCATTTTTATAAAACAAAACAACAATCCTTCACTCCCAATTATGTGCTGGTACATGTATTTATATAATTGTACATTTATATTACTGGTTATATAAACATGGGAAAAATATGAGAGGGTACCAGGGCAGTTAACATGGGGAAGGGGTGATATAGGCAAAAAAGGAAAAGTTAAAAAAAAAAAAAAAAAGGAACTAAATTCCTGTCAAGATGAAGGCGCAGATAAACTACCTCATTCCACAACCACAGCAAAAATTACAACTAGACTACAAAACACAAGTATCACCCAGAATCATCAGAAAGTCGATCTGTTATGTTAGTCCACAACCAAAGAATTAAAGAATTCATGTTCACCTAGATGGGTAGGAGGGGCAGAGATGCAGAGAGGTATAAAGAAGCACAGAGACATGGACATGCAGAATGGGCAGTCCTATACATGTATGTGTGGTAGATAAAAATTGGGAGGGACACCTTAGTTTTGAGGGTTCCTAGCCCCACACCAGACCACCCAGCCCAGGGTGACAGTGCCAGACAGAGAAGTCCCCATAACTTTTGGCTGTAAAAACCAGTGGGAGTTAGGGTGGTGAAAGAAACTGTGGGATTCTTAGGAGTCTCCTCTTAAAGAGCCTGCAGTGAACTTTGGAACCACACAGACTCCCTCTAAGCTTCAGCACTGGGGCAGCAGCTGAAAGGGCACCAGTGGCACACAGCAGGAAACTTTAAATGTCTGGCATCAGGGCAAGTGCCAGGTGACAACTCCCTCCTGGCCAAACTCCAGAAGCCAGGCAGTGGCACTGGCCCCTTTCTGAGCACCCCCCATTCTGACACACAGAGGCACAGAGATCACAGATTTCATCAATCTGGTTCACTTGTTTACCTCACCCTGGTGATTACCTAAGGCTCCACTCCTTCAGACGTCCTGGTGCGCTTTCCTACAACAGGTCATGCTTCTGTAAGATAGGGAGACAAAGCAGCTCTGCTTAATGCATAGAAACAAACACAGGGAGACTGCCAAAATGGGGAGGCAAAGAAATTTGGCCCAAATGAAAGAAAAGAACACAACTCCAGAAAAGAGTTAAGCAAAATGGAGATAAGCAATTTAAATGCAGAGTTCAAAAGACATAAGGATGCTCCAGGAACTTAGTGAGGACTTCAGCATATAATAAAGACCCAGGCAGAAATGAAGGTTCTACTAATTGAAAGAAAAATTTACAGGGCATTAACACTGGAGTGGATGAAACCTAGAATCAAATCAACGATTTGGAATATAAGGGGAAAAACAAGAAAAACAACATTCAATCAGAATAGCAAGAAGAAAAAAAGATCCAAAAACACATGATAGGCTAAGGAGCCCCTGGGACAACTTTAAACGTACCAACATTCAAATCAGATGGGTGCTAGAAGGAGAAGAGAAAGAGCAAGAAATTGAAAATTTGTTTGACAAAATAATTTGGTGAAGGAAAGACATACAAGTCCAGGAAGCACAGTGTCCCAAACAAAATGGACCCAAAGAGGACCACACCAAGACACATCATAATTAAAATGCCAAGGATTATATAAAGATAAAGAGGACCTTAAAAGCAGCAAGAGAATAAAAGAGAGTTACCTATATGACTGTCAGTTGATTTCTCAAAAGAAACTTTGGGGGCAAGAAGGGACTGGCAAGAAGCATTCAAAGTGATGAAAAGCAAGGGCCTATAACCAAAACTACTTTATCCAGCAAAGCTATCATTTAGAATGGAAGGACAAATTTAAAAAAAAAAAATGTCCTTCCTAGATAAGGTAAAGACAAAGGAGTTCTTCATTACCAATCCATTATTACATAAAATGTTAAAGGGACTTATTTAAGAAAAAAAGATCAGAACCATGAATAATAAAATGGCAATGAATTCACAACGATCAACAATTTAATCTAAAAAACAAACTAAGGAAATAATTAGTACAGGAATAGAATCAAAGATATGGAGATCATTTGGAGGGTTATCACCTGGGAGGGGGAAGGGAGAGAATGTGGGAAAAGGTGCAGGGATTAATAAATACAAATTGGTAGGTACGGAATAAACGGGGATGTTGAGAACAGCATAGAAAATGGAGTAGCCGCCCTGGCTGGTAGCACAGTGGTTAAGGCGCCGGCCTGCGAACCCAAAGGTCGCAGGTTCAATTCCCCAGCCAGGGCACATAACCAGGTTGCAAACCAGGTCTCCAGTCAGGTCTGTGGCTGGAGGCAGGTGAAACGCAACCATACATTGATGTCTCTCTCCCTCTCTGCCTCTCTCCTTTCCCCTCTTTCTAAAAATAATGAAATAAAATCTTTAAAAAATAATAAAATTCTTAAAAAAAAAAAGAAAATGGAGTAGCCAAAGAACTTATATGGATGTCCCATGGACATGAACTAAGGGGAGAATTGCCTGAGAGAATAGGGGTACCAGGTGGAGGGGGCAAAGAGGGAAAACTTGAGATAACTGTAACAGCATAATTGATAAAATATGATAAAAAATTTTAAAAACAAACAAAAAAATGAATAAAGGAACCAAAGTGTTCTATCACACGTATGTACTTGTAGGAAGTCACTTGTATAGATATATAAAATTACATGTTTAATTTTTTTCAGAAAGAGAGGAAAGAAACTTGCCCTAAGTCCCACACTAAGAAAACACTCAGAACTTGGACCTAAGTCCCTGAATATGAAGCCTGGGCTCTGAGCTACTGACTCTGAGGTCCCTGCAACCGACAAGGCAATTACACTCTGGTCTTCCACAGCTGTGCACCACCATGACAAGACTTCCCCAGCTCTGCTACCAGCAGCTTCAAGATGGGGCTCCAGACCATTACTCATGGACCTCTGGTGCTCTTTTCGAAACACTTCTCGTTTCCAAGATGGAACGTACAGAAGCTGTAGAAAGAGCTTAGTCACGCATCTTAGCTGATGCTGACAGCAATCTCTGTTCCATAGACATATCATGTTAATCACCACTGCAATAAAATTCTTATTGACCTATTCATCTCTGAAGCAACAATATTTTTTTTCTCTCTCAAGTAACTTAAAAGTGGAAACATCTTGACAATCTCCAAATGAGTACTATGATTCCTTCTTCTAAGCCTCTCACATGCTATTCCCTCTATTTGGAATACTCTTCCTCTTTTTCTTTGGCTGGGAAACTCCTCTGCATTCTTCAAGATGCAGCTCAAATGTCACTTTCTCTATCAATGTTTTCCTACCTTCCCCAGGCAGAACTGCTTCACCCTCTACATGCCCACACCAGTTAGATAGTCATCTCTCAGCAGTTCTCACCTTTGATTATGGGTTTATCACTATACCATTTCTCACCCTCACACCTTGCCCTGTGGCCAGTGTGATGCTTGGCACATCGCAGGCCTTCAGTAAAATATTAGTTCCAAGGAACTATGACATTAAGAGCTTATTAATTCACAAGGTAAATAAATAATAGGTCCAACATGCAGGCAAATCAACATCCAGTCTTCTACGGGTAGGGCCAAGCAGCCTTTGCCTTTAAATAATATCTACATTTCTTTCAGGAAAAATGATACAACTCATACAAGTGTACCTTTCTTCTACTAAAAGTTTTGAAAACCTTTTTTAAGTGTTGGCTTTAGGTGTGAAATTGCACCTGGAGTGTGAAGTGTGTGTGTGTGTGTGTTCATGTATGTATGTAAGTATACACATGAGGAATTCACCTCTTCACTAATTCAGACCAACCTTTACCTCCTAAGTGTGAATTGACGTTTGTATAACACCTTGAATGTCTTCACCCTAAGAGACATTATCTGATCTGTGATATGAAGCAAATGGCAAATTAATTAACCTGATATATATGTTGGCACTGATTTTGCAGTAGATCATTTGCTGAGTTTGTGCCCTGATTACATGTCCATACCTGAAAATGCTGGCTGACTGTACATCCCTGCTATGAGAAGCAAGATCTATGAAATGCAAACATATTTTATAATGTGAATATCCCTTACTATCTAGCATAGGTTTCAGCAAGCCAAAAAGTTTGAACAGAAACAAATTATTCTTGTCAATAAAAGTAAACAGTATCCTAACTAAGAAAATGGTCATTTATTTGTTTTTACTGCCATCAACAAAAGCAGGGAAAGCATTGGGCAAATCTATCTTCTGTCATCCTTAGGAGGATCCATTCAAACGTATGAAACCAAAGTAACGAAGTAACTCATTCTACTTTCCAGTTCATCCTGACCAGCCCAGGGCTCTGGATGCTGTCTCAAGGATATTTGGCTGAGTTCTATTAGCTGTCAAGGTTTAATAAGCCAAGCTAGGTAGTGAGTGATGGCTAGGTTTCATTCCAAGTCATCTCATAATCCATGAAGCAATTAAGCAGGTACCTCATGGTCTCCCACAGGAGTTTCAAAGGTGCCTCGCTCTATTAAGGGACTAACTTCATCGTGGTTTGAGGAGAAACAAACGTTTAACCATGAGAGAGAGCAGAGGACACCTTCTCTCTGTGTTGACAAGTTTATTTCTTTGGTCCACATGACTTTTACTTCTTCCTTTGCCTGTCTTTCTGAAATTATAAAGGGCTCTTGCAAGTTGTTTATATGAAACCGAGTACCCTGACCCACAGGCAAGGTATTCCTGGAAGTGCTGAAATAGCAAGCATGATAATAATATCATTTTGGAAAGTGCCAGGCACGAAAGCTCTGATTAACCACTGAAACATGCTCCGTGGAGATATTTGTAAATAGGATAAATGTCACGTTAGCATCTTCTCTTTATCTAGGCTCCCCCTTCCTGGTGTGCAGTTATTCTTGTGAATATTTAGTCTTTAGATTCCTGCAGATAAAGGAAGGCTATTTGATGTAAGGGAGTAAAAGTTTTTGGAAAAAATAAGTTAAGTGCTTGCCGAGATAATGGAAAGATTCTGAACCCCATCCAATATTCACAAGCAGTCTTACTACTTTGCATAACCTCCTTCCATCTGCCTTTTCACAGTCCCTTCCTGCCACTTAGCCAGACTGGGCTTTCTATTCTGATGCTCTTTCTCCGCAAGAAACAGAAGGGGTATGAAAAAGAGCAGCCTCCTGGGGAAAAGGGGAGGCCCAGGTGAGTTTTCCAAAAGGGGTGTCTTCAAGATAATGAGACAACTCTTCTGAATTGAGTCCCAGCCCAGGGGGCACATCTGTTTCTCCACAAGGCAGTGACTGGTCTCAGCCCCTCCCTGGAAACCCCTTCCGACTCCACCTGCTTCCAAGGTACTTCATGAGACAGCAGCTTAGGCTTGCCGGAGTATGAGCTTAAGTAGTTGTTCCAGTATGGCTAAGGGGGCGGCAAAGAGAGAGATGGTGACTTTTCTACAAGCGACCCCAATCCTTTCACAGTGCTTGGGCCAACACAGCTCTTCTCACCTGCGTGCATGAGAGAATGAGTGAGTGTGTTAGCTCAGTGGCAGTCAGGCTGAGCTCTTCAGAGATGGAAGGAGTTAAGAGTACCCAATTAGCTTCCAGAAGCTGAAGTCAGCTGGTGTGAATGGTATGTCGCTGGGCAGTTTTCCAAACCCCACTCGTGGCTGCATATCAGGAAGACTGCTATAAACAAATGGGCATGTGTGCACGGAGCCTGATAAGTCGATGAGGGAAGATGAACAGGGAGCACGACCCAGCCTGAGGAAATATGCAGAGCCGGGTGAGTTTCCACTTTAGGTGAACAATAGTTCTGTTTCTGAAGCTGATCTGAATGGGCTGGAGAAGAGTTAGAATGAGCCTTTGACTTATTTATTATACATTAAATAACTGTTTCAGGGGACCAGAAGCTGGATTCTCAACTTTCAAATTATTCTAATATTATAACACCACTCAAATTATGTTTTGCAAAATATTTAATATGAAGCCATACAAAATTTAAATTTCATTGATTATTGTATTACAATGGTTTCATTTTACCCCCCTTTGCTCTCCCCGTCCCCCTCCTGCCCCGCCCCTCAGTCATCCCCAGCTAGCTCTTCATCTGACCCCTTCCCCTACCTTCCCCTTCCCCCTCCCCCCTAGTCACCATCATTCTGCTCCTCTTTTTTTCCATGTCTCATTTCTTTCTGTTTATCTGTACATTTTATTGTTAGTCTCCTATATTAAGTGAGAACATATGGTATTTAACTTTTGCTGCCTGCCTTCTTTGCTAAGCATGATACTCTCCAGTTCCATCCATGCTGTCGCAAACGGTAAAAGTTCCTTCTTTCCTTCTCCTGCATAGAACTCCATTGTGTAAATGTACCAAAGTTTTTTGATCCACTCATCCACTGAAGGGAACTCAGGCTGTTTCCAGCACTTGGCTATTGTAAATAGCACTGCTATGAACATAGGGTGCATAGGTTCTTCTGAATTGGTGTTTTAGGGTTCTTCAGGTATAAACCTAGCAGTAGAATCACTGCAAAAATATATTAAGTGAAATAAAATTGCATAGATAGGTAACAATTATAAAATATATAGACATATGTAAAAAAGACACATGAAAATGCCACTGTTTGGCTTAATTTAAAAAATGCAGATAGAACATAATTTTTATGGTGATTATGCAAGTGCACCTGGTTCTCATTCACTCTGGTAGCTAGCTTGGAAAATTCCTTAGTGTTACTGATGCCTGGGTAGGGACATAGAATAAGACCTTACATCCTTTTCCCCCTTTCAAAACCCCTTTTAAAAACTACTTTTTATGCAGCATGTACAGTCCCAGAGAAGACTGGCCCTCTACCCTATTTAAAGGAGAGAGAGAAACAGCATTGTAATTTTCTCTCTTCTATCCCACATTAGTGTTACATAACGGATATAATCCTAAGGATTAGTTTAGAGTTTGAATTGCATATTAATTCAACTGCTGGATTCACTACTGACTCAGTTCCTGGAATTAATATAAAGTAGACACACAAAAGAGTTGTTCCACTTAGAAAACCAAACCAAACCCAAACAGCCCTCAGTCAAACCACTTGGCGGAAACACTGGAGCTGTAACCAACGGAACTGCTTCCATTCAGTGTTTGTTAGACCCTTCAAAGCACTTCCCAGTGATTCCCCAAACTATAAGCAATGTTACTGTAACATTGTCAAGATGTATCTTGCTATTTATGAACAATAGCTTTAACATTTTTTAAGTGTAGCAGTGGCTAGAAGATATCAATACAATGGATTGTCAGTATTTGTAGTGGATAGTCTTACTATAAGAAATTTACAAGAAATTTATAATTGCCGCAACGTACCAAATTGGGCCCAAATGGGTTAGTTTCTTTCGGGGTTATCATGAAATAGGCAGGCAAATATGCAATCCCAGGTGCTTATTAAATTCAAACAGAGAAGTCATTTTTGAGAACCCTGTCATCATCCCTTCCCCACCCATCACAATGACTAAAATTACCAAGTGTTCACCAGATGTTGGTAAGTGTATATGGGCATGATCTAACATAATCCTCCAAGGAGTCCTGGTAGGTGTTTTTATCAGTGTTTCAGAGATGATAGGGTTAGTAAGAGATTAGGGAGTTTGCCCAGGGTGTCATACTTCCTCTGTGGCAGAATGGGGATTTGAACACAGGGTGCAAACTCTTAACCATTAACTTAACCACATATTGACTTCAAGGAGCTAATGCTGTGTGAAATCAAAAGCAGTGGATAAACACAATTATGCCACTTTTAATTTGAGCCTGTCATACATACATAGTTTGTCTTCTCTATACTAAGCACAATGTCCCAGAAAAAAAATATGACAAAGTCTGCCAACAAAAACCTCCTGAGGGAAACTAAGATCATTCATTAAAGTAATAACTCAAGTCGTTTATTGAGAGCAATACTGAGGCTTGGGTGTGGTTACCTGAGATTATCTGGAGGAAACCTAGAGGCAAAATGTACCGAATTTTCTATTGCACAACAGAATCTGTGTGGAAAGCACCCCCTAAACGGAAGTATCTGTCAAAGTAAAAATAAACCCAGTTAACAACATCTGAAAAATATATTGTGAGTGGGATTCATATTTCTCTCATTTGGTGCAGTACATGCATATATTTAGTTTTCTGGTTCTGTTAAAAAACAAAAAACAAAACCCACAGCTTTTCAACCCAATCTACAAAACCTTGATAACACCCATTTTGTAGGAATGAAGTAGAGCAGGCCAACTCACTGGTCTCTTTTGGGGGTTTAACTCCTGCCAACTCACAGGTCACCAGGTGGCCGGGCCCCTGCATGACTCCGCTTGACAGGAGGGAGAGATTGTCTGTCATCTCTTCATGTAGAGATGGCTCATGACCCAAACTCATAAAAGCCAGACTGACATAACTTGGAATGCTTAGTTATCAAATAGAACTTCAGACACATTTTATGCCCCAGAAGAGCATAATATTGGAACCTGATGGTTACTATTTTTAATTAAAACATTTACTGAAAGCCTACCATGGGTTAGGATCTGTCCTTTGTACTTTCACATCAGCGACTTCATTTAACTCACAACAAACCTTTGCAATATCTTTAACTGTATTTTATTGATTATAGTTGCCCCAATATTTTCCCCCTTTGCTCCCCTCCACATGCTACCCTCTTCTATCCAGCAATTCCTCCCCCTTGCACCTCAGTTCAATGTGTATGGGCCATGCATATAAGTTCCTTGGCTTCTCCATTTCCTTTACTAGTCTTCATATGCCCGTCTCTTTTGTACCTGCCAATTATGGTTCTGAATCCCTATACCTTTTATCCCATTCTCCCCTTTCCCCATCCCCACTGATAATCCACCACATAACCTCCATATCTATGGTTCTGTTCCTGTTCTAATTGTTTGCTTAGTTTGTTTTTGTTTTCTAGATTCAGTTGTTGATAGTTGTGAGGTTGTTGTGATTTTACTACTCATGTTTTGGTCTTCTTCTTTTTTCTTAAATAAGTCCCTTTAACATTTCATATAATAAGGGCTCAGTCATGACAAACTCCTTTAAATTTACCTTGTCTAGGAAGCACTTTGTCTATCCCTCCATTCTAAATGATAGCTTTGCTGGACAGAGCAATCTAGGTTGTAGGTCCTTGCTTTTCATCACTTTGAATACTTCTTGCCAGCCCCTTTTAGCCCGCAAATTTTCTTTTGAGCAATCAGCTGATAGTTTTATGGGAATTTCTTTGTAAGGAACTCTCTGCTTTTTTCTTGCTGCTTTTAAGATCTTCTCTTTATCTTTAGTCTTTGGCATTTTAATTATAATGTGTTTTGGTGTGGTCCTCTTTGGGTCCAACTTGTTTGGGACTCTGTACTTCCTGGACTTGTATGACTATTTCCTTTGCCAAACTGTGGATGTTTTCCTTCATTATTTATTCAAATAAGTTTTCAACTTCTTGCATCTCCTCTTCTCCTTCAGGTGTCCCTATGATTTGAATGTTGGAACTTTTGGAGATGTCCCAGAATCTTCTTATTCTCTCCTGTTTTTTGAATTACTGTTTTTTCATTCTGTACTGGTTGACTATTTATTTCTCCCTTATGTTCCAACTCATTGATTTGAACCCAAGTTTCCTTTCCTTCACTATTGGTTCCCTGTGGATTTAAAAACATGTCACTCAGTGTAGTCTTCATTTCTTCTCTTACGCATTTGCCATACTCAGTTCTCTGAGCATCCTTATCACCAGTGTTTTGAACTCTGCATCTGATAGGCTGGCTATCTCTTTTTTGCTTAGTTCTTTTTCTAGAGTTTTGATCTGTTTTTTCACTTGGGCCATATTTCTTTGTCTCCTCAATTTGACCACTTTTGTGTCTTAGGTAGAGCTGTCACATCTGTCATGTTGTAAGGGGCGGAGCTTCACAGGTTCATCAGCGCAGGGGTCCTGTTTCACCATTTTGTGGCACTGTATGTGGGGGAAGGGTCACAGAGGGAACAGTGCTGCTTGCTCAGCACTCATCACTCGTTCTTAGTCTTTCACCCTCTCCTCTATGTTCCTGGCGCCTCTCTAGCTGTTGCCCTGGTAATGGTTCCCAGGATGGGTGGGTTTGCATAGTTCTAGGACCATGGGGGACCTCTAAATGGGCTCTCCCGAGAGATGGACAGTTCCTTCTGCCACCCCAACCCCCATTGATTTTCATAGCCAGAAGCTATGAGGCTTTATTTTCCCAGCACTGTAACCTTGGGCTGTTCAGTCTAGCCTGGGGCTGGGATTACTCCCCAGTTATCCCTCCTCGCTTTTATCTGCCACACAGAAATGTAGGAATGCTTGTTCCGCTTGCCACAGCTGCTATCTTGCCTCCACCACACCGTGTCATCTCCACCCTGGCTCCCTGTCTCTACCCTTCCTACACATATGGATGGATACTTGTTTAAATTCTTGTTAGACCTCCCTCCAGTTCAATTTTCTAGCAGTTCTTGTTTTTGTTTTGTTTTATTTTGAGGTTAATTGCCGTCTTTCTTATGGTTATGCAAGGAGGTGAAACATGTCACCTCCTTGCACAACCATACCTACACCTTTATCTTGGCCAAAAGTTTCTAACGTATCTTTTGAGTACATGTTAGAGTTAAAAGATTTGGCTGAGGTCATATAGTTAGAAGAGCAACAAAGCTTCAGACAGAGCTCAACCCCCAGTGCTGAAAAATGTTAAATCCAGAAGTGTTGGTAGGGTACCAAGTAATCCAAGGTAGATGTGACCAAACCTATGGATTTGGAATCTACTGGCAACATATAGCTGTCAACTGGTCTGCAAAAATCAGGGACAATCTCTACAGTTTTCAGGCTTCCCAGCTCCCTTTGGGGGCTGCCACATTGATCAGCAGCCGGCTGTTTGCTTCTGATATTAAAGTGTCATAATTTTTAAAATATTAAGTGTTGTTAAATTTATTTTGATTTTTGTTGATAGGATATCCAAAAAGTAACTAGACAAACTATATATTTGTCTCAATACAGATTACCTTCTGGGAATTTTACACACAGCTAATCTCAGCCATTTTCAGTTTCATGTGATGATATTTTCTGCCACTGTTCCTTGAAATTCAAATTTTGAGGGTGATCATTATGTGGTACATAGTCACTAAATTTATTTATATCTATTAAAAATACATACATAGATATACATGATACAAAACCATGTGCCATACTGTACTGATTTATGAGTAAAAGAGACACTAAAAATGTGTAAACTTACCCCAGGAAAAACTAAGTAAAAATATATAGCTAATAATATTTTATACTGTTTTTACGTACCTATTGAAAATTTTGATAGTTATTTATAATAGCTCAGATAACTCTAAAAATTGAGTTATAATCATGAAAGTTTCATCTTAAATATGATTAATAAGGTTCCTAAAATGAAATAAATAATGCAAAAGAGGAGGTTCTCTGAGCATATTTTTAGCATTAATTAACAAATAAATAAAATAAAATCAGTTTCCAAAAATAGCTCTGAACATTTGCCTACTCTTGACTTTGAATTGCAGGGTAGGCCTAAAGAATAAATCTTAATAATGATTGTTCATAGAAATTTTGAAGACAAATAATATTATTGTGGCCTACCATGATTATTTTCTTTTGTCAAAGTCTCCAAAGAAAACAGCCAACATACTTCAATTTTAAACAAAGTTGAGTGGTTGTAACTAACACACACACACACACACACACACACACACACACAGATTTACATTAAGGACTTAAAAGCAAATTTTAAACAGAAAAAGAGAAATATAATTTTTGGAGAAAAGTAATAATGTAGGCAAATATCATGACTCTTTCAAAGGCATATCTAAGTATCCAAGAAATGATCTTTTTGTTTGTTTTAATAGAACTGGGATTTTCTGCAGAGTAGTAGGTTGTTTCAATAGAGTGAATGCATGAGTCACATTCAAGAGTGGACTTCCATTAGATTCAAACTGAACAACCAGACAGGGAATGCTGCTTAATTCTTTTTCTTCCCTACCAAATGGGGGAGGTGCTAGAGTATTTTTCTTATTCTTTCATCTGTTTATTTGCTGAGCAACTGGGCCCTTGCTTCAGGCCGTGTAGCCTGCTGAGCCAGGACACACATAGAAGGCTGTTGGGCCTGGACTGTGTTATCACACTGCAGGTAGGACAGCAAAGCAACCAGAGCAGGAACAACTCTGTCTACCACCTCACCTCTGAGCCTCTGCTTCCTCACCATGGGAATCCATCTACTACCTCCTAACATCCTTCAGTTGCTAACATTCCCACTGTGTAAGACTGTATATATGAAATATTTATTTATAAACATGAAACGTTTGTAAGTATGAAATATTTTTCTTTTTTAATGTTTTTAAAAACATCTATTTTTCAATTGTAGTTTACATTTACTGTTATCTTGTATTAAGTTTCAGGTGTACAGCACAGTGATTAGACAATCATCTACTTTATAAAGTGTTCCTTCTGATTTTTCAAGTACACACCTGGCACCATACAAATTATTACAATATTATTGACTATATTCCCTATACTGTACTTTACATCCCTATGACTATTTTGTAACAACCAATTTAAACTTTTTGATCCTTCACCTTTTTCACCCAGACCCCAATCCTCATTCCCTCTGGCAATCATCAGACTGATTTTGTGTCTATAATCTGTTTCTATTTTGTTTGTTTATTTATCTTGTTCTTTAGATTCCACACATAAGTGAAATCATATGGTATCTGTCTTTGTTTGACTTATTTCACTTAGCACAATGCCCTTGAGGTCCATCCATGTTGTGCAAATGGTAAGATTTCATTATTTTTTATGGCTGAGTAATAATCCATTGTGTTTAACATGTACCATGACTTTTTTTATCCACTCCTGTACTGATGGGCACTTGGGCTGCTTCCATACCTTGGCTATTAGTAAACAATGCTGCAATGAACATAGGGATGCATATATTCTTCTAAATTAGTGTTTTGGATAAGACAGTGCAATTTTAAGTGATTCTTTAAACTACCATTGCAGATAACTACAAGAAACCTTCAGGCCTGAAAAAAGGGTTTACTATCATCACCAAAATGTGATTCATTTCTGTTTGACTTTTTCTGTATCTGCTAATAACAGAATTTTGTCATCATCTACAAACATTTACTGAACATTTACTATACACAGAACTCTTAGAGAACAAAGAAGCTGTTACTGCAGAAAGGAGATAGAATGCATTCATTTTCTTATCTATCCTGCCCACGATAACCTATGTATAATAAAATGTTTTAATAACTATAATGCTAGAGTCTCTATTGGCTTCAGAAATAACCTGGCATGTTGTATGTGTGTGTGTGTGTGTGTGTGTGCGTGCGTGTGTGTGTGTGTGTGCGCGCTGAAACCTTGGAAAATCTGATATAATGAGCTATCAAGCATTCTCTCAGGACAAATACATATGCCCAACTAACACGGGATTCAATTCCTACCATTTTAAAGTCATCTTCTGGAACCAACCCGAGTTCAGACACTAGGCTAACAACTCCCAAACTACTCCCACTGTTTTACCACACACATGGAGACACGAAGTCTCAAACAGGTTATGTGACTTGGCTACAGACATACAGCAGAGGCTAGAAACAGTAAATAGGATAAAACTGAGACTGAATGCAGATAACTCTCAAAACTCTAAATCATCCTTTTCATCAGAAGTCAGACTTATCATGTTGCCAGGAAAGGTGAAAAGGTAAAATGTCTTGAGAGAAATGTACCTTTCTTTTATTCTAAGGTTCTAGCTGACCTTCTCACTAAAAAGGCAGATTTCCTTTATCTTGCCCCCAGGCTAGGCCCACCTATGGTTTAGGGATGCCATTTTTCTCTTCGCCTCAGCAAATCAATAAAACCTGCAGAACTGGGGTACATTCAGAAAGAGGGCGAGTGTAAGAGTATGAATTAGAAACCAGTTTTCAGGAACCTAACTTGAGTTCTAAAGAATTTTCAGTTAGTCACATATGGGTGCTTAAGAAGTGCTCTGAATCACAGGTTGCTCATTTATTTAGGAAGTGGCAGTCTACTGGAGCGTTCGCAAGTTTTAGAGTCCTGCTTTAATGATTAGATGGAACTCATTTCCAACTATTGCATTAATTTATTCATTTGCAAACAGTTCTTTCAAGAACTAAAACATTCACCCTGGATGTTGCATTTGCTTATGGCTTACCAAACTCTTTTAATGTATTTCAAATTCAATTCAGTAAACATTCTCTTATTAGGCAATATGACAGAATGAAAATGTATATGGATTTGGGAGTCAGTAAAATCTGAATCCAAATCCTGGATCATCCATATCCAGATGTGGTATTGGGGTCACTACTTAAGTATCTCTGAGTTCCCCCATTTGTAAAGTGGGAATAATACCACCTACTTTGTACATTATCTATGAAAATCTGCAATAATAAAGTCTACAGTAGAAGGAGCTTGTGCAGTGTTTTGTAAACATAAGGCCCTGAGTGCAATGTAACTGCTAAAATACAGGCTTAACTTGAAGATATTGCAGGTTTGGTTGCAGGCCACTGCAATAAAGCCAATACATTACACAATGAAGCCAGTCACTTGAATTTTGGGTTTCTCAGTGCATATGAAAGCTGTGTTTATGCTCTACTGCAGTCTATTAAGCGTGCCATAGCACTATGCCTGAAAAACAATGTACGTACTTTAATTTAAAAATAGTTTCTTGCTAAAAAAAAATGTTAATCATCACCTGAGCCTGTTGGGAAAATGGTGCCGATAGGCATGTTTGATGCAGGGTTGCTACAAACCTTCAACTTGTAAAAAGCATAGTATCTGGGAAGTGCAATTAAGCAAAGTACAATAAAATGTTGTGTGCCTTATTTTGATTATTTATCAAATTTCTACAGAGGATAAACTTCATCTTATACCCTTCTCCAAAATCTGAATTCATAACATCAAAATGAATGAGCATTTAGTTCATTCTTAAAATTACTCAGATACTTGCTTTAGTTTATTTTGACACAGTAAAAATTATGACCGCTAAAAATTAAAAGGCCATTGTTCCAATGACTATTTTTATTATTGTCAGGATTTTTTGACCAAGAGGAAATCCATAGTAATATTAATGGGTTTTAAGTCATTAGATAACATTAATCTTTTCTAAAGATTTTATTTATTATTTTTAGAGAGAGGAAAAGGGAGAGAGGCAGAGAAGGAGAGAGACATCAATGTACGGTTGCCTTTCACTTACCTCCAGCTATGGATCTGGCTGGAGACCGGGCTTGCAACCTGGTTATGTGCCCTGGATGGGAATCGAACCAGCGACCTTTGGGTTGGCAGGCAGGCACTTAATCCACTGTGCCACCAGACAGGGCATGTTAATGTTTTAAAGTAATAAAATAATAAAGTATCCAGAGAGTGATTTCTTGACATGAAACTTCATGACTAAAATCTCAAATTAAATATTATGGTTCAGTATTAATGTGTTTTCACACTACCTACCCAGTTTTCAGACTACATCTACTTATCCTTTTTAATTGCTATCACTGTCTTTTTCATGAGAAATTTCTTAAAAATTAAGCCAAAAATTTACAGTGGAATTTTTTCCCCCTGAGATCCTTTTTAAAATAAACCTATTCAACAGGCAAATCTAAATAATTTTTAGCAGTTCTAAATGTAGAGAATCCATGACTTCTTACTGTAATTGAAAAGGAACATACAAAGCAATTACTTAGTCACTTATAAAACCCACGTTCAACTTACGAAATAATGACTAACCTGATAGGAGAGACAAGACTTTTATAATGAAATACTGAAGTCTAGCCACTTGAGATAAGCACAGCAGGTTATATAATTGTCCTCTGCATTCATAATTTCCTTTATTCCCCTCATGGATGTGTATCATTTTTTCAGTAATAATAGAACACGTTTCAGAAAAAGTTACTGTGCTGTAGGAAATCATTCTAAGTAAAGCTAAGTTTCTGGTGGAGAAGTGAAACTGCATGAATTTGGATTTCACTGGTTTCGTACGGATAGAAAGTGTCCATTAATAGTGCAAATAAAATTCTCTTGAGAATATGTTGGATTCTTCAGAAAACAAAACAGTACTCCTTGGGCCATTATTTGCATATAAACACTTGGAGTGTTAATTGAAAAGCATTCCCAGTACTGCTAGAATAGGATTTTTGCACTTGTGAAGGGCGTGCTCCAGAACACCGGCAGGTCCGAGATCCACAGGACACCGTTTCCTAGAAAGATGGAACAGCTGGAGTGTGCATGCCTGTGTCTAGTCATCTGGCAGTCACTACTCAACCACGGACGACATTTCCCAGGCCCCTTGCATTCAGGTAGGGCCATGCGACTAGTTCTCACCAACAGAATATGAAAAGAAAAGGTGTTGAGCCACTTCAGGGCTGTCTATGGTGATTAGAAAGTGAGTGTGCCTTCCTCATGCTCTCCTTTCCTCCCATCAGCCGGATGTAGGCAATCAGAAGCTTCAAAGATGGAATTCTAGGTTGCACAGTCAGTGTCCCCTGCCCACCAACTGCCTATGTGGAAGTCCTAACCCTCAGCATCTTAGAAGGTGACCTTATTTATAACAGACGTAGGATCATTACCAATGTAATTAGTTAAGACGAGGTCATAATGGAATAGTGTGGGCCCTCATCCAACATCATTGGTGTCCTTATAAAAAGGGAAATTTTTTAAAAAAGGAACACATTTTTTGTTTGTTTTTTATTATTATTTTTTAAAGGTTTTACTTATTATTTCCAGAGAGAGGGGTAAGGAGAGAGGCAGAGAGGGAGAGAGACAACAATGTGTAATTGCCTTTCACGTGCCTCCATCTATCGACCTGGCTGGAGACCTGGCTTGCAACCTGGTTATGTGCCCTGGCTAGGGAATCGAATCAGCAACCTTTGGGTTTGCAGGCTGGTACCTTATCCACTGTGCCACCAGCCAAGGCTTAAAAAGGGAAATTTGGACACAGACAAGAACAAGGAGGAGACACGTAAAGAGAGGGAAGCCCAACATCTATAAGCCAAGGAGAGAGTCCTGGAATAGCTCCTTTCCCCATCTCACAGAAGGAATCAATCCTGCCCCACTTAGGTCTTAGGCTTCTGTGTACGTTCTGGTTCTGCGAGACAAAACATTTCTGTTATTTAAGGTGCCCAGTGTGTAGCACTTTGTTACAGCAGCCTAGACATGTAATGTAGATGGTAAGGCCAAAAGATGGAAGGAACCTAAGTTTAGGATTCCTGAATACATGCTGAATAAATGCACTTCACTAATCAGAAAAACCTCCGCTGAACTGATACTTTAGCAATAAGGCAAACCACTAAATTCTGAGGACTTATTTGTTTAAATAGCTCAATTACCTAATAAAAGATTTAATTAAGTAATTAACCTGGCAGGTAATTTTTAAAATTGTTTTATGAGAAAAACAAAATAAGACAAAACAAATAAACAAGCAAACAAACAAAAACCATGGACAAAACACAATGTAACATTCATGTAAATTTTCAGGTTAAAAAGGAACTTTAAGGAAAATTTGCGTTTACAAGAAGATATTTTAGGGTAATTATCTCCCGTCCTCTCCAGGATAAAAAATTTACTCTCCTCTGCCAGTAGAAGTAGAATTTCCTCAAGAATTTTAAATAAGCCATAATGTCTAGGTTGCTATACACAGCTTAAATCATGCTATAATTCACTTACTTTTTTTTTTGCAAATTCAGAGGAGCATTTTTCCCAAGTGACCCAAAGTGCAAATTTTTACTTGTGTTTCAAGGACAAGAATACTGTCATATGAGGTTCCAACTTTCTCTGAAGTTCTCAATATTATTTTAATCAATATGAAGAGAAGTCACTATGTTATACCTTCTGACCTCAAATATGGACAGAAAAAGTACTTTATTCATGACAGGGTAATTAATACAGAATCAACACACCATTTCCTTTTATTTATTTATTTTAAAATTCTCACTCAAGGATATGTTTTTAATTTTAGAGAGGAAGGTGGGGAGGGTGACAGAAGGGGAGAGAGAAACATTTATGTGGGAGAGAAACATTGACCAGTTGCCTCCTGGACTGAGGTGCCTTGAATGGGGATTGAACCCACAACCCAGGCATGTGCCTTGACCTAGGATCAAATCCACACCGTTTTGGTGAATGGGATGATGTTCCAACCAACTGATCCACCCTGACAGAGCCCTTTTTCAATTTTTGATTGTTTTTTCTTCTCCCTTACATGATGAAAAAGTAAAAGGACATATGTCCCAGCTAAGACAGAGAGCTGTAATTCAAAATACCTAAAAAGCTGAGCTGGAAGCTAGGTTCCCCTGTTTATACAAAAGCTGGATGATTCAGGCTGAGCTCACAGCTCAATTTAGATCCCAGCATCTGGATTCAAAACACATGTGAGTTGTGGCAGCAGGTTTCCAGGTCATGACTGATCCAAAGAGACAGGAGACCACTCACCAAAAACAATTCTAAATGGAGAATGCACCTGGGGGTGCAAGAAACCTTAAAGGTGCTTGGAAGACCTGGCCTGGCCAGCTGACTCCAGTTGCTGGGTAAGGTCAGCATTTCTTGCAGCCAGCAGGTTCTGGGGAGGCCAAGGGTAAGGTGGCCGGGAGGATGACACTAAACAGTTCTCTAGTCAGCTTTGTCACAGACAGGAAACATCCCTCACCAATGACTTCTTTCCTGAAGCAGCTATTGTTCAGATTAAACTATGGGAATCTGGTAATAAAATGGAAACCTTAGAAAGCACACACATACTTCCTGCTAAGATGGGTGCTTAACTTTTGCTTTGTTTCAAAAACTGGGGTAATGGAAAGGGAAAAAATTTTAATGCTTTTTTTCTTGGTGAAAAGAAATCACAGCTACAGTAACTATAACATAAGCTACCCACTGAAATCTTTTTAAAAAATTACAGGGAAAAAATAGTAGCACAAAGTCTTCCCAGACCAATTTTATCTGCATCCCAATTCACCTTGCTCCTTTCCTTCATTTTCCTTGGATGCGCTATATCCAGAACACTGGCAATTTTGTAACTATGGATTTTACGTGCAAGGAAAAAAACGCTTCCCTCCCTGCTTTTCCTCACCCACCCTCTCACGGTCTCTCATCCTCTTGTCTCTTTGTTGTGAATGTAAAGACTGTCGGCGTCATCGTCTGACATGATTTGAGTTTCTGACATTACACCAAGAAGCAAACAGAGAGCCGGAGAGCAGGCGGAGGGGACAGGTGGGCGTTAGGATGCACAGCCATTTCAAGAAATCAAGGGAAGAAGCCCAGGCAAGAAAGCCCAACCTCCTTCTCTGAGGTTCCTTGATTACAAGGCAACTTATAAATCACCCTGGATTGTTCTCATTTATCCAATTAGTCCCTTTTCCTACCCTGTGGAAATCCCTAAGGTGTGGATCTATTCTGGGAGATCAAAGTCGGTGGCTCCAATAACAGATAAGGCAGAATCTGTGATTCAGCAGATTCTAAGGCTGTGAAGTGTGACAATCGGTGCACTTTGGGAAGATAGCACCAGTCCATTTTGAGTATCGATTCACTGCACTTTGTCACTCTAATGATGTTATCTCATTAAAAGAGATAAATGCCCCACTGTTTTTCCAAGAGCATCTGCTTCTTTCTCTTCTTTCTTTTTTTCAACAGCATGGCTCTCAGCAGCAGCACATTAAAATCAAATTGAAATCCAATGCAAGGCTTGGCGACCAAGCTGCTTACCAAGGCTTCTTTTTAATTGCGTTTTTCTACTCTAGACCCCCTTCTAGCTCCCCAGCAACGGATCCAAGATGCCATCCGTAGAAACAAACAATATAAAGAGAAATGGATGTAGAAAGATATCATAATAGGAAGCATTTATTGAGGTCCTATTATGTGAAGCTCCATTGCGTCAACATTGAACTTGCAAGGTAAGCTGCACAATCATTACATTGCAAATGAAGAAATGCAGTTTGATGTTAAGATGCTTGTCCAGGATTACATGGTAATGAGAGGCTGAGCCACAATTTGAACAAGGGCCCACCCAATGCAATTTTTTTTTAAAAACCCATTTTTATTCATGGAACAAGTAAGTAAATATGATTGCAACTTGATTAGAATAGGTGAAAAAATTATTAAAGAAGGTGGCAATTATTCTCTAGCTTGCTAAAACCTAGGAACACAATGCTATAGGCAGAGGAATGGTTTTGTTTCAATAGATTTCTTATTAAATAAAAAAGGTAGCAATTTCCATAATGAATGTTTTATACATTATTCCTTTGTGTATCAGGCCTCTAAAGTACACATTATTAAAGTCTATTAAAGTCTGTATTTAGCAGCATTACTAATGTGCCTTTTGGGAAAATTATTACAATGAAAAACCACATCAGTCTTTCACAAAATTTCAATTGTTTAATATTCCTCTTCTGATGTTCAACACACACGTCTATTTTTAGCTATAATCAGACCTCATCCGAAATGCCATAATCCCAGCCTACAGCTGTCACAACAAATTGTTTATGGGCTGGATTTAAGATATAACAAGAGACACACAGATATTGCTAATTTCAACCAAACCATTTTTTTTTTTCATAATTCACTGTAGTTTTCCTACTGCTCTAATTAACAAATGCTCTTTGCTCACTGTGATATGTGACGACACTATCTTTCTGTGTAGTGTTGGTTGTCTTAATTAATTGCTTATATTTCTATCTAGCTGAGATTAGTTTCTTAGGACAATGCCACTCTATTAAAGTCTGAAGGTGGTAACTTCTTTTATTCTATAAGAAAGAAAACCAAATAAACCAGAAGAACATAAGCTGTGACTGATCACACCTAAACATTCTCATTTAAACCTAAACATTGTCATCTACTCTATAAAAGACTAGAAATACGTCTTCAGAACATTAACTGAGGAATTTCTGCAAAGTATGTAGTTTTAATACCCTACAGAGGCATCTCTATCTCGTACATTTATTAATTTTATCATGAGGCTTTTGTTTAAAAAATAAATAAAGCCAATGATGCACATTTATTCAAAAGCACGATGTTCCCTGAAAAACATCTTATTGAAGGCAATAACATTGGGCTTATTTTGCAGAGACAAAGAAAGATAACAGTAGCTGGAAAGAACACCAGAAAACAGCTCCATGTTATAAGTCCTTTGTATCACAAAAGGGAAGGGGAAAAGGCAATTTCAAGTGTTAGGTGTTCAAATTAAGAGGCTGGGTGGGAAATAATCTCTCTGATATATATTTCCACAGTTCAAGATATGTTTGCAAAATCAGGGCAATCAAGTGGATTGTTAATATTCTAAACATGGACAAACTACAGATAAACTAAGTAACTAGTCATGTTTCCCATCACCAATTCCCTAAATAGGATGTAACTTTATTGTATCCTTTAAGAGTCACTAATTGAGAGAAAAAGGGTAGAACTGAGGACTTGGAATACAGAAGTATTCCTCTGCATGACCCACAAAGGCCAGAATCTATCAGCCTATCTGTGGCAGGGTCCTGGCCAGAACTAGCATCAAAGAAAGAGGTTGCAGCACACATCGCATGTCCAAAGGGCTTGTCTAATTATGCTGCATGGCTGTGTGTGCTGTGTTCAATATGGTAATGCAGAATGGGAACCCACCAGTTCAGTCAACATTCAATTTAAGGCTCTGCATGAAGGCTGGCATGAGAAGATAGTCAATTTAAAACATGCAAAAAATTGTTTTAATAAAGAAAATCCCAGACATTACTCTTTAAATCCTCAAGAAGCAAGGATGAACAAGATTTCTAAACTGACAATCACAACATGTGTGAAGTGCTACTAAAAAGAAGGAAGTGGGATCGAGGATCCCCTCTCCTCCAGGTGAAACCTATTTTATAGTCAGTAGCTATGACCACATTTCAAACAGCTTATCATGATCGACAACTAGGTCTCTCAGATGTGAAATTATATAACAGTTATGTCAAAATATATCTCTTCTGTTGCTCTGGGGCCTTTATGGTCTTAAACCAAAAGTCCAGCCTTTCTACACTGAAGCCTTCATTTATGTCCTACCTGTTCATGTGGCTCCTTCATCTTTTCTGACATGATGGAAGCTGTTAAGTCAGGCCACTCATACTTGGCTGCCTCATCAGGCCACTGTCCACGTGAATACTGTAGGGGGTGCACAGGGTCTTGGGGCTAGCACTGACTTACAGGTGCTCCAGCATAATTACTTATCTGATGCTCAAATTCTTTGTACAGGAAGGTTCAGATTTTCCCACTTTCACCCCAGACCATGCAGAATGCCTCTCAGAGAATTAGGCATCAACCAACCATTGTCCATCATGAGCAGCTCAGAGATTCAGAGGAGACCAACTCAGATGTGTTTCTGGTTGGGCAGAAAGGAGGGGAAGACTTGGGCTGAAATAAAAAGGCTGATTTGCTTCCATTGTAGAAATAACTATATAAAGAGATAGTTCTACATAACTTAGGAAGCAATTCTCAAGTAGCATGTATATGCTTTCTGTGTATAGGTAACCCCCGCATAACATGGTCATTCAGTTCCTGAAAAATGCCATATTATGTGAATCCATGTTATATAAAACAAAGAACTAGTACTAGAGGGTTAGGTTCCAAAAATTAAAAATACATACTATTATATTTTTAAATTAAGAGAAATATCTTTATTAAAGGAATGTTCACCATAAATATGACATATTAATATGTATTAAATAATGTTTTCTTTGTCATCACTACTAAGCACTATTAACTGAGTACGTTTTCTTTCTGACAAGATATCTCATTTGAAATTTTTCATTTGAGCTTGGGTGTCATATCAGATTTGTCCATGTTATCTGGGGATTTTCCTAATTTCAAATGATATCTTTTGCTCTTAAAAACTTATTATGTTCCATGTAATTCAGGGATTTCCCTAATTTTGAATGAGATATTTTTTGTTCTTAAAAGCTCTTATTATGCTTCATGTTGTTCAGGGAGTTCTCTGATTCTCATACCATGTTAGAGTGAAACCACGTTCTAGCATGCCCTATTGTATGAGTGTATTTCCCAATTCTTAAACTATGTTAGAGTGAAACCATGTTATAGATGTGACATGTTTTATGGGGGTTACCTATATTTACACATGTGACTACTACACAAGTTATATACACATTTAAAATGCACACATTTTAAAGATAAATGAGCATACTTACATTCAGTTAATTCTTATCTTCTCCTTACTCCATGCCAATTTGACAAGCAATCGGACTACATTGTTAGTTTTTTTAAAATCTGTACTCCTATACCTTTCAAAGGGAATTACACTCCTGTTTTCTTCCTAAAACTTCACTGAATTTCCTGGTGTGATACCTATGGAAGAGACTGCAGGTGGAACTCTGCCATTTCCATCAGCCCCACATTCAGCAGACTTTGATTTACATATAACAGAGGTGCTATAGGGGCCTTAGGCCAAAAGTGTTCCACCTATCCTCACAAACCCTATAAAAAGAAAGTTGTAAAAAATAAGGACTAAGGCCAGTTCTTCCTGAAAAATGCAGAAGATGGGAACAGAGGTGCTACACTGCAGGGCCCAGGGGCCAGCTTCTGATAGACTAAGGACTGCCCAGTACAGGGCCTAGGCACAGCTGGGTTCAGGGGTTCTCAGACTCCTGTCTCAGGACGGACTTAAAAACTAGTGCAGACCCTAAAGAGCTTCTGTTTTTATCAGTTATTACTATCAGTGTTTACCACTTCAAAAAACTAAAACTGAGAAACTAAAACATCCCAACAGCCTTCACAGAAATAATGCCATTGCATATAATGTAGCCTCCTGAAAAATTAATTGTATTGTATACCTGAGGGAGTGGAAAAGGCAAATAATGCCATGGTATTATTAGAAAAAATAGTTTGGACCTTGCAGGTGTCCACTGAATGGACTCCCCATGGGTTCCCAAATCACAGTTTGAGAACCACTGGTTTAAACTTATACACATCAACAATGTCTTTAAACAGCCGAAAGTTTAAATTCCTTGGGTCAATGAATAAAGGACAGTAATCTTTTTCTAGGGCATTTATTTACTTACTATTGCCCCAAATCGTCAGTATGTTAACATGTTCCTTTTTAGTAATACATTGATTGAATAGAGCTCCTGAGTCCAAATTTCTGTTTTAACCAAAAGCTCTCTCTTCTCTGTCTGCCCGCTAAATATCTTCATCTAGTTTCACCTCAAATATAAAAGAGCTAAAATGCTTTTCTTCTGGTTGTTAATCATGTATATAAATACTTATTCTAGGAAAGCTGAAAACACAGAAAAATGTTTTCTTAAAAAACAATAAACACATCCTTTGTACCCACCCTCTGAGAAAACTGCGGCCAACATTCTGGGTAATATCTTTCCAGTTTTGTTATCATGTATGTTTTCAGAATACAGGGAAGCTCATATCTTAAGATAATGTAGTATTTTTTATTTTAATTTAAGACATGACCTTAGTGTTGCAAAGTACACATTGCTATAGAAAATTTAAACATATAAGGAAAAAATGATAATGTTCTTAACATTTAGATGTGTATCTGCAATTTTTTTTCCAAGTGGGCAGACATGTACCTTAAAAAGTGAAATAATGATCACACTGGACATATTGTTATGTAACTTGCCATTTCACAATATATTTTGAACATCTTTTTACTTTCATTTTTAAAATTATTTATTTATTTTTAGAGAGAGAGGAAGGGAAGGAGAAAGAGAGGGAGAGAAACATCAGTGTGTGGTTGCTTCTCATGCCCCTACCCCAACTGGGGACCTGGACCGCAACCAAGGCATATGCCCTAACTGGGAATCAAACCAGTGACTTTTGGGTTCACAGGCTGGTACTCAATCCACTGAGCCACACCAGCCAGGGAAGGAATGGCATCTTTTTAAGTCATTAAGCATCCCTTCATCTCTCCTTGATATTTTTATTGTATGGCTATACCATGGTTATTGCCTTTTAAAAATTACTATTATAACAATATGTGAAATTATCTTAGCTGAACTTTCATACACATTCACTGAAACTTCATTTAAGTAGCTGTTCTAGAAATGAAATTTCTGAGTCAAAAGGTGAAATGTGTAGTTTTAATGTGTTTGAGAGAACCTAACATTCCCATTCCTACCTTCACTGAGTAAATTTTACAAATCCTCATCAATTGTGTAGGTAAGAAAGGCATTTAATCATTTTAATGTGAATTTCTTGAATAACTGTCCAGGTAGAATATTTTCTTATATGTTATTTACTGATCATATTTCTCCCTTTGTTGTTTTTATTTTTCATTTGTTTGCCTATTTTCTATTAGTAAAATCTCTTAATAAATTACCTCAGTTAACTTTCTGTCACGTGTGCTGTAAATACTGCCCTGTTTTTGTCTTTTGTCTTTGAGGACAGTTCAGAATGTCTTTGGATGGCAAGAAATTTTGAGGTTTGACATATACCTTCTTCCTTTATAACTTCTGCCACCAGAAATTAGCAAGGGCTTCGTTATTCCAAGATCATTTAATACTTATTTGTATTTTCTTCCATGTCACTAGTTTGTGAAGTATGTTAATTTCTTCAAAGTCTGCCACAAGTTAGCTTTGTTAACTTGCTCTGTCAGTGAAAGAAGTTTGAAATGGAAAAAAATGTTAACATTAGGTTTACATTTACATATTAAACCTCTCGAATGTGATGACTCTTCTCACCTTGGCCAGAATGGAAGCTGCAGATGGCAAAAACCTTTGTTTTGTTCACCAATGTGCTTCAAGCACTGTGCCTGCCTGGTTCATAGCATGCATTTGGTAAATATGTGTTGGAGAAGCTGATCTTTAAGTAGATTTCCGTGTGCACTGCCTCTTAGGTGGGAAGGCCACGGTCATGAGTTCTAGGCTTCACTGCTTTGCATTAAGGATGTGCATATTAGAAAGAAAAAAAAAAAAGAAAGAAAGAAAGAAAAAAACTTCTAAATAAAGGCAGAAAGTAAATTTCAGTTTTACTTTTTAGTTGACTGTAGAGATATTGATCTGAGTGTAAAGGTGAAAGTGCCTCAAACCTGGCACAGCAGGATACGGAGCTAAATACTGAAAAATAGAGGAAAAATTATCTGTTGGGCAGAGAGCAAGCCCACCAGAAGAAATACGAGACACTGCTCCATTTGATGCTATGGCATTTGTCCAAAGCAATAACAATCTGATCTGGCTTTATTTGAACATAGCAAGAAAGAAACAGTTTTCAGGAAGGTTCATTTTCACTGTCTGTGGGGAGAGGATGAGAAGCATTCTGTGTAATAACAGAAAAATCAATTATTTTTTCAATCAGATGAAGTGTCTTCATAAATTCAAGGCAGAGAACAACATGTGATATGCCTTCATGAAAACCAGGATCATGAGGGAAAGAGGTTAGGACTTCCCAGGCTGCTGTCAGGAAGAGAGATTTTTCGAGAGCACTGTTCCTGCTAGGGTGGGTGTGTGATTTTACACAGTGGGATGTAACGCGTGCACATCATCCCGATCAATTTGCCTCTACTGAATCCCATCCTGTCCAGCCTGCCTCCCATTTGGCGATGATTTTTAAAGTAACTCCCTAAAATCCTCCCTTTAGAGCACGATAACATAGGGATAACACAAATAAACCCAAGCTATCCTTCTTACTAGCAAAAATATATAATATGCTATATAAAGTGTACAATGTAATATATTTACACATATTAACAAGGGAATGACCAAGGAGGTGGAAATATGAAGCCTTTTGACAGAATTTAAAGTCACATCCTAATTATAAAGTTCTTGATTGATATAAAGGTCAGAAAGGCAGCTCTTGCAAAAGGAGCTAAAGAGAATATGAAAGGTGGAAAGATGGTCCTCACATCTGCAGAAGGGCCAGGGAGAAGTACCCTAGGAGGATTTGTGCACCACACGTTCTTTAACATGTAAGGCTAGAACAGAAAGCCCAGCCAAGTCTGGTCAAGATATTGAAAAGGTGAATAAATGTGAGGTTATCTACTCCGTATAAACCTGATGTGTTGGAAATCAAACTGACACTTTCCATGTGCTCCAGCCTTAGGAAATGACACAAGGTTCATGGAGAGCACTGTGCCCAGGGAATGCCCTCCCTTCCCTTTCCTGCCAGCAGTCATGCATCAGCATGCCAGGTGCCCGAGGGCCGGAACTGCACCCCTTCCTGGTGTATCTTCAGGCTCTGCAAAGCTAGAAGTTCAAGGAATAAAGGCCCTGCCTGGTGGATAGCGATTCACGGACTATCAGGTTAGTCCTGTTAAATTAGTCAAACTGCCAATCCCTGGGCCATGGGGGCTATTCCTGTTTTCCAGAGGTGTCATTTCTGCCTGACCCAAAAGAGAGCTGTCGATGCCTGTGATCAGAAGTGCCCTGGCCCTTCACAAGAATTAACACTGAACCCTAGAATGCTACGACCACCCTCTAACCTGACATACCCTAGTTAAGTGCTCTATCAGCTAGCTGGGGTCTGGGAAGGAAGGAGAGTTATTATGGTGAATGTCCAAGGATGTGAAAAGTCCACAATTCAAATGTTCCCAGTTTTCTAGGAACAAATCTTAGAAAATCAATCATACCCACAAAAATATTTTCAACATTCTCACTTACATATCCTAATTGATGAGATGACTCTCTAGTTGCATTTGTGCCAGTAAGATCACTTTCCTTCCCAGAGTGTGACCTAGTATATGTTTTATGCCAAGAAAACCATAAGAAAAAAATGCTGACCTATGACGGTTATACATCATGCGTAATCACTACATTAAATTAAAATACTGCAATATAAAATAACACATTCGCTGGGCCACTCGGGCAGAACATAGGTTCCCAAGCCACAGACACAACTACTGAGACACATGAAACTTCTAAGGAGTCTGGTTCCCAGCTGTGTGTCCAAGCCAAACCATGACATCAGGTCTTGAGTTGCCCTGGAGAAACTTAGGGCAGGGCTGTCATCACAAACTGTGCTTGCCAGTCAGAGATTTCCCAAGAGCTGCCTTAGCTTTTCGGCTCACCAAACTCTACCAGGAGCCAAGGTTTCTAGTGACCACAAGGATGGATCTCCTCTGCTCCCCACCCTCCCATTATGATTTTCCAGTATTCCAAAAGCTCACTTTGCAAAGACTGTTTAAAGGTAAGTGTTTACAGTGGCAGTGGGAGGGGGAGAGTCAGAACAAGTTCCTTCTCTTTGGCTTGGCTCAGCTAAATGAAGACCTCTCAGAAAATAATTGCTTATTTTTCCCTGATCTCTTCAGGTGAAGTAAAGCGGCATTCTCTAAGCAGGCCAAACAAATGGCTGTGGGAAAAATTTCCACTGAAAAGGGGTGCTTAGTACAAGAATCTCAATAAGGCTTTCTAAAAGTCTAGGGATTCCATACCTTTTAAGACCAATCACATAGGAGGTCTGTCCTGAAAGCATAGTTTGCACGGTCAATACTTTTGGGACAGACCTTGTAAAAACACTGTCCAACTTTGTCACAACCCAGAGTAAAGTGATAACAGCTCTTCTTGCAGGCTTCCAGACGGTCCCTCCCTGTTTTAAATCCTTCAGTGGCTCTCAGAATGGGACCTTCTCCTCCTTTTCTGGCTCCCATCTGCTATCTTCCACCAGGGTTGCAGTTCTCAACCAGGGCTATTTTTTCACCCCAAAGGGGGACATTTTTGGTTATCACCACTGAAGTAAGGAGAGGGGGATGCTACCGAAGATACGTCAATGCAGAACACAGCTAGCTTCTCAGACACAGAGAGTGACTTAGTCCAAAAGTCTGCAGCATTGACGACGGGAATCCTCCCCTAGCTGCACCCAACCTCTTCATTGTTCTCTAACCAGGCAAGACTTTCTCTTGCGCTTGTGTCCCTAATCATAGTCTGTTTCCTTTACCTGGGATGCCCTACCCTACTTCTAAGTCCAAGAAATGAGCATTTATCATCCAGGATCCAACTCAAAATGTCACCTCCCTGTACTATCTTTTCCAGATCCTGGAGAGTCAGCTGCTCCCCGTTAGTGCTTCCAGAGCTCCTGGTACACCCTTCAGTAGCACACTAGCCACACTACCCACAACGTATGTCACTTGCTGAAAGCCTCATTCATCGTTCATCTCCAGGGTGCCCATCTGGTAATCAACTGCTGCTTGCTGAACCAATCAGGGAGTAAATGAAAATGCTGCAGATGCACCAAAGACTTTAGCAATAATGACCAAGGGATAACAATGTCCCCATCATCAAAAACAGCAGCAGCAGATGCTTATAACGTGGACAGGCACATATATTAAGCACGGGTGTACGTATTAACTCATTTTATCATTATGACAACCCTATGAGGTAGGTACCATTATCATCATTTTACAGAGGGGGAAACTGAGGCACAGAGACGCTATTACACTTGCCTAAGGTCACCAAAGCGAGCATCTGAAAGTGTTTATATTTAAACCCAGGTAGCCCGGTTCCAGAGCCTTAATCTTCCAATATTTGTATCAAGACAGTGGTACTAATAACCAGTATTTTTGCAACTCAGAGGCCCTAGGCAAACACAAGCGACACCTCCATAGGACTGTACCACCATAGAGTAGCCACCAGCTCCTGTGACCCTGAGTGGGGTCACACACCTCTCCAACCTCTGGAATGCTTCAGGCAGGAGAGACAATCTCCGCACAGCACAGAGATACTACAGCTCCAGAAAACACCATAGTATTCACCAAACACCTCTTACCTCGTTCATGCTGCGGGGTCTGAAGCGAGGGATCAGACATGTCACAATGCAAGGCTGTTCTTGAAGAGCCTCCTGTTCCTGTAGACCTCAGCTGCTGAAGCAGACAGCTGTACTGCAAACAGACAGAAAGGTAATCCATTAGCTGGTGCTCAGACAGCGCGGAGCAGTCCTGTGTCCAGCACCACCTCTGCACTGGCCAGTATGGAAACCACCAGCCACACATAGCTACTAGCACTTACAATGTGACTAGCACAACTGAGAACTGCATTTTTAATTTTACATAATTTTAATGAAATTTAAAGATGAACAGCCACACAGGGTTAGTGGCTACCAAATTGGATGGTGCAGGTCTAGAGAGTCAAATCAAGTGTCCTGAGGCCACAGATGCCGGGCATGCCTGCGGCCAAGGAAAAGCTGTATATGACATGCTCAGAGTGACTACAGATACACAGGGACAAGAACGTTCATTCAGTAATTATTTTGGGGATACTTAGTAGATGCTGGGCATTGAGGATATAGTAATCAATAAACTAGAGAGATCAATTATTTAAGTTTCTAGTTCAGGCTTTGACTTCCCTAAGAAGGGGAAAGATCTAGCATGTTGAGCTTCACCTACTGTGTGCCAGACCTCAATGCCTTTCCTGCTGCCCACAAGGCCTAATGGAACAGACAGGCATTTCTGGAACCTGCCTCTATCCCTGCCAAGGGTAAGAGATAACAGAATCTTTCACTGAGCTTCTTGGGAGGCAATATCTCAGAAGGGAATTCAGGGGGTCAGCTTCCCAAGGGCCAAGTGAACCAGATGATCCAACACCCCCTCAAATGGAACAAGGGCCCATGTTTTTATCCATGCTGTTGGTTCATTAAATGTGTGTGTATGTGTTTTATTTACTCAAATTAAATTTTAGAGGAAAACAGATATTGTTTGGCTCTTAATTTGTCAAATGTTAAGGAAAAATAGAAAATATCTTTGACTACTTAACCAGTTTTACAGCCATTTCCTTTGAAAAATATGGGTGGATTTGAGAAGAGACTAAACATTGTAAGAGTGCTTATAATCACCTTATTTCTGTGCTATTTTTTCAGATTGCATCTAGGAAACACTTATGTATCTGAATCTTTCCACAGAGACTGGAATTAGAGGTTTAAATCGAACTGCAGTGCTTTTTAAAAATGCATTATTTTTAATTATAATATAAACAATATAGAAAATGTTCTATAGGAAAAGGAAAGGAGACTCAAAATCACACCATCCCACTATAAAATCACCTTTAGTTCTTAGCAATCAGCCTTTCTCTGTTGGAGAATGGCACAAGGCCCGGGCACATCTGCTAACCAAGTCAAGGACAGAGAGGTCAAAAGCTGTAGTCCCCATATTAACATTTTTCACCATTAAGAAAATAACTTGGTGGTTTATGTTTTCAAAAGATAAACTCCTACTCCATACATTACTACTCTGTGAATATAATATTATTAAAGACCTTTTATAAATAAGAAGACAGGGTCAGGAAATTGCAGATCACCCCCTGGCTATTAAGAGACACATCAATTCCAAAGAAAATACCCTATCCAGTCATAGCAATAACATTTTTTAACAATGATGTACAACATGGAGAGACCCTGGAATTCTATCTTTATAGCCTAAATACATCCAAACACTCCCTTATGTACATGATGCCATTGTTTTAAGTCAAGAAAATTCAATACCTAATTCTAACCAATCTTAAATTGACTGCCAAAATTTATGCTTTTACTCTTGAATTTCCAGAAGCAGATGCTAATGAATTTTTGCATTTCAACATAGAACTCTAAACATGTTGTTTCCTTTTAAATATGGGTATTTGGTCCATTTAAAAGCTATCATCCAGCACTTAACTGGGAAGTTTGTCTAAATGCCTTGCAGAGATGCCTGATATAAGAATTCTGTTCAAATGTACGCATTGGTATCAACACAGGAAAGGTGGGCACAAGAAGATAATAAACAGACAAGGATTCTTGAACATAATTTCCCCAAGGAAATTCCACCCAGCTCCAATGATGTCACAATCCCCATTCCCTCAGAACACGGGTATACAGTTTGCACTAAATTATGGATCCTTCTCTGTGCCCCTCCATGCCACCTAAGTGTTCTTAGATCATTTTCATGTATTTTGGTTCTATAACAAAGTCAAGCATAAAAAAAAACAAACACATAAAAATTCAGACTAATATTGAGAGAAATATTAGGTCACTTATAAAGTTCTTAATAAATATTGTGAGTAGATTTTTTTCTTTGTTCTCACAGAGCTTAAGATGATGTAGGTTCCTAATGTAGGATCTTTAAAACAATGTTGATTAGCATTACAGACTGCCTCTGGGTTTTTTTAAAGGAAAATCTTTTCATGTCCAGGATTGTAAATGTTTCAAAGAATATTAAGAATATCTTACAGCTATTTAGTGTTCAAAATTGTACAATGCACTTTATATTAATACTCTCATTTAACACTGATATTAATCTGAGTGGTAGTTTCTTCATTAGGAAACTAGGTGCAGAGAGGATTCTTAATTATGAGGAATATACACTGGGCTAGATATGATTTCATTTTAAGATACCACAGAATTAAAATATGTACAAAGACTACAAAAAACTTCCCCAATAACACACACACACACACACGTACATACATACACAACCCACAAAGACCACTATTAACAGAAATACCTCAGTGAACAGATGACAGTTACAGAAATTGGGTCAGTTCACTCTGGACAGTAACCAAAAAGACTGGCCTTGTTCTACCAAGTACTTTCAGTCTCCATTGAAATAGAGAGAATCTGGTTGTTTTGCAGCCAATTTGGTTTAAGAAGAGGCTTTAGAGAAACCCACAGCTTAAAAAAAGAGACTACATTTTAAAAATAAAGCATTAAGAACCCTGAAACACCAATGCATAAGAACCTATGTACCCCTATGTTCATAGCCAAGTGCTGGAAACAGCCTAAGTGCCTATCAGTGGATGATTGGATAAAAAAACTTTGGTACATTTACACAATGGACTACTACATGGCAGAAACAAACAAGGAACTCCTACCCTTTAGAACAATGTGGATGGAACTGGAGAGTATTATGCTTAGTGAAATAAGCCAGTCAGTGAAAGACAAATACCATATAATCTCACCCATTACAGGACAATAATGAACAAAACAAACAAACAAGCAAAACAGAACCAGATACATGAATACAATGAACAGACCTTTAGTGGGCAGAAGGGAAGGAAGATGGGGGATGGGGAGGCAAAGAAGGGAAGTCAAGGAACTGGAATGGAAGAACCATGGACATGGACAACAAGGGGGACTGACTTTGGTGGGGAGTGGGTGGGGAAGGGGACAGAGGGGAGGAAAAATGGGATGGACATAATACAACAACAATAAAATTAAATTTTAAAAATTAAATTAAAAAAATAAAAATAAAGCATTAAGAAAGAAAAAACATATCTGAGTTACTATGGTGGAATTAAAGAATATTTTTTACCATTGTTTTTCAGTTTCTTTTTAATCATTCTAAAACTAAATTCTTCTGATACTAAATAAACAAAAAACAAGTACAAATACCTTTAAAGGGTGCCCAGAGAAAGTCAATCCCATAAGCTTAACATGTGACTTCCACATAGTTGATCCTAATGAAGCTGGTTCATTGGGCAACAAAGCCTGTGGTCAACCTTAGGCTTATAGAAGGTTAATGAAATGTAATTCACCTTTCCAGGTGCACATAGAAATGTGGCTAACAAGGAAGGTGGAGGCAGGGTAAGTGTAGGAAAAGACGAAGGAAAGAATGAAAAGGTAAAGCCTAAGAAGAAAGGAGAACACTGAAGGGCAGGTAAGCAAACAGATACCTAGAGACAGTTCAGTGATGTGTACGAGTGCCCCTCCGCAGCCAGGTCCTCACTGTGGAGGGATTGCAAGATTTGGGCTTCTGGTGATGGCACCACAGATTGCAGCTTCTCTACATCCTACATTCTCATGGACAGGGTGTCAGCAAGGAGTCAAGTTAAGACTGGGCCTACCTGTTTCACCACTATTTCTTTACCATCAACCTCCACCTACCACAAAGAAAAGTCCACTTAACCTGGATCACAGCTAATGTGGCACAGTGGTATAAGCTGACTTTATTCTCCTTACTCTTAAGAGGAACTTAAAGTGGTCCAAAGAGCTGTTTTATCTGTGTGTGGATTGAGTTATTTTTTGGCCCTTGAAAATGCAACTAACACTTATTGCCAATAGAGAAGAAACAGAATGAGTTGGGCTTTTCTCCCCACTTCACACCGCCATCCCCTCTGAGATGTTCATTCTAGGAGACTGTTGCAATACGATTAAAAGCTGGGTAGCTTAAGCAGTCCTACGGGATACAGGCCAACAGAAGCAAGCAGGTCACTCCTCATAATGTTAAAGGTCTTCCTGGCTTTCAGATATAGTGCACCCTGAGGTCAGTCTGTGGAGTGGCCTCTTACCACTCCCCCCCGCCCCCCAATCCAGCAGCCTAAGCAGAGTGCCTAAGCATGAGGACTGAAGAGCTTGTGGGGAAGAAATAAATAGTTATAAAAAGATAAAATACTTTGGAGAGAAAGAGAAAGAATGCAAGATGATAAGAATCTAGAGGAAATTCTCTAAGTCAAGGACTTAGTAGTCTAGGAAATTAGATGAACAGATGAAATAACCCTAATATCCTCCACCCTGTGTTTATGGGTTGGAGTAATTTACGTGTCTCTGAGGTTAAGTCCTGACAATCTTCACCTAGAATCCTTGTGCAAGATTGGATAAACAGAAGACCATTATAGTTACTGACAGGCCTATACTTCTCTTCAACAGTAAGGGGTGTGGTGCCTCTTATTAAAGGATCCAAAGGTAAAGCAATAATGGGCTCCTGTATCCTACCCTAAATGCACACAACCCCTCCCAAGTGATGGCTTCTTTCTTTCTTCCTGAAAAAGAGCTAGAGGGACCAGAGCACAGCCCTTTGGAGAGCTTCTTGCAGTCTTTCTCCTTCCTCAAAGTTATAATAGACAAGTGGCTCTCGTTCTCCAGGACCTATGTTCTCACCACCCCCACATTTGGGCAGCAAACATGCCATAACTTGGATCGGACCCAAGATACTGAACAGTGATTGCGTTCTGCCTTGCTCCTCCTGCCCTGCCTTCATAGCATGGCAAGGAAAACAGACAGTGCCAGCCAGAAAGATGAGCACATCTTCCCATCAAGCATCATCAACAGCCTTCTTTCCCAAGGATCCATTAGGCAATTTGAAAACTTCATATTCTAAAAAATTTAACTGGCATATGAATTATGGTTCAATAAGAAATTGTGATAAGAAAGAGGAAATGAGAAGACTATTAGGTTACAAAGAAACGTACTGCTGGTCCACAAAAAATTTTTCCCTGAGAGCCAGATGGGGAGGGATGGAGACCAAGGAAGGGCCAAGAGTGCCAAGCAGCAGAGTCCATTGCTTTTATGACACTACTTTTGGCACACATGATGGGGACCTTCCTTACTTGGTCAAATTATAAGTCAGGATAACATTTAGATTCAGGGCTATGGCTCTAAAAAAGGTCAGTATCAGTTTCCCGGTGATTTAAGAATATCTTCATTAAAGGCACAACACAGAAGAGCTGTCGAAAGGTTACCTGCTTCAGCTTCCCTTGCCTGAATGACTAACTAAATCAGGGGACACGCATTCAGATGCCAACAGGGGACAAAAAAAATGAGATGAGTGACTGGTCAAGCCAGAGGAGACAATGAGTGGAAGGGCCTGTAGAGTTGGCCACTCAACTGTATTTCCAGGAAAGAAGGAAAAAGGTACATGTCCCCAGAGATCCGAATATTCAAGAAAGCCAGAAAGTGGAGAGAATATGTAAAATCATTGTTTTTTTTAAAAAAAAGTTGGCCATTTACGTTAATCAATGGTGGTTGGATTTGGTTTGCTAGTTTGCATCTTTTCTTATACACCCTTCTTGTCACTTGGTGAATTCTTTGTTCTTTTACTTCTCCAGGGCTAGATCCCCCAGCCTATCTCCTAGCCTTTCTGGCCTTATTGCTGTGGTTTTACAGGGCACAGGAAACCTGGGGAAACCATGGACCAGGCAGGGCTTGGAAGCCACATCAGTTGGTCTCATTATCAACTTTACCTCTTGGCATGTGATTTAGGCAAGTTACTAACCCTCTCTGAGTCTCTATTCCTTTAGCCAAAGAATTGGAAAAAAATCTTTTTATCTCCTAAGATTGTTTTGAAGATTAATTGAAGTGTTCAAAAAAGATGAGGTACTTTCTTTCTTTCCATTCCCCCATCACCATTCAGCACAACCTCATTCTGTTTGTAAATGCAAATAGGTGTTTACCTCTCATTCACCCTACTGGATTTTAAGTATTTCAAGCGAACAGATCTTGTCTGTTTTATGCCCAAACAACTAGCACCTATCTCTCACTGCCTTAAAAATAGGCTCTCAATATATGCTAACTTTTAATTATAACATCTTATGAAGTAAATATTTGTGTCCCCCCAAAATCCATATATTCTCTTTATACTTCATAATTCCTGATGTGATATTGGAGGCAGCACCTTTGAGAAGTGATTAGGTTTAGGTGAGTCATGAATGTGGACACTCCATTATGATTGAATTAGCCCTTAGAAGAACATACTGGAGCATGTCTGTTCATTCTCCCCCTCACCCCCCATTGTGAGGATACAGCAAGAAGGTAGCTGTCTGCAAGAGACACTAGGAAGCAGATTGGCCAGCACCTTGACCTTAGACTTCCCAGCCTCCAGAACTGTGAGAAACTGTTGTTTAAGTCTCCCAATCTATATAGCATTATGCCATAGCAGCCTGAATATGACTTAAATATTTAGGAAGACTTTTCTTAAATCTGGCACCAATTGAGCCCATTTCTTCTCATTCTATCCTCATGATATCTTAACTTCAATATCTAATATCCATTCCTCATCTGGCAAGACTGTTTTGAGACTAAATGAAAAAAACAAATCCATTCAATTCCCTAGCCAGGGCATATAACTAGGTTGCAAGCCAGGTCTCCAGCCAGATCCATAGCTGGAGGCAGGTGAAAGGCAACGATACATTGATGTCTCTCTTCCTTTCTGCCTCTCCCCCTACATGTCTCTCTAAAAATAATAAATAAAATCTTAAAAAGAAAAAAGAAAGAAAAAAACAAGTCCAAATTAAGAATAAAATGTTGAAGAGTATTCTCTTGATAAGTATGGCATCACTTTTAGGTCAGCAGGGTACTTACTATATGGATACTCTTTGCATGCCTCAGAAGAAAAAAATAAACTCAAGAGATTTCATCACTCCATTAATAAATACGTAAAAGAATCATGCTTTAATTTTAGCATCCTCAAGCAATGCTTGCCAACAGTGCATGTCACTGCACAGGGTGTACTTGGTGGCCATCCAGAGTTCTAGGCAATCCCCAACCATTTGTCCACTTTGGACTGAGAAGGCTGAATTGTATTCATCTAGGCCAAAGGTCTCCCAACCATGCCTGACCTGCCTGGGTTTCTTTGATTTTATGCTGAAAGAATCCCACAGACCTTCAAATAATTTCAGCTTCCCTCTCCCTTGGGGGGTTTGCTGAACAATCCAGGCAAACGCATTTCCTGTGATTTGCTGAGAAGCTAAAATAACTCCACAGAAAGCCCCGTTAGTGAGTTACTTCAGAATGACCCACTGAAAAGGAAGCAATGACAAGGGAAATCAGTAGGAAGGCATCGCTCTTCAAAAAAGCTCAAGGGGACCAGTTCTTTCTCCAATCAAAGATTTCCAACTACATAATTCAAATAGTCTCGAGAAGACCTTGAGGACAAGCTGTAATGGGGGACAGTTGCATCACTGGGGGCTAGTGCTTGCAACGTAAACCCAAGTGGGTGTAATGTCTTGTTCCTTAGGGAAGGAACGTGCATTAATCCACAAAAGAAAGCTCAATTTGACATGCCGGGGACCTTGTTGAAGTTAACCTTAGGGATTCACTTTTATCTCTGCTTTCCTGAGGGGCAGATTCTGTTTAGTTGACCCTTGAAGATGAAAGGGATTAGTGGTGCTGACCCACTGCACAATAAAAATTCCACACATAACTTTTGACTCCCCCAAATTTAACTAATACACTACTGTTGACCAAAGCCTTACGATAACACAGACAATCCATTAATGTATGTTTTGTATGTTATATGTACTATATGCAGTATTTTGGCAACCAAATGAGCTAGAGAAAAGAAAATGTTATTAAGAAAATCATAAGGAAGTGAAAATACATTTACGGTACTCCATATTTACTTATACGCAGATCTGCGTATAAGTGGACACACATAGTTCAAGCTTGTGTCATTCGAAGGTCAACTGGCTTCTAATACCAGCTTCTCCTGAGTAAGGCTTGTTCTTCGTGAGGGCCACCACATCCTGGGCTCTTAACTCCTCCACAGGGATGCAGCATTTGCTTCTACCAGGGCCCAGGGCTCTCAGTGCTCTCAAGCCAATTCAGTGTCTATGGCAAAGTCACCAATGTTCCCACAGGCAGCACAACAGACCCCACGGCGAACAATGCCACCTTGGATTTCCATCTCCCCATCTCCATGCCACAAATGTATATACTCCAAGCCCCACACAGGCTCTAGGAGATATTCTTGTTGCCCCCTTTTGGCAAGCAGTTCCTGGGTGAATATAAGCACCACATGCCCTGGAACCTACAGCCTGTGCTGGCTCTGAATCCCTTATGAGCCAGCAGCATCAATGCCTTCTGGCACCAGGTAATTTCCCTTTCCTGCTTTTGGGCTCACTATGTACTTATTATTTTCTATTTTATCCAATGTGCCTAAAAACTGGGGAGGGGGGTTGAAGCTGGCCAAGACACATCAGCTCGATAGATGATTCTGCCAGTAGCACCCAGTTTTGGGTTCCCTAAAGGTCCAGGTTTGGGTTTCCTAAATTCTGCCATATTTAGGGTCCTGTAGGTGACCATCCAACTATAATTCAGGCGGGAGGTAGATATACATTCTTTAGCCTATAGTATATTGTTGTGACTCATACCGTAACTCTTCCTCATACCAGAGCAATGCTGGGTGAAGAATAGTGTCAGGGCTGCCTCAGCACTGCAGGCAGTCACCCCAAGGAAGTCATCATGCCCCTGCACGAGGCCTCCCTTTCTGCACACAACTAAGTCTTTCCTCAGTTCCAAGGAAAAGACTGTGCCTTACATTAACTCTTCCATGATGTAGAACAGGATGACTACATTTTGGTAGCCTCCAAGAGGCAAAGATGGCACGGAATGAAACAAGGGCACAACCACCCCACCATGTCACCACTGTGCTCTGCAGAGTCACCGTGTTCCAACAGCAGCCAAGAGAGCAGCCACAGAAACTGGCTCCAGCAGCCAACCTGGAGGCCTCGTCCCTAGGGTCGCCTCTGATCTCATTATAGCAGTCGACACTAGTCCTCTCAAAACAAACAGAGGAAATTTATGCCTGCCTTAGCCTGGGGAGAGCTCTACATTCCTTGTTTAACGAGAGTTCCAGCTTCTGACACCACAGCCACTCGGATGGAGAGGATGTCTGCTTTGTTCCAAAAAAAGAACTGTCATCGCTGCCTTTCCTTCTTCCCGGGGCTGATAGGAAAGTGGTGAGCCTGGAGAGAGCCAATGCACCTGTGGCCCAGGCTCTCTGCTCCTGGTACCTCAAGAGATGTTCCCTTTCTTCTTATGTCAACATCCCCGAGCTCAGTCAGTGGGGCCATTTCCTCTTCAGCAGCTTTGGGCAAGTCACTACAATGTGGCCTTGAAGGGTTCCACCTG
>PVIW01000219.1:346375-458332 GCA_004026585.1 Noctilio leporinus
AGAGAGAGAGGCTCATATAAAAAGGTTCCCAGAAAAACAGTTCAGAAGAGGGAAGGCTTGACTTGTTAAAAAAAAAAATCTTGTTTTCACTACAAAATTACCCCTCTCCCTACCTCCCAACACCAGACATTTTAAGCCTCCCTATGATGTCAGTTCTGTATCCAGTGCCAGCAAAGAGCTAAAAGTCCTTCTTGTAAGTGTATGCCCAGCACCCGCAGTGGGTATTAAGCACTTAGGTTGGCAATGTAATGACACACTGTAACAATCTGTAATATGAAGCAGTCAGCAAAGCCCTGGCTCTGAAAGCTCTTTCTCCCGACCATTAACCATATGTTTGGCTCCTCAAATAGCCAAGCGGGTGTTCCAGCTTACCATCTGGTTTCTATCCACACAAGCAACTGCAAAGCACAGACTATCTCCCTCTGGAACTGCGTGCTTCTTTTTCTCTATTTCTATTCTGCCCTTCCCCTTTCCTCCTCCCAGCTTCTTTGGTTCTCTCTGCTAAAGAATTCCCTGCCATTCATCACGTGCAAAGAAAACTTTACCTGACAGGGCAGCAGCAGAGCCATTATGAATGCACAGCTGTACTGTAAACACGCCAGAGGGCCATTTACCATCCTTGGAGCAACACAGGCTCTACCCTCTTCCTCACCTCCTATTGAGTGCTGACACTTGATCTCCTGTGTTAAAAATAGGTACATTCTTGACAGATCCGGGGTTGTCGTGGTGCCCTTCACACTCACTTCACATTCAGGGAGGGTGTGGGGCTTTAACGCACACACACATACACACCCCTCGGTTTGCCTCTGCATTCAATCTGCATGACATCAGTCTCACAGAGAAGGCACACCAACTACAAACAACGGAGTTAACTAAAGGATTCTATTCCTTTTCCTGCCCTAAACGATTTGATTCCAAGTGTTTTTCTTTCCTTGTCTTCTTTTTTTCTTTAACCTAAAGAGCTCAAACTGAGAGATGACACTTAAGAAGAACAAGCGCATGCAGCCACTTTCAACAAACTGAGAATCTGCAAAACCTATGCTTATTTACATTTGTATTTTCACAGTGCACAGTAATGACAGAGAGCATGACATTCATGGGATTTTCTTCCAAAGTCTTTAAAATATTTACCCCAGATAATCTCCTTTACATGAGTTCAGGTACTTTACAACTTCTTAAAAATTTATGAAGCGACATTTGATAAACAGAATTTAGGTAATTTAGATAAAGAGAAGGAATTCCGTCCCTGTAAGAAATATTATGTGTGCAATACCAGCCCATTTTACTGAATTAAAGCAAATTCTTTCCCATGCCTTAAAAAACAGCTTGCTTCTCACATACTAAGAACAAAAGGAAGAATACCATTAAAAAGTGATTAAGCAAAATGTCAGATCTTATCAATGAGGCAGAGCTAGGAGGCCCTGTCAGGGGAACACTGTTTATTCAGGCTAACAAGGACACCAGGAAGGCCACTACCTGAGCAAGCCTCTTCCACCCATTGCCCTTGTCTGTCCTCATTTCTACGACCTGAACGATGTCTTTTGTTAGCTATTTATGCCAATGAGGAACGTTAAATTCTGCTGCCTGTAGGTTTTAGAGAATAACAGAAAAGGGAACTCTTAATTTCAGAAAACTTGGGAAACTGTTCACAGAAGATGGGTTCAATTAAATGCTGTTTTTGATCCCAAAATAATAGTACAAACTTAAGATATTACATGTACTCACAATGTGATTAATAAACAGAAAGAAAACTGATCCATTCCAAACATCAACATTTTCATAGTTTACCTGACTCTTTAAGCACTAAAGAATCAATTTATTAAAAGGTATTTATACTTTTCTTGATTACTGGGGTCTCCACCAGCCCAATTATACAGGCCCTAGGGATGGGCCTGGGTATGAGAACTTTTGGAAGCTGCCCAGTCAGAATTGAGAAGTCCTACCTATCTGAACTCATAGGATACTAGAAACCATCTCATCAAAACCAAAATGAAGCCTCTGAAGTGAAAATGTAAATGAAATTTAGGGTCAGAACCCTGGATTTCAAACTTGTTTAGAAGTTGAGTCTTCAATCAAACAAAATTTTATATGAAATAGAAGAGTAAAAGTGGTCTTTTATACTGTCATTCTGTACACTCAGTCTGCACAATAGCCATGGATTTCATAAATTTAAATGCATAATATCAGTCAAATGGTGAAAAAAAAGGAGCCATTTTATTGAACACAAATAATATGGAGTGGGAGGGGTAGGGCTACCCACCTCAGAATCTAATTTTTACCTGGGCCAATGGTTCAGATGATCAAGGCTAGTTTCATGTAAAAATAGCAGTGTATGAAGTTGGATGAAATTGAGTCACCTATATTAATTTAATAAATGTCCATTAAATGTCTAGTACATAGTAACTACTGTCCTCAGGGGTCATTAGCAGAAGTTGAGCCTTTTCCTTTGAGAAGTCTAGTTAAGAAGACACCTGACGACAGAATAGCGAGGTAAGCACAGTAATGGAAGAACCAAGACCTTGCTATGGGGAAAACGCTAGTTCTGACCAAGGAAATGGGGAATGCAAGTCAGGTTCTATAAACATCTGAGTTGGATTTTACAGCTAGCAAAGAAGGAGGAGGATATTTCAGCAAGATGGAACAGAATGTGGGGGAAAAACCCTATAAAGAAATCTGATAGGTTCTTGGGATAACGACAAATTCTGAGGTGGGCAGGAAGGACTGAGACATAAGGCTGAAGAGGGCACTGAGGCCAAGTTCTAAGAAACTTTAAATGTCATGATACAGCATAGACTAGCACTGACCAACAGAAGTGTAAGATGAACCATCATTTAAAATTTTCCATTAGGCACACTAAAAAAGTTAAAAAAAAAAAAAAAAAGCTACTTAACCTAATATATCTAAAATGCTACCCTTTCAACAATGGAATCAACATAAAAGTGATCTTTTAGTTTTTTCCTACTACATCTTTAAAATAGAGTGTTGGTATGATACCTGTGTAACAAATCCCAATTTGAACCGGCCTTTTGTGGCTCGTGAATACTGTACTGGACAGCAGAGGTTGACACCTGTTCCTGCAGGCAGCAGTCCAAAGGACTTGCTGGGATTTGTTTATTGTGGACACAAGAGCAGCAACACCATGAGAAGTGGAGGTGGACTGGGGCTGGAAGAGGCCTGCAAGGCTGCTTCCACAGTCCAGGTGAGAGATGCAGAGGAGGAGGAGGAACCGGGGCCTGGTTGCAGGATGGCACAGAAAGGTCAGAGTCAAAAGGCATTTCTAGAAAGAATTCAGAAAACTTAAAATGACTGTACATGAGAGATGAAGGAGAAGGAATCATGGAACCATCCAATGTGTTTTTTAATGCTAAAAGGTGTGCTTTGTGTGAAAAGTTACTGATTGTGTATTTAATAGGAGGCTGCATCCTTCCTTTCACACTTGCTGTGCAGTGTCATTTCATAAACACGTGCACCACATTTGAGGCCAGGCCAAGCACTGGCACTAATGAAACACATTTCTTCCTTTCAAGGAGTTCCATTATAGTGTGGGAAACAGAACAACAAACTACAAAAAAGTGCTAAGTGCCCTACTAGACGGATGTGAAAGGAGGTCTACAAAATGTTCCATAAAGCGTAATTATTTCCTATAATACATTCAATGGCACCTTTGAGATAGCAGGGAGTGGGGCTTTAAGATAGATGTAAGCTTATTAATTGACTTAAAATGAGCGCTTTACTTCTGTAGTTTTACTTTTGTAGTTGTATTTGGTTGCATTGTGTCAAGAAAATCTTGATAATTGTGGGTAACTATAGGTATTACTCTCTCTCTGAATTCTAGATCTCTGAACTCAGGGACCAAACAGATTCAGACAAATTTTCAGATACTTCTTTTGCTATCTGCCATGCTTCTTATTTATCTGAAACTGGGAAATCAATTTGACCAAATGATACTGTATTATTTGCTGTTGTAACTCACTCTGGGAAATTTCCATATCTGGATTCTAGAAATCAGTTGATTAGAACAGCAACTGACAGTTATACTGAAGGTGATGAGGTGTTTTTTTTTTTAATTGTTTATTTGTTGATTTTATTTTTTTTTTAGAAAGAGAAACATTCCATCTGTTGTTCCACTTATTTATGGGCCCATTGGTGGCCTCTTGTATATGCCCTGACTGGGGATTGAACTCGCAAACTTGGTATATCAGGATGATGCTCTAACCAACTGGGCTACTTGGCCAGGGCTATCACAGTTATTTAGCAATTGATTTTGTAATCTCATGACATGCCTCATACTAACCCAAAGGCTTGAAAAAATGCAGTAGTTAAAAATCACATTTCATTCTTAATCACTAGTGATAATCTGGCAACTACTTGATTTCTTTCACAATCAATCAAGGAGCAACCAAAATGTAGAGTGGGCACACAGGACCCTAGAACAATGCATGTCACTCAGTTATGTGTACTGTGTTCATGGACTGTACAAACTGGCCATTGATCTGCACAGAAGCCTATTCCCAGCAGAGGCTCCCAGGCCTGCCTGGCATGTAATTGACTAAACATGTCTATCGGGAGGAATTTGCTTGTTCAATTTCTATTCAGGCTGGAAGCTGAAAAACACTGGTACAGAACTTCTTTATCAATGACTCATTTATAAGAAGTTCAAATATATAAACCAAAACAGCAAAAAAAACCCTTAATTTCACAGTTAACATGACAGTCCAATTCAATGCATTGGTGGTCACAATATGTTAAAATTTGATTACGTAACATGTTAAAGTGTGCATATTTTTTGTTGTGGTTATAAAAATTATTTAAAATATATTAAAAATGAAATTCAAATTAAGTGTTTGCAGAGTCCTTCAAGTATCTTCAGACCAGAGTTTGAAGACCACTGGCTTACAGCTTTTGAGGTCAAAATTTAAATCTAAGAGCATCTACTATTTAAGGGTCATCAAGTGTTTCCTGATCTTTGGCTGAGGGCAGATAGATCCCCTCATTATCCTAAAAGCAGTGAGTCTGACACATGAAACTGCAGAAAGTGTTTTAAGATTTCTCTAGTGAGTTAGAATTAAAGAGGCTAGGGCCCAAATCTGGGGTCCATTATCAATTTCTCAAAGTTGTTCATTCACCAAGTCGCTCAACAGTATTTACTGAACAACTATTATGTGCTAGGCACTGTTTTAGAGACTTGGGATGCATTAGTGAAGAAAATAAGACAAAATCTCCAACCTTTGTGGAATGTGGAGTCCAGTGGAGGATGGGCAGAGACAGACAATAAACCCAAACCAGAAACATAATAAATAAGTTATTTTTGTTATAGGATGACAGGTGCACTGAAAAAAAAAAAAAGACTGCAGACAAAAAGCTGGAAATGGGGTGAAGAAAGGCTATAATTTTAAATAAGATGGTCAAGGTCGGGGAGGAGGTAAAGTGGATCAAAGACTTAATAGAAGGTGAGAGGTAAAAAGCCAAGAGGAGGTAAGTTAGAACAGTAGGTGTCAAAGTGAACCACAGCATCACCTAGAAACTGAACTTGTTCCTGGCCCAGAAATGCCAGAGTGGGACCCAACAAGCTTTCCAGGTGATTCTGACACACACTCAAGTTTGAGACCCACGGCCCTGGAGGAAAGGCCCTATAACTGGAGCGGGGGCTGGAGGTTAAGAACAGGGGGAGAGGCGTGGAGGTAAGGAAAGAGGGACCAAGGGCAGTCAGAGCACAGACAGATCTCAGGTCACGATGAGATGTTTCCTCCAAGTGAAATGGGGAGCCATGGAGGGTTTCCGGGCAGAGAAGCCACAAGGCCTAATCGATATTTTCAAAGGTTCCCACTGGCTGTTAGGTTGAGTGGAAATACTGTTATTTGCTTCAGGAGAAGACTCCTTACATTTTAAATTCCACTTTAGGCAGGGGTGAATTGCTAACTGTTTAAAAACAGGCTTTGATGGTGGAGAGCTCCATTTGGAGTGTGCCAACTTCCACGGTGTCAACACCCCCACCCTGGCTGATTTCATGCTTTCCACCTGACTCACTGAACGTGGAGCTGTGAAGAGGTGTACACTCACCACACTGACTTTAGGTTCTATGGTCATGGCTACCATTGAGAACATTCTGAAATAATGTGGAATTTTGTAAATTTGACTAAAAATGTTAATATTATTTCAGAAGTCGATACAAACTTAGTGTAGTGTACTGGCATTTAATTGTTAATCAAACACACATCTCAATTCCTTAAAAGTTAACAGAAAGGCAACATATTATTAACTTTATTTAAATATAAAACTTCATTAGCATTAATCCCCAATTTTCTTTGCTCAAAAATCTACTTAGCTTTTAGCTACGGTTTCTCTCTTACTGCATTTTTCCTCCTCCTGTAATTAATATTTTGTACCCTTAAAAAGTATACATGGAGTAAGATCTGACATGCAGAATAGGCAGGGCTGCAAAATTCCAAGAGCTCACATGAATCCTGGACAAGTCACCAAGGAGTGTGTATGTTTATAAAAACCAAAGTTTGCATTTATGTGCAAATGTAGTGAAGTTCAGAGGAGGAGGCCTTCATCTATTTGATCTGCTGTTAAGAAACTTTCCTTGGCCTAATGGAATGACCCTATTTCTATCTATCAGGGCAGATAGCAATTTGTAAAAAAATAGTTTAAAAGTATGAAGGAAGCCCTGGCTGGTGGCTCCATGGATAGGCGCTGGCCTGAGAACCCAAAGGTCACTGGTTCGGTTCCCCAGCCAGGGCACATAAATAGGTTGCAAGCCAGGTGTCCAGCCAGGTCCATAGCTAGAGGCGGGTGAAAGGCAACCATACATTGATGTTCCTCTCCCCTTCTTCCTCCTTCTCTGCCTTTCTCTCTAAAAATAATAAACTCTTAAAATAAAAAAAGTAGGAAGCAAAAGCTTCTATAAACTCCCGACAAACAGAAAGTGTTTACCACTATCAGAAATATGCTCCACATATTCTCTAGTCTGCATTTCCCCCTCCGCGGGTCCCACCCACACTCAGACCCCAGCCAGCCAGATCAGCAAATATGCACACACTTGCACTCCTGTAAAACAATGGGGTCTTTCAGGCCTTATAATCTTGTGGAGAAACAGGCTGAAACGTCATGGGAAAAATGAGGAAATATCGGAGGAAAGCAGCTCACAGAATGAGGGGTGGAACCACTTGCTCACATGTTCTAATTCCTGAACAAAGAGAAACAACCGTGACAGCCCCTTCCTGCTCTGACCCTTGCACTTCAAAAGACAGGCGTCCTAACCCCCTCTTCTTTGCTGGGGGATTACAGCAGCAAAATGTAGACAAGACTTTAGAATGAGGAACTTTTAAACCTGAAAAAGGAGGAAAAATTTCAAAAGCCTTTCTCTCTAGAAAAACAGAATAACCAAGCCCAATGGCCTACCTTGCTCATGATCCACAGTACCAACACAATTACTGAGTAGCTGGATTTCAACCACAGAAAAGAAAACAGAAGATCTCTCTAATACACCTTGTTTTGTTTTTCAATTCTTCCAAAGTATTCTTAGGTTAAATCTCACACACTCCCCTTCAACAATCCTTCCTCCTTACCTGTCATACCCAGTTTATACCTTTCAAACCAGCCTAGCTGACCTACAGTTCTGCAAGCTCTACTTTATCTCCCAGCCTTTGCCAAATGTTGCTCCATTTTGCAAATTACCTGCCCCTCTGACCCACAGGACACCTCTTTCAACTTAAAAATCTCAGTTTAAGACCTAGTATCTACTACAAAGTGAATGTCTAGATTAATCAAGTACATCTGCAAGCTTGTCAATAAATTTACCCTTCTGCTTTAATAATCCAACTATATTTTCCAGTTGATTGAGCTAATCTGACTTTCCTAAACTCTCTGGGGATTAAGTCTGAGTCTCCCAACTTTCCACCATTTTTCTATCTACTAGTTGATAGTAAGATTCTATCAACTGCTAAGCTTCTGGGCATGTCAGCTATCTGCCAATAGTGAAATCTGATGGTCAACAGGTTTGGGAAAAGATCAATAAGTTGTTTATTATTCTAAAGTATCATGTAGAAGAGGTGTTCACTTTGTTCTTGGAAGTAAAAAGCAATATATATTAACATCATAAACGTGTTTTAAAAGGTAAAACCATTAAAAAGGAAATACATCACATGCTGAAAATAAGAGAATCCAACGAGGCTTAAACCTTACAAAGGTTTACACACACACCACCTGTATCATTTGAAGAGCCTAAGCCCAGGAACAATCTGTGGGGAGCAACCATCATTGGGCATCATGGTAGAATTTCAAGTCAAGTAGTGAACAAATTGATCACACAGGCTAATTTGCAAACGAGGACAATGGTGAGAAAGGTGAAAAGTGAACTCAGTCCACAGAGGTCATTCAGCAGTCAACACACCTGTGAATTTACAGATCAAGTTCTTAAACCACTGATTCAAACTCTGTTACACATCAGAACCATCTGGAGAGCTTTTCAAAACCCCGTCACCCAGGTCACATGCTAGTAAAATCAGAATGCCTATGGTGGTAGCCACACATCCGTGGTTTTCAAAGATGCCTGGGTGACAGAACATGCATCAAAATTTTGGAACCACTGTCCTAGAGTCCACCGGTACAAGGTTTCTCTCAATGAGGAAAGAGCACAATAACTTAACGTTAAAGATGGTGATGAGGATGAGTTAATGTTGATACTTTTAAGTGTGAAATAACTACTTTGGTTCTAATAGAAGTCTCTTCTCTGATTATCATAATGTGGTCTATTACACAGTGTTTTAAAGACTCTAAACAAATTTGTGACTTTGGGATTTTTGAGTAGGAAAGGGAAACAAGGCATGATGGTAGGTATGAGCCCTGATAAGAACAATAATAACCTCAATGTACACCACTGTGCTGTCAAGGTTCTGGGCTTTCAAATAAGCAGGCTGGGTGAAAGGCCAAGGCTGGTCATCAGCTGGTTGTGGGGCCACAGGCAACTAACCACCCCAACCACTTAACCCAGCGTTTTATCTGAGGCAGTGGCTCTCAACCCTGGCTGCTTATTAACATACCCAGGTGCAGGCTGCAGCCCCAGATAATCTGACTGATGTTGAGTGGGGCCCTGGGATCCATATAGTTTAAAAGCTCCCTAGTTGACTGTTATTGCCACACAGGTGTGGAAAGCCACCAGCAGGGAGATTATGAGGAATGGTTCTCAGGCTATACCACTTCGTCAAATCCCTGCTTTACAAGTAACTAGCTAAGGCTCAGTTTCCTAATTTGTATAAACAGAGCAAATTAATAACACTCCTTTGTTATGATGCTTATCTGACAATCCATTTATCTACCTCATTGGGTTATTGTGAGGTTTTAACATAGCACCTGGCACATAGCAAATGCTCAATTTTATATACCAGATCACACACTTACACCTGTGTATATTTGTTGTAAGAATTAAATGGCATATGTATACAAAATGCTTAGCACTGTCTCCATATAGGAATGCTCAGTAGATATTAGCTAAACTGATGCTGCTGACAGTGGTAGTGAGAAAACTTACTGGAACCAGCTGTCTTCTTTCTGGGATTTCATCGTCACCTTATTGCAATAGCAGCTGTTGCTTCCAGAGTAAAGCCTAAAATTTTATGGGGACAGGGGGGAATCCTTTAGCTCTCTCTTCATTATTAGGGGTTCCCACTAACCACACAAGGGTAGTTCTACTGTTAAGTAATGATGAAAATGTGGGCAAAGACATGAGGTGACCTGGCCCTGCCTCACTGGATGATAAATAGCAGAGTTCAGCAGCAGAAAACACTCAACCCCCTCATTTCCAGGGGAACCCAGAGTTGAAGTGTTTTGTCCATAATCACAGGGTTAGTGACAGAACTGCAATCAGACTTGTGGACCGAGCTCTTCAGCTTCCAGATTGCTTCCACTGATCATCCCTGGTGAGAAGCATGTCTCAGAGGCACAACTCTGCCACAGGGGAGATGTGGTACTTGTGGCCAAGGCCTGAGGACTGAGGAATGTGGTGCCCAGTTTTCCAGCCACTTCCTTCTGCATGCTGCTCAATGCTCTTCTATGGTCCCAATTCCAGCCCCCTCAGGCCATTTCCGGCTGAGGTAGAAGATCCGGAGCACCAGAAAGCCATTGTGATTTACTTTGCCAAATTATTTTTGGGGGCATGTTCAGTTCCAATTTTGTAACATATGACAATTACAGAAAGAATTTAATTAACCAAATTTTCAGGGTTCAGGGGTGTACATATTATTAAGGGATGCTTACATATATTTCATCCACCGACAAAGGACAGGAAATCCTGTCTTTCAGCTGTTGAGTCTCAGACCACTCCATGTGAATATTCTTACTGACAAATATGATCTTGTCTAGGTTTTGCAGAATTTCAATATCCCCTCAATATTATTTCTACTTGACTTCAGCAACATGCCCAAATTACATATTTAAATACTATTTAGTAAGTGTTATCACTCATGTCCTGTTATCAATACCCCCTCCAATTCCAATCCAGTGGCCCTGGGCTAAAACCTAATCCAAAAGATTACAAAACAATATCCTGATGAGTTGTCATGGTAACCCCCAGGTGTCATATATTCCAAGTCCCAGGGCTATAAATTCTCATTTTTAGTCTACTCATATCCTACTATTTCATGTATAACAACCATTTGATATGTCAGTTGTTAAACATAACGGAAGATGCCACTTGCTATTAGAGCCAATAATAAAAGATTTCTAATTGCTTCTGTTTGCAAAGATATAGCAAATCACTGTGTACTCTTAAGTCCACTGGGGTGGTCATCAAAGAGAGGCTATTTAGCCAGGTTTCCTCCATTTTTATTCACTTAGTCAATATTTGAGAGCCTTGGAGATGAAAAGAACTTTAGTGAAAGCTGGGCATTATTATTTTCTGAATAGGAGAAAATGCACTGATCTTGAAACTTTCAACAGACACAGTATTATTTGATGCCAAAGAGAAAAAAACCATATGTACCTGCATGCACATATATATAAACCCTCACTGTGATCCAAGGCTTTTAAGGGTGCAAATATAAAACAGGGTACTTTACAAGACATTTAATTCTTTATAACTAGAAAAGAGAGAAATATGCAATATTGAAATCCAGGTAGTCCAAACATCTTGTTTTAATCAGAGATTCTGTTATGGGTTGAACTGTATCTCACACACACACACACACACACACACACACACACACATACCCCACCACCATTTCATATGTTGGAACCCTAAACCCAGAATGTGACTGTACTTGGAGACAGCGACTTTAAAGAGGTATTTAAAGTTAAATGAGGTCACTAGAGTTGGCTCTAATCTAATACAACTGGTGTTCGTAAAAGAAGGGGAGATCAGGATACAGTGGCACACAAAGGGAAGACCACGTGATCTTCAGCCATTTACAGCGCAAGGAGAGAGGCCCTCAGGAAAAAAAGTTAGCCTAGCTGACATCTTCTAGCCTCTAGAACTGTAAGAAAAGACAATTCTTTTATTGAAACCATCCAGTCTGTGGTACTTAGATATGACAGCCCTAGCAAATGAGTACAAGTTTCCACCCTTTTTACACTCTATATAAATTCAGGAGTAGCCTTTATCTTGGCTATAATGGGCCCAAACCTCCCTCTGCAGATCTCTCCCCTGCTTGCCTTCCTCCAGCCGTGGCCCTGGTGGGGTTCATTAACCAACCTCAAAGAGACCAGCTGAGTTCTAAGACAGCTGAGAGTTCTATTAGAAGGCTAATACAGAGAACTCTCTCCTGATATTCCCATTAGCTAAAAAAAGCATTAAAATCACTTCTGTAAATAGCAAAACTGATCGCTCAAGTTGTATGTTTATGTTTATTTTCCCTGCTTATCAGAAATGTTAATGAGAAAATAAATGTCCAGAATATAAACAACAGGTCAAAAGAGAAATGAAGACATAGATAACACATAAACCAATTATTAATCCCAAAATAATCCAGAAGCAGACATGTGAATAAAATCACACAGTGTGGATCTTTTTTAACCCTAAAGGTAAGCAAAATGTGGAGAGACTTACGAAAGGGCTGCATGCCAAAGGCTTTAAACCAACTCCAGTATAGAGTTGCAAATTATTATTATTATTATTATTTTACTAAATTCTAAGAGAACTTTTCTCCTTTTGGACTTTGAAAATCAATTTCCACTGCATTTCTTTTTTCATCTTCACAATACCTGCTAGAAACTTCAAAAACATATTTATGGCTTATCTCTAGCAAGTCCATAAGTGATCTTGATACCTTTTATTTCCTGGCTTCATTTTCCTACTTTTTGTTATCGGCTGTAATAGGGTATATCTTTGGAGTCAAATTTTATCTTTTTGCAATAGTGTAGGATATTAGTAAATAGATAGCCTTTATTAAGCCTTGAATATTTATGGGTACTTCTCTTCCAGAGCACCTCTTTGATCTATGAGATGTGAGATTTCACGCTTAAAAGAAAATTTGTTTCAGTTCACAGAGAAATTAAACAACATCAATTTCTCATACCTGTTTTAATCACAATTTGAATTTACAGGCTAAAGTTGAAAAGAAAGCCCTATTAGGTAGCTGAGGTCACAATGAAATGAGAAGGCACCCTTCTGTATTTGGGACGTTGGATTTATGATGTTGTCCAGCACTCAGAGACACATACGTTCCCCTTGGTCAAGTCTTTCTTCCATGTGAGTGTTACCGTGGCAGCTCCATACCAAAGTGCACCCTGGTACAAGTCTTCAGGCTGCTAGGTGGATCCTGTCTGCTTCCATCTGCCTATGCACATGGACTGCCAGACCAGTTCTACTCCCATTAAAATCGGCTTCACTATTTACAGTGCTGGCTTAGAATTACACAGGTCAGGGTTTGAATTTTGCACCCTTCACTGGCTGTGTGATCCTGGACAAGATATTAAACACTTTCTGAGTCTCAGGTATCTCATCTGAAAATCGGGATAATAAAGAAAGTCCCTCTTTGGGTTTATGTGAAGATTAAGTACAAACAACACATGTAGGGTCCTAAGTACAATGTTTGGCACACCATAGTCGACACTCAATAAATATTAGCTATTAGCATTATCATAATCATTCTTTAAAGAGTGGTCGGTGGTCTATATTTCTCCCAAGTACATGAACAGCCTAACATGAGGGCTCTCCCTAGATCATTTCATTTCTGTGTGGTCAAAGGGAGTGTCAGGAACAGCCCTGGGGACCAGGCAGGAGGCACCACCCCTAAACAGAAAGAGTGAGGACCACTGGCCCTTTGGTTTGCAATTATAACTCATTCCATGAGTAACATTTACTTGTTCAGAGATGGAGTGCTTGCTTAAAGCATGACAGTTAGAAGTTTTCCTGTTAGTCTGAAGAGCCTGTGTGCTTCAGGCTTTTGTGGGTAGAGCAACAGAATGAGAACACTCTGAGAGGCTTATCACCCTCTTCATCGGCAATGCCAGTGCCTGCACCCGGGTCTTCTGGGCTGTGCGGACTGGGGAGCCGATGAGGTAGTTACATTTCCTGGAAATACAGGCAGCAATTTCCTGTGGCTTCCTCTGTTTTTGATGTAGAGATGAGCACACGTAAAAGCTAAACACATCAAGGATCAGAGCTTCAGTGAGCGGTGGTACAAATGCTGTACAATACTGTCATTTCCTCATAAACAGGTTCAGAAGTGAAAAGTATATGCCGTCTTCCAAAGAAGAGTCTACCTACTAAGAAACTACACAGTAGGACTGTGAGGTGATGGAGACAGAGCACTCACTGTCTCCCATGCCCGTCTGTGTAACTATACGACGTGCCTCGAGTTGATGAACATTTCCATGAACTGAGACCCAAGTGAGCAAGAGCCAAATTTTCCACAAAAGCCAGTTTTGCATGAGCCTTAGCCCAAAAAGGCTAAGATTTCTCTAGAACTTGAGGTCTGGTCAGAAAAAGTTCACTCTCTGATGCACAAACTAATGAAATGGTTAAATGAACTTAACCTTTTACATAATTATCCTAAAAGATAGTTTAGGATTAAATAATGCAATGCACATGACATTTGGGGAACAGCCAGGTACACAAAAGTTGACTAGTGTGTCCTTAGCACCAAAACAAAGCAAAGAAAAAGATATATCTTAGTCAGTGATACCATAGCATGCTGAAGAAGGAGTGCATATGGTTCATACAAATCCAAGCAGACACAAACTAATTTTGGAGGTGGGCAGCCTAGTTCCACGTTCCACCTTTGCCATTCATTAGCCATGTGACCTTGGGCAAGTTACTTAACCTCTAGAAACTTCAGCCTCCTCTGTGATTTTTGTTTGTCCATCACTGGCACCCCTTCCTGTATGAAGGGTGCTCTTCCACAACAGCTGGGGCACCCACCATCACAGCCCACCACATGACACAAAGACACCTCAGTTACAGGATATACCTCATTTGCAAGAGTTGCCATGAGAGTTAAAGTTAAACAATGTAAAGCAAACACAGGAACACTGGTTGCATTCCTACAAATGTACATGAGCATAGATGCTGGAATCTGACTGTATGGGTTCAAATCCCAGCTCCCTTCACAAGTTATCTCTAAGATAAACTGCTTAATATATTTTTTTCTCAATTTCCATGTCTGTAAAAATGAGCTGATAGATCATCATAAGGTTGTGAGGGCTGAGAAGATGTATATAAAGCATTTCCAACAGTGAAACACATGCAGTAAACATTCAATAAATGTTACTTATGATGATTACAACGGTAGAGCTATTCCTAGAGCTATTAAGAATGATATGAAAGTCACTGATGTAGAGAGAAATACCCTTCAGTAAGAAAAAGAATCATTCTTCTAGATAACACAGCTTGATGGAAAATCCCTTAAGGATAATTAAAGAGCTTAATTACCCATATGAGAACTTAGCCAGCTTTTGTATTTGGCCTCCTGAGTGGACATACTGACCAAGAGATGTGGCCTGAGCAAATGATCCACACTGAGAGATCACCCTCTTTCTAATTGTCAAGGGATACAAGAGCATGTAAATCATGGATTAATCATCAAAAATTAAATTTATACATCAATTTTTACAAGTCCCATCTCTTAAGAAGAACTAATAAAACTTTTTGTTTGTCCAGCTATGTCTGTATGAGGACCACCCTGAACAACCAGCTGGCTTCACTCTTATTGAAACCCATATTAATTGCAACTTAACCCTATTTTATGGACAAATTAAATGAAGCTTCTCCTTCACTTCTGCTTTATGTATGATATAACCACTAAGTCATTCATTCATTCATTTGTATGATAAACTTTTACTTAGCACTCACTGTGTCAGGTGCTAGGCTAGGAACTGAATAAATAAACACACTCAAGAAACAGTCTGCAAGATGCTTAGTCTAGTGAGAAGGTAAGTCAATTAATTATTAGAAAACAGTGCTGGGAGAGAGATGTATCTGAGGCAGGAGGAAAGTTCAGGCCTGTAGAGGGAACCAGAAAGAATTCATGCATTCAACACAAAGCACTGGGAATCCAAACATTTGTCTAAAGCACAGAGAGACTGGAAGGCGAAAGAGAAGCAGCCTGGAAAACTATGTAGGTTCCCAGACAATCTGGCGTATCCTAAGTACCATGCAAAAGAATATGTTCTGCTAATGAAAAGCCTTGGTAAGAAATGATAAATCATGGCAAGAGTCATTTTCACCTTTAGAAAGGTCATTCTTGTTCGATGCATGGAAAATGAACAAAGGGGCTGTATATGAAAAACTAGGAAGCCACTAAAGAGGTTTACCTGGAAGACAGATGGTAAAACTTAGATCCATGGGAAATAAAGGAGGGAGTGTAAAAGAGAGACTTTGGGATGGCAGAAAATGGGAGACCCTGGATTCTGTGAAGCTGTCCTAATTCAGTTCACTGGAAAGAACAGTCAACCTGTCAGTGTTGAGCTACTTCTTGAAGGAACTGAGACTAAAAATTAAAATGGAAGACCAAATGTGCTTACCCTATGTCAATGGAATTTGTGAAACTGTGCAAAGCTATTCTCTATGACCCAGGAGTGCCAATGCCCTTGCTTTAGAAGCCTAGGAGAGTTGACAATACAGAGGAAAAAGCTCCGAAAGGTCCTTTACTACCATCACTGTAGCTTCTTCTCAGTATAAAACAGTGGGAAGGCAGAGAAAGATAATATGTACTAAATCCCACAGTTCCATATATTTATCCCTTCTCAGCAAGTAATTAAAGATTATTATGACTAATTGTGTCTGAGAGGCTCTGAGACATCTGGACTTCCCTGTCATCCTTATGGACTAGGTAAAATTTCCCCTTTGTTGGGCCAGTGTAGTTTGTTTCTTCAGTATCTATTTCTTGCCAATTTACCTTAAAAATGTCTTCCCTTTGAATTTAATTAGATAAATGTCATGAGCCCTCTCATAATGTTAATACTCTTGGTGAGCATAAATTTTACATCACAAGAAAAACATCTACATCCAGTCAAGATGAAGGTGTAGATAAACTAAACTCGGCTTATCTATTCACACAACCGCAGCAAAAATTACAACTAAACTATAAAATAACCACCCCCCAGAATAGTCAGAAAATTGAGCTGTATGGAAGTTGGACAACTAAGAAATCAAACAAGTCATATTCATTCAGATGGGTAGGAAGGGCAGACACCTGGAAATGCAGACACGGAGACATGGAACAAACAGACCCACATCCATGTGTGGTGAAGAAAAATCAAGGGGGATATCTCAGGAACCAAGGATGGCAGCCCAGGGTTCCAGTGCCAGGAAGGTAAGTCCTCATTACTTCTGGTTATAAAAACCAGTGAGGGTTGGGGTGGCAGAAGAAACTGTGGGGTTCTTAGGCACCTCCTCTTAAAATGCCCACAATGGACTTAGGACTTACACAGACTCATTCTCTCTGGGATTCAGTAGTGGGGCAGCAACTTGAAGGGCACCAGTGGCAAATGGGAGAAACTGAAGTGTCTGGCATCAGGGCAAGCGCCAGGGAACAGCTCACTTCTGAACAAAACTCCAGAGGCCAGGCAGAGACTCCTGTCCCCACTCTGTGCTCTCCCCCATATAGAGCCAGAGTGAAGCCACCATATCAGAGACTCCATCATCCTGTCTTTCATGGGCTGTTCTGCCCTGGTGATTACCTAAGCCTTTAGTTTCACCTTATCTGGGACACACACTTTTTTTATATGCCCTTCCATTCTAAATGATAGCTTTTCTGGATAGAGTAGGCTCATACAACTTACAGGTGTGTTTTGCTACATTAGGACATGCAAAGTAGCTCTACCAAACACACAGAAACAAACACAGGGAGGCTGCCAAAATGAGGAGACCAAGAAATATAGCCCAATGAAGGAAAAGAACAAACTCCAGAAGAAAAACTAAACAAAATGGAGATAAGCAATCTATCAGATGCTGAGTTCAAAACACTGGTGATTAGGAAGCTCAAGGAACTCACTGGGTATTTCAACAAGACATAAAAGACCCAGGAAGAAATAAAGATTACACTAAGTGAAATAAAGAAAATTTTACAGGGAATCAACAGTGAAATGGCTAAAGCCAAGAATCAAATCAATGACTTGGAAAACATGGAAGAAAAAAATTCAATCACCCTGGCTGGTAGCACAGTGGTTAAGGTGCCAGCCTGCAAATCCAAAGGTCGCAGGTTCGATTCCCCGGCCAGGGCACATAACCAGGTTGCAAACAAGGTCTCCAGTCAGGTCTGTGGCTGGAGGCAGGTGAAACGCAACCATACATTAATGTCTCTCTCCCTCTCTGCCTCTCTCCCTTCCCCTCTTTCTTAAAAAATAATGATGAAATAAAAGCTTAAAAAAAAATTCAATCAGAATAGCAAGAAGAAAAAAGAATAAAAAGTGAGGGTAGGCTAAGGAGCCTCTATGACAATGTCAAACACACCAACATTTGAATTGCAGGGGCTCCAGAAGTGAAGAAAATGAGCAAAAAATTGAAATTTTTTTAGACAAAATAATGAAAGAAAACTTCCCTAATTTGGTGAAGGAAATAGATATACAAGTCCAGGAAGCATAGAGACTCCCAAACAACATGAACCTAAAAAGGATCACACCAAGGCACATCATAATTAAAATGCCAAAGGTTAAAGATAAAGATAAAATCTTAAAAGCAGGCCCTAGCTGGTGGGTAAGGAGCCCACCTGTGAACCCAAAGGTCACTGGTTCAATTCCCAGTCAGGGCACATGACCAGGTTGCAAGCCAGGTCTCCAGCGAGTTCCGTAGCTGGAGGCAGATGAAAGACAACCATACATTGATGCCTTTCTCCCTCTCTGACTTTCTGCCTTTCCCTCTCTCTAAAAATAATAAATAAAAAACTTAAAAAGAAAAAAGAATCTTAAAAGCAGCAAGAGAAAAGCAGAGAGTTACCTACAAAGCAGTTCCTATACCTACAAAGCAGTTCCTATAAAACTTTCAGCTGATTTCTCAGAAGAAACTTTGCAGGCTAGAAAGGACTGGCAAGAAGTATTCAAAGTGATGAAAAGCAAGGGCCTACAACCAAGACTACTTATTCCAGCAAATCTATCATTTAGAATGAAAGAGTATATAAAAAAAAGTGCTTCCCAGATAAGGTAAAACTAAAGGAGGTAATCATCACCAAGCCAGTATTACATGAAATGTTAAAGGGGCTTATTTAAGGAGAAAAAAAAAGAAAAAAACCATGAATGATAAAATGGCAATAAGTCCACAACTATCAACAATTGACTCTAAAAACAAACTAAACAAACAAGAAAAACAGAAATAGAATCATAGATATGAAGATCATTTGGAGGGTTATCAACTGGGAGGGGGAAGGGGGAAACTCAAGGAAATGGTGCAGGGATTAAGAAGTACAAATTGGCCCTGGCTGGTGGCACAGTGGATAAAGGTGCCAGCCTGTGAACCCAAAGGTCACTCAATCGATTCCCCAGCCAGGGCACATAACCAGGTTGCAAGCCAGGTCCATGTCTTGAGGCAGGTGAAAGGCAACCATACATTGATGTTTCTCTCCCTCTCTGCCTCTCTCCCTTACTCTCTCTCTCTCAAAATAATAAATAAAATCTTTAATTAAATAAAAAAGTAGTACAAATTGGTAGGTACTGAATAAACAGGGGGATGTTAAGAATCGCATAGGAAATGATGGAGTAACCAAAGAACTTATATGCATGATCCATGGGCATGAATTTGGAGGGTGTGTGGCTGGAGGAAATGTGGCATACTGGGTGGAGGGAGCAAAGGGAAATAAATTAGGACTATAATAGCATAATCAATAAAATATATTTTTAAAGAAGAAAAAAAGATCTGAGCACATCTACTTGTTTTGTGACATTCAGGCCTTGAGAGAGATGGAAAAATTATCAAAATAAATCAATAGTTTATTTTAAGTACAAAATGCAATCAAATCCCTGTGTACCACTAGTTACATTGTAGTCAGCTTTTCTGAATGAGCCTGTTAGCAAATACTGAGGGATCTCTAAATAAATAAAAAGTGGTCACTTCCACTGTACTTAGCACATATAATCTTTGACAAGGATGAATGGCCACGAGGAGGAGGTCATTAAACCCAGGTCAGAGCTCCATCAAGGTGGAAACCCATGGCCTGTGGGTAACAAAGACAATGGCGGAAGAGAGATAAAGGAGAACATCAAATACATTGTGCAGGGTCTTGTAGGGAGAGCAAATGTATTTTAATTTTAAAGGGACACTGATGATTCTACAAATCAACTAGTATTAAATCATATATGTATATAAAATCCGAAAATATTTAGGAAGCAAGATCAATCTCTTTTGGGGGGAATTAATTAATACTTACCTGAAGTATTAAAATAAATTTATAAAACAACGGATTTGTCCCTTAGATATATTCATGCATAATTATAAAGTCATAGTCTATGTGAAACTAAGTGAATTTTACAAATCACATATCCCCATTGAAAAATATATACACATACCTACATCTATCCCTAAATATCTCTATACATCAACTTCCCTACCTCCCTATTACAAAAATAAATTTTATGAACTCCTTGAAATTCTCAAGAGAAAAATTATGGGAAGACAATCACTGGCTAGACACATTTCAATAGTGGTTACCATAGAAACAAGTTGGTAGGTTTCATTTTTGAAATTGTACCTTTTGATAAAATATACATACAACACAACTGATGATGTACACCTGAAATTTATGTTTTAAAATAGCTCTATTTTTAGGTCACTACTATCCATAAAGAAAAAAAATTATTCTTAATAAGCTGACTTTTTAAAAGTCTTTCTCTGCCTTCCTACTGTTTCATATTGGGAAGAAGCTAAAGTGAGGTGGTAAAGGCATAAAAACAGGAATCTAAGGAAAGGAGTTTGATCTCGCTTGGGACAGGTTCCTGATAGTTTTCAAACAATTGGTGTTAACTACTTAGACAACAACTCTGGTAAATTGCTTTAATTAAACTAATACTTATCCCCTGGCTGGTGGCTCAGTGGAAAGGTGTTGGCCTGCTAACCCAAAGGTCACTGGTTGGGTTCCCAGCCAGGGCACATAACCAGGTTGCAAGTCAGGTCTCCAGCCAGGTCCATGGCTGGAGGCAGGTGAAAGGCAACCATACACTGATGTTTCTCTCCCTCTCTGCTTCTCTCCCTTCCCCTTTCTCTCAAAATAAATAAAATCTTTAAAAAATAAAAAAAAAATTAAAAAGTAAACTAATACTCATATGTTTTTTAATGTCAAGATGGCTCTTTCTCACAATGTAAGAAACGATGACATATTTCCTGCTTGAGGGCATAAGAGTTGTAATCTTGCCGTATGCGGAACTCATCGGGTGCCTTCTTCTCATTTATATTTAAAAATGTCTTTGCTGTGAGCCTTAGAACCCTAAAAAATATGCCACCCTTCTTATTTTGGTAATTGTAAAAACCATACATTTTTGTACAAGATCAGAACTGCAAAGTTGAACTACCACTGAATGACTCAAATGCTGTCTTGGAAGCACAAGGAAAAGCAGGTTACTTGCTGCATTCAAGCTTTCTGACTGAAAGCCAGCAGGGTGTTTGCCGATCAATACTGCAACGATACTTGGATTCCAATAAGTAGACAGCCCAATATGGATGGGGTTTGCCCAGAACAGCCTAATAACTGCCTGACCTGGGATCTAAGATGACTGTGAGCCACAGACCCCACAATCTTTGAAATTGGGGTTAGTGGATTTGGTTTTCTGTGAGCAGGGATGTCCTGGCATTAAACCAAAAACCTCAATCCCCTTAAAACAATGACTCTGACAACAATCCTGACTTCTAGACGTAAGAAGTAAATCACATTAACAGCTGAGAAGAAGCTATGAACTTTCTGTTTGAAGGTCAACTAGAAAAGAAAACAGGAGAAAGATCAACTAAAAATGTCATGGGTGAACCTGAGCCAGGTCCAGCTCTAGAATTACAGCAACAGCAACGTCCCAACGAGACTTTAAAGTAACACAGCCACTCTGTAAAGCATTACGATTCCCTTTTTGCTTTTAAAACTATACATTTCAATCATCTCTGTCAATAAGCATATATTTTATCTATAGCGATATATGACTAAGATATAAATCTTTCCTCTGTGACTAAGAGATAGACCTTATTTTTGTATGACTAAGAGATGATGGTTATCTCCAGTGAACTCAAAGGTCATATTTTTTTTCCTATGATAAATAAAAATAAATAAATATATAAATATATATGTGTACGTGTGTATGTGTGTATTTCAACTAATTTTTAAAATTCTAAAAACACTGTAGAAACATTAGTGCAAACAGTAAAGAGAACTAGAAAAACATTTGGCTCAATCCCAGAACATACCTCTTCTACTACTTCAAATTTGGTAAGTAAAACAAAAATATAAAAATTAATCTTACAGGTCAGAGGCATGTCTTAACCTTTAAATGTTCAACTTGTATGAGTTATTTACTGTCAAAATATTTCAATTCAAAACATTTTGAACTAAATGAAAAATATGGTGATTTTCTCAATATTGTAATTTTTATTAAATAGCCTAACACATGCTAATATTTTTGAAAGCTTACTTCCCTTATAAAAATGTAAATTTGCTTGTAAAGTAATTCTAACAGTGTATGAAAAATGTTTTATGCTTTAAGGAGGTAAACTATGACATTCAAGATGTTTAATTTAAATAATATGAATGTTAAATATAATTTATGTGATAATAAATTTTTCAAATATTTTGAAAATGTTTGCCTTAATATAGAACTAAATCTATAATATTTAGTGAGGATTTTGTTTTCAAGATTATATTTATTATTTGTAGAGAGAGGGGAAGGGAGAGAGGCACAGAGGGAGAGAGACATAAATGTACGGTTGCCTTTCACCTGCCTCCAGCTACGGACCTGGCTGGAGACCTGGCTTGCAACCTGGTTATGTGCCATGGCTGGGAATTGAACCAGTGACCTTTGGGTTCATAGGCAGGCACCTTATCCACTGTGCCACCAGCCAGGCTTAGTCAGGATTTTAAAAATACCCTGCTCTTGTCTGCTTTACAAAATTCTTACATTAAGAAAAAGAGCACAGGTAAAGTAATAATTGTTTCTCAGCTTTCACTATATTAGTACCTTATAAGAAACCACAAATTAGATCTTAAATACCCATCACAAAATAAGAAAGCAAATTGACTTAAAATCACAGCTTATACAAAATCAACTATTAATCCTCAGCATGTAGATGACCACATTTGTGGATTAGCTGACGTGAGAGCTCTGACTGCCACATTTGCTTTACCCTGCCAGGCACCAAGTCCCTGTCACCATCCTGCACCACAAACATTTGCAGGCATAAAAGACAACCGAATGTTAATACTGCCTCCAGCCAAACATAGTAAGAAGCTAAATCTGATAACTCCCACTAAAATAATATAATGCTAGTGCCAAAGCCAAATAGATTACAGTTGAACTCTATCACTCTTCTCCATGAAACTAGAGATGAACCGTTCACTAAATGTAAATATGGTTCTCAAATAACATATACTATAATTATATATGTATAAATGATGATATTGTATCACTTAATAATAGGTTAAGGGTACTGAGATGACACTTCTTTATGGCAGCCACTGGTCTGTGGGGCGGTTTTAATCAACCAAGTCCTACTACCTGATCATTTATTTTTTATTTGTTTTAAAGATTTTATTTATTATTTTCAGAGACAGAGGAAGGAAGGGAGGCAGAGAAAGTGAGAGAAATCAATGTATGGTTGCTTTTCACCTGCCTCCAGCTATGGACCTGGCTGGAGATCTGGCTTGCAACCTGGTTATGTGCCCTGACTGGAAATTGATCTTGCCTGTGACCTTTGGGTTCGCAGGCCGGTGCCTAATCCACTGTGCTACAGCCAGGGCTTACCTGATCATTTAAATGGCACCTGATTTGGGACCAATTTCTCCAAATGACTCCCACTCTCACCCACTCCCATAGGCGGTTGGGGGGCAAGCTTCAACAGAGAGTCAGCCCCATTCTTGTTAGTCTAGTGGACAACTGCAGTCAGACTGCATGGGTACGGATTGCCTCTCTCACCTACAAAACAGGAATTGCTATGAGGTTTAAAACATAGACAAAAACAAAACATTTAGCACAAGGCTAAAAGCATAATAACTACTAGTCTTATTTTCACCCTCAATTCCTATTTACTATCAAAAGCTAGGTGGAACCCAGAGAGAACTAGGGTGAATGGGAAAGAGGGGCAGGATGCGGCAGGAAGAAGGGAACCTGTCAATCACCTGGTGGGAGGCTCCTCCTGTGCTCAACCTGCCCCTCACCATCTAAAATGACTGCCACAGGGAATTGCCATACTTATTATTCTTTTAACTGCCCATTATTACTTAAAAGTTAATGACATAAAGTGTAAGATAAATGAGCCCTGGCCAGTAGTACCGTGGATAAGGCACTGGCCTGTGAACCTAAAGGTCACTGGTTCAATTCCCAGCCAGGGCACATAACCAGGTTGCAAGCCAGGTCTCCAGCCAGGTCTGTAGCTGGAGGTAGGTGAAAGCCTACCATACACTGATTCTCTCTCTTTCTTCCTCCTTCCCTTCCCTTCTCTCTAAAAATAATGAATAAAATCTTTTTAAAAAAATGTAAGATAAATGGAAAAAAAATTTTTTTTAACAACTAGAGATACAAAAGGGGCAGGGAGGGGATTGATTATATAACAGAAGTTATATCCAAGGTGTTTGGATATATTATACTGTTGAAGCTTACTACAATCTATTTTTTAAAAAAGTTTTAAATAGTTTACTATTAAAATTGTATTTTAGTATATTTTTATTAATAGACTTACTTTATTCTTTAGCAGTTTTAGGTTTATAGAAAAACTGAGCACAAAGATCCTCCTTCTCCTAGTGTCTCCTGTTTTATACATTTCGCATTAGCTTGGTACATTTGTAACAACTAATAAATCAATACTGATACACTACTTCTGATTAAAATTCAAAGTTTGCTTTAGGGTTTGTTCTTAATGGTTTTTTATTTATTGATGAGAGAGAGAGAGAGAGAGAGAGAGAGAGAGAAAGAGAGAGAGAGAGGAATAGAAATATCAATTTGTTGTTCCACTTACTTATGTATTCATAAGTTAATTCTTGTATGTGTCCCAACTGAGGATTGAACTCGAAACCTAGGCATGTGCCCTGACCGGGAATCCAACCCCCAGTTTTTCAGTTTACAGGAAGACACTCCAACCAACTGAGCCACACTAGTCAGCACTGTTTTGGTATCATTTTCAATGAAACCTCAACCAACTATAGTTGAGATTTTGGAGAAAATGTTTAATATTTAAGAGAGTGAAAACCACTTCAATTTGTTGATTTGTTTTTTCTTTTTACTGTTTTAGATCATAAAAAATCTGTCCTTCTAGCAGAACACTGGAGATAGTTTCTGACTAGTATTGTGATCTTTACATACTGTTCATTCCTTATTTCTATACCTATCCTAATGTTGCGGTGTAACTGAACTCTTTCCCAGGAACTTTATAGAGTCTGGCACCACTAGGAAAGAACTCTATGAATTTAGCAAAAATAAGGATTGATCCAAAAAAGGCAAATTTCTTTCCTCAGCATTGAAATAATTTTCTTTTTCATGAACAAATTTAGTACTGAAACAGACCCCCCCCCCAAAAAAAAAAAAACACCTCTCCAGAAGTCATCATCTTACAATGTAGCAAAACTTCATTGACTGAAATAACTGAATTGAGGAGCAATACTCGGTTTTAGGACACTTAAAACTTTGATGTAAATATAATAGATAACATTGATGAAGTACTTACTATATACCAGATGGTATTCTAAGGTTTTCATGTATAATATTTCAATTAGCCTTCAACATCACCCCATGAGGTTATCACTATTATTTCTTCCATTTTATAGAATCAGAAGTTTCAGCTCAGGAAAGGCAAGCAGGGGCTCTGTTGTGATCTTTCCAACCTCCTTCCCAGGAGCCTCTGGATAATGGCTGGGTTCAGAATTCTTGTGGATAGACACTGCTGCATACTTAGACAGATAGTGCCAGTGCCTCCCGGAGTTTCCACATGTGTAGATACATGTCACCTGTCAAGACCCACCACCCTACATGCACAGGCCTGTGCACATACACATAACCATGCCCATATGTGTACTCTGGGCTGTGCCTTATAGATGCTGCCTGTGCTATAGGGACCACCATTGGGTACTGGATTCGAAACATCCCTCATTCCACCCGCTGGACTGGACTCCCTCTCTTCCCCCAGAAGCTGTTCTTATATCCCTTCGGGCTCTCATCTATTTTCACATCTATTTTCACATCTATTTTCTAGCTCCAGGTAATCTTCCCCAATCTGTTGAAATTAATTAAGCAAGAACCATGAAGGATTAAAAATGCCTAAAATGAGTTTTTTTAAATAGATTTTAGTGACTTTTAATCAACTGCTAAAAATTAGGCACTGAAAATTCCTCTTTAAAATAAAATGCATTCCTTACAGGCTGGTGCAGCCACTATGGAAAATATGGAGTTTGGAGTTTCCTTAAAAAACTAAAAATGGAACTGCCTTTTGATCCAGCAAATTTTGCTACTAGGAGAATATACCTGAAGAACCCTGAAACACCAATTCAGAAGAACCTATGTACCCCTAAGTTCATAGCAGCGCTATTTACAATAGCCAAATGCTGGAAACAGCCTAAGTGCCCATCGGTGGATGATTGGATCAAAAAACTTTGGTACATTTACACAACGGAATACTACACAACAGAAAGAAAGAAGGAACTCCTACCCTTTGCAACAACATGGATGGAACTGGAGAGTATTATGCTTAGTGAGATAAGCTAGTCAGTGAAAAACAAATACCATATGATCTCACTCATTTCAGGAAAATAATGAACAAAACAAACAAACAAGCAAAACAGAACCAAATACATGAATACAATGAATAGACCTTCAGTGGGCAGGGGGGAAGTGGGAGAAGGAGGCAAAGAAGGAAAGAAGTTTAGTCAAGGAACTAGCATGGAAGAACCATGGACATGAACAACAAGTGGGATTGACCTTTGGGGGTAGTGGGTGGGTGGGGAAGGGGACAGAAGGGAGGAAAAAGAGGATGGCTGTATTACAACAATAAAAATACAAATAAATAAATAAAAATTAAAAAATATATATAATGCATTCCCTAGAGTGGATATTTCTAAACTCGCTGAAAATTATCAATTCTCTTAAATGTCCTTTATGATATCCTTTATGCATTCATTTATATTAGTCACTAGTTGAGTTACCTCCATTCCTATGTAGATGCTATGTAGACCTAGCTATGGGGTGACCAGAAATAATTTGAATTTGAAATAAGTCTGAATTAAAAATAAATTTTTAGTAAATTTTAAACAGAAAGAGTTGATAAAGACCTTTGAAGGCTCACTCTTCAGGAATCTTGTTTCAAAGGTCTCCAGGCCTAGATCCTCATTCCAGGACAGGCAGCTGGTGGTGACAAATAATGAGGCACAAAGAAGTGAATGGGTGGTAGGTAGCTAGAGAAGCTATCAAGGGATGAGAAGCAGGAAGGACATGACAGAAGTTAAACTGGAGTGACAAATTGGTAGGCTAAGTCTGAGTGCTTATTGCTGGAACAGAATGAGTACAGTAGAGAGGGTCCTGGACTCACCCCAGAATGGCAAGAACCAGGAACAACTAAGTTCAAGTTAATCTTAAATGCGTATTAGTCCTAGGGTTCTGATTTTACTGTTTCTCTGTGCCTCTACCATACTCTTTTGCCCTTCAAATAATCTGTACAAAATAGGTAATGAAACAGAGCAGATTACTATACTTTTGTAAGTGTAACACGCACAATGCAGATGATCAACTCCTGAAAGTTATAATAAAATGTCTATGTTAAATATAATTCTTCCACTTGTGTTATTACTGTCATCCACCGAAAACAATCGTCTCCAGCTAATCTGAAAACCTCAGGTTCATCCTCCCATTTCTGCTGAGAATTCTGTTTAGACGAGTTTCAACAAGACTGCAGACAAAAGAAATGTCAGTTATGCCAGTGCTAAGCCCCTTTGTCTCCACCAGTCCATCCCTATTGACTGTCTGAAGTAGTGCAATGTATGAACTAACATGTACTCACCTAAAACAAAATAGCACATTCTCTTAAAAAGTATAGGCTGATGGCACACTGGATAAGGTACCACCTGCGAACCCGAAGGTCACTGGTTCAATTCCCAGCCAGGGCACAAAACCAGGTTGCAAGCCAGGTCTCCAGCCAGGTCCATAGCTGGAGGCAGGTGAAAGACAACCATACACTGATGTTTCTCTTTCACTCTGCCTCCCTCCCTTCCCCTCTCCCTAAAAATAATTAATAAAATCTTTTTAAAAGGTGCAGGTTGCCAAAATCATTTACTTAGTTTACTGTTTGTAGGGCTACCTTCAATTCAAGAAAAATGGCTACTTACTAAAATTTGAATTTATAAAAGATGAACCAGATGATACAAGTGGGTTTATTGAAGGATTATGTTATGTAAAAGGTGACCAAGAATTTTATAGTACAATCTGGTTTATAAAACCATATTTCGCAACAAGCTTTCCAGCAGCACTGATACTCCACAAAGTAGGGCACCTCTACTCAAACACCAATATGGTAATGAAACAGCACTTGATCAGGAAAATGAAAATTTACAGTGAAATTGTTGGGTATCGCATGCATCAGTAATCAAAAGAAACAACACTGACGTTCTATGAAAGTTCTTTTTCAATACAGATAAAAAGCATATTTAGGGTAGCTGTTCAGAGTTAAGTTTTTAACTTTAATTTATTGGCTGACATTCTATAAGTATCAAATATACAACATTCTAACGCATCACCTGTATATTGCACTGTGTGCTCATCACCCAAAACTTAGTTTCCTCTCACCACTAGGTATTTGATCCTATTTATCCTCCTCAAACTTCCCCCGTCCCCTTTCCCCTCTAGTAAAGAGTCAACCTTTTGATATTATAAATGCGAAAAGGGCTTCGAAATTTAGGTTACCATAAAACTGTTTTTACTGGTTTTACTTTTATGATAAATACTAAAGATTGTGTATAAGTACTGGCCTACATGCTACTGCCAAAACAAGAACATGGATACAGTTTAAAAGACTTTTAAATTTTCACTTGAAGAAGACTATTACCATGCATCAAGCACTCTATGTATTTAGACAAGTACTAATTTATGAAGAGCTATCAAACAGCAATAGTGACATCATTACTGCATTATTTGACATCATTAATAATGACCTCAAAGTAATGACCCAAAAAGTAGGTTTGGAGGCCAGATCTGAAAGAGAGTAAAAAAGGCTTGCATCTACCCTTTCCCAAACTCAAAGGATTTTTTCACTCCTCTAAAACATAGCCCCACCTATTTTTTCAGTCTGAGATCTCCCTACTCACCATTGCCTACCTTATGCTTCAAAAAGGCTACCTAGATGTTTCAAAAAGCAATCAAAACGTGGGGCTTATTGACAATGAGAAAGAAAATTAACTAAGTAAGCAACACAGAGGTATATATGTAATTGAACTTCTGGTAAGGGCTAAGAAAGACAGAAGAGGGTACAGAATGAACAGCTGAGGGTACTCATTAGGGGCAGTGGGGATCAAGGAAGGCTTTGCAGAGGAAGTTGATCCTAAGATGAGACTGAAGGATGAGCAAGAGTTAGAAAAATGAAGTGGGGATGGAGCAGGCATTTCAGTAGGAGGAACAGCTTCCAGGAAGAAGCCCAGCCCCTGGTCAGAGTGGCTACTGTGAGTTTAGAGAAGGGAAAATGGCCCAGTGAGACCCCAGAGCCTCTGGGGCCAGGTAGGCAGAACCAAGTTGGCTCCTAGGAGGATGGCAGATTCTTCGTGCTCACGCAAGGGCAGATGAGGAATAGGATGAGCTGACTGCTCCACCTGTACCCTGTCCTCAGGATCCAGACCATGGGACTGCCTTTTTTTCTATGTCTGTTCCTCTTTAGGCATGGAATCAAAAGGGCACTGAAAAACTGGAAAGCGTTTAAGTAGTTTTCTGCACAGTCAGATACAAAAATATTAACCCCATTACAATAGAGGCCGTTCAGAAGCCTGATGGCCTCCATTTCAGAGGTAAACTGTCTGTGGCATGGGAAAGAATGACTAGGTAAGATCCGTTTCCTTGATCACTTTTCAGAAAGACTCATAACAGAATCACAATGGAAATGACTCAAGATGCTACCTTTTGAAAGCTGTATCTGCCGTGGGAACAGTCAGCATTTGCCAAATATCAGCTGAAGGAGAGATGCACTCTTGCTCCTGGTTTCTGCCAAGTGCCATGTTGGGATGAGTCCCAATAAAAGTCTGGGCAGGTGACATGGCTCCCTATCATCTTCCTCCCAGGACTGCCAAGTTGTTGGCGACACAGGGTCCCCTTTACCTGGGAGGAGGGAGTGAACCTCTTTGTGTAAGCCACATGTTATGCTTATTATCTCACAGTAATGCTGAAGTACAATAAAATATCATTGAAATATTTTAATGTCACAAAAACAAAATCTAAGGTTAATAAAAAGTAACGAGTGTTTCATCCAAAGTAAATAAACCCTATCCAAAAAATACATTATCTATCCCAACAAAATAATTTAAGCAACAACTCAGAATAAGACCATATTTTATTTTATAAGTGGTAGGTTTTAAAATGAGAAACATGTTCTTCCTTCCTTTCCTACCCACCTATAGATTTTGGGCCATTTGTATGCAACATTCAATTGATATTTGAAAAAAAAAACACCCCAGACAGGGCACATAACCAGATTGCAAACCAGATCTCCAGTCAGGTTCGTGGCTGGAGGCAGGTGAAACGCAACCATACGTTGATGTCTCTCTCTTTCTCTGCCTCTCTCCCTTCCCTTCTTTCTGAAAATAATGAAATAAAATCTTAAAAAAAAAAAAAAAAAAACTCAAAAAAAGGTGATGTACACTCTCAGTGGAAAGGTAGTGTTCCACCAATTTTGGTAGATACTGATCTAGGCCTGAACTTTTGACTTCTAAAATAAAGAACAAGATGATTCACATATGCCTAAGGAAAAAGTAGGTCTGGTGGCCAGATCTGAAAGAGTAAAAAAGGCTTGAATCCAATTTTAGACAAATCATTTGATGTAGCCTCTTTCCTTTCACCATATCTACACTACACTATGTTTTTTCCAGTTTGAGAAAGGTGGGTCTACCAAAATCAGAATTTATAAATAGTTTAAAAAATAAAGCCCTGGCTGGTAGCACAGTGGATAAGGTGTCAGCCTGCCAACCCAAAGGTCACAGGTTCGATTCCCCAGGCAGGGCACATAACCAGGTTGCAAGCCAGGTCTCCAGTCAGGTCTGTGGCTGGAGGCAGGTGAAACACAACCATACATTGATGCCTCTCTCCCTCTCTCCCTTCCCCTCCTTCTAAAAATAACGAAATAAAAATAAATAAATAATAGTTATTTGTTTTAAAAATCAGTTCACCTTACGAAAGTAGTTTTCCATGTAGATTTAAGATCACTTATAAAGATGGATTACCTGTTCAAGAAATAATTCTTCAAAAACACATCTACTATGTCAAATAAAGCCTCACTGTTCTCCATTCATTTATTCATCCATCCATCCCTCCATGCATCCATGCATCCATCCATCATCCATTTATTTAACAAATACTGACCAAGCCCTGCTATGGGCCAGGCACTGCTTTTGGCACTCAGGGTAGAGTAGTGAACAGAAAACCAGGAACCTCCTGCCCAGAGGTGCTTGCATTCTCACGTTATGTCCATGAGCTGTGGAACTGACTATGAAGGAAAAAGCTCTTTTAAAAAAATAAACATTTTAGTTTTGTAAGATGAAAAGGTTCTAGAAAGCTGTTACAACAATGTAAATACAGTTAATACCACTGAACTGTACACTTAAAAATGGTTAAGACTTTATATTGTTTTTTACAATTTAAAAAACTAAAATAAATTCTAAAAAGGTCAAAAATGAACACAGCCAATACTTACTGAGTATTTACCATGTACTAGGTTCTACTCTAATCAGTTTTGTCTTATTTAAACCTTAGGAGATACAGACACTATTACCTCTGTTTTACAGATGGGTATGCTGAGGCAAATCACATACCCAGGGGATGGAGCTGAGAATAAAATCCAAGTAATCTGAAACCAGCAACTTGTCCCCTAACTATGTATAAAAGTTTTGAAAATAAGCAATACTACTTTCAATGGGAACTATAGTTAATAGTATGCAAATAGTAATAATAATACAGTAATAGTAAAAGTAATTGTAATCACTTGTTTTCATTCTTCAACTTGGTTTTCAAAATCTCAATGATTTCTAACCCAATTTTCTGCCCTGTTGATGATTGTTTTTCCTAAAAACCTAAGCATTAAACAAACTACTTTCAACCACTTCTATTTTAGCTATAATATTCTTTTCCTACAAACGGAAAAAAGATCACACAGGATGGTTTCTTTTAAAACAAACATTACTGAAACTGTAAATATTTTTAGCCCTTTGTACTTTTCATCCACCCCTTGACTGACATAATATAGAAATACTTTAAAATAGCCCTTCAGTTCTCTGAATATCATTAAATAGTTTAGCACATCCCCAGCACCTGCTTGAGTTGTCTTAATCAAAACTACTTTGCTAGTTCTTTAAAAAAGAAAACTTTCGGTTTCAGAATTTTTCTCCCTTAAAAGCCAAATATACCACTAGGGCACCTTGTGCTAGGTTGCCTGCTCTCTTCCTAACTTAGAAAGTGACACCTGGGCTAAGTCATGGGTAACTACAAGATGCCACTTTCCCCCCAGCACGTGAGAAAAACCTCCCAGACAGGAACCTCCAGAACAGCTATTGGGACTTCAATGGAAAGTTAATTTCATTCTACCATTTATAGGTAAGAGGACATGTGGCGTAAATCTGGACTGATAGGAAGGTGATGGTGTGGACATTCCCTATGACCAGATTTCCAGGGATGGGGAAATAAAGAAGGGAAAACAAGGAAAGGTGGGAGAAAAGGAAATTATTTTGAATTACTATGTTCCAATACGTAGTGCTTAAAATCAAACTTTCACCTGCAGGGTGAACACCACTATGTTGTGACAAAACTGAAGTAGCCAGCTTGAACAAACAAGTATCGCAGGATTTTTCAAGTCCAAATAATGCAAGGTACTGTTTTAAGACTGCCCAGACATCATTATTAATTAACACAAAGATGAACTCAACCCAGTGCCAAGCAGCTTTTTCTTTCCAGTCAAATTTGATGAAGACTTTATAACATCACATTCCATAATCAAAATTTTTTGGAACACAAGGAGGTCTCTGACCCAAACCAAAGAGAAGTGGTTAAAAACATCTATTAAAAAGACTCAATAACAGCTTCAATGTGAGTACATAATGTGTTGTCTAAATGGGACACTTTCAAAAGTGAAAGGGGATGTTATCAATTAATCCAGGACACAGGAATAAATGAGCACAGTCCTGGGCAAACCAAGACTTAGAGTCATCCATCTGTAACTCACACCCCACAGCAATCAGCCCCCCAAAGGAAAGGTTATATAGCCAGATTCCAGTGGAAACCATTTTGCTTCCTTTGACAGTTTTATGTTTCCCAAGATGTACAAGATGATGTTAATGAAATCTAAATTTCCTTCTTAGCTAATTTAAAAAAAATCTCTTTTCTTTGGGCCCTGGCTGGGTAGCTCAATTGGTTAGAACATTGTCCCTACACACCCAATACACCAAAGTGGCGTGTTCCCTCTCTGGTCAGGGCACATATAGGAACCAAACAATGAATGCATGCGTTAAGTGGAATAACAAACTGATGTTTCTCTTTCTCTCTCTCTCAAATCATTTTTTAAAATATTTTATTATTTTTAGAGAGGAGAAGGGAGAGAGGCAGAGAGGGAGAGAGAGACATCAATGTATGGTTGCCTTTCACCTACCTCCAGCTATGGATCTAGTTGGACACCTGGCTTGCAACCTGGTTATGTTGCCCTGGCTGGGAATTGAACCAGCAACCTTTGGATTCACAGGCTGGCACCTTATCCACTGTGCCACCAGCCAGGGACTCAAATCAAATTTTTAAAAATCTCTTTACTTAGAAGTAAAGTTTGAAATTATCATAAAACATGTCTTCTTCTGACTTTATCATTCACCTTGCCCAGGAATAATCAACAGTTAAGTCTCTATCCAAAGCAAAGGTAAGTCATACATTCCTGGATAGAAGTAGGCATTTAACTCCCTTTCATCAATGACTGAAACAAAGATCCAAAAGACACTGGCATAAAAACACAATAATCGGGATGCCCAAAACCGGATTCCAAAAGTTCTTACAAGGTTAAGAATGGACCAAAATGTATACAGTCAAGTGTACTAGGCTTCAGTATAAGGTTCTACACTCTGCCCATAGGGGCCCCAGGGCTTCTTAATCCCATAAAAGGCAGTGTGACAGAGCTACTAAAATACCCTGTTGGGTTGCATTTATAAAGGCACTGTTCTCAAGGCCAGAGAAGTCAAAAAATCCTACCAACTTAGCTCCAGTCAAACTACTCATGGAGAATAGCTTTAAATTTTGCCCACTCCATTTTAAAGCAACTTCTCATAAAATGGAGAATGTGCAGAGGAAGGAGGTAAAATGATGAAGAACTATCCCATGAGGAAGACTGAAGGGAAGCAAGCATAACTAGCGTGGAAAAAGAAGACTTACAGAAATCAGGGTGCTATCTTTATTTAAATAATTGAAGATGTGACACGTGAGTTAATAACTAGTCTTATTTGCTATGCAGAAATTAGAATCCCTTAGAGGAGGCATCTGCATTTGATGGTGTTGAACTTGAAGATGTTTAAGTCTTGCCCACTCTAACAGTCTGTAATTACATGGGAGGAAAGTACCACGCTCTTCATGAAATCAAACACCAAGAATTGACCTAGCACTGCACCAACAGATTCTCTTCACTAGGTACTGAAGTTCTTTTCTAGCCAAGCTAGTGAATGAAAGGGCAACACAAGCTGAAATAAAGATGCCAAAGCATCTTCAATATATCTTATGGATGAGGCTACAAGTATTGCAAAGAAAAAACACAGCAGTAGCTACACCATATATTTCACATTTGATCCGAAAGTGACCATACAGAAGCCTAGACATCATAAAGGACTTCTGTGTGGTCCAACATAATGGGTACATAGAAATAAATGAAACCATCACTATAAACTATGTTTTAAAAGCTATCATCGCACAAGTTTTTACCATACAAAGAATTCTTATTTCAAAAGACCGTCTGTACACAGAAATGCAATATATCTTTATTTTATCTTACTGTTTAGCATCCTGCAAAAATAGTTTTCAAATACCTACATTATAAAAATTTAAATGCAGGTAATTTAGCAACAAATCACAGCTAGTTAAAAGAGCTTAAGTAAAAGAATTCTAGGGCCAGAAATAAAACCAAAAAAGATAAGACATGTTAGAAAAATGTATTGAGAAAAGCAAATCAACAGGCCATAATCTCAATATCTAGAACAGAGCCTGGCAGAGTTGGTGAGTAGGAATAAATACTTCCTACTGACAGACTCAATTAAATACAGACAGTAATTTGTGGGAAAAAATAACTGTCCTCCTAGATCTTTTCTCAATTAGTTGAAACTAGTCACTAAAAAGAAAGAAAACTGATGTATTAAAGTCTGTTGATAAAGAGAAGTGGACTTGTTGTTCTATGGGAGCTGTGATAAAATACTCTGCTGTGTATAAGCCCTGGACCACCCAATGGTGGAACGTCCTATAGAAGAAGGGTGATTTCAAGCCTGTTTTTAATTAGTAGCTCTCCACCTATTCAAAGTCACAAAATTAAGAAAAATTTTAAAAAGACCTAGAAGAGAAAGTGCATTTCTTATACTGAGTGTTTGCATCTTATGCTTAGAGTAATCTTATGTTTATGAACTATTTCTTCTTAGGCTTTTATCCTACAAGAAACAACTATAATAGCAAAAACAACAAAAAACAGTACCAGCAAAAAACCTATTGCTGGGGAATTTATAGAAAAGTAACAACTTGATTCAGTCTAGTAGTATAAAGAGGTCTCCTGTCAATTTATTATTTTCCACTTACGGGTATTTTACTATATTTTAAAAGGACTGAATGTGCTATTACAATGTTTCGAACTCAAAACTATTCTTTTAAGCATTAATATACCTTATACAGCCAAGCAAAATCTCACTTTGCTTCCATTAACACTTTATAATAAGTCAAGACTATAGAAATAGTGGGTTCCCAATCAATTGACTGGCTTTTATTCTATATCCACTCAATATTAAGTGGTGGATATAGAATTCAGACTTTAGCATCATAATGTATCCCCCTGTCTAGCTCCATGAATAATACAAGTTATATCCCTATAATCAACAGAGATACAAGAAATCAATATAGATCATTCCCTCTCTGCTAACACATTATCTGAGGGTTTAAAAATTACTTTATATTCCCTGTGTGATTTGTGGCCACACAAGACTGATTTTCCAAACTGAACATCATTATGTTTGCTACTACTTCTCTAAAATCATCAAAATTTATTCATTTTCATTCAGCAATTATTATTAAAATTTTAGTCTGTGCAAGACACTATGGTGCTAAATATGCAGTCCTATCATCAAGCTTTAAATGCTGTGGGTAAAAGACTCATACATAAGAATCCACTCTACAAGCATTCAAGTGGCACCTGAAGGGTGAAACCAAGCTCCATGGGGGCCAAGGAGTCAAGGGGTGCTCAACTGTGCTAAATGAGGAGAAATAGTGAAAGAGGTCTCACCTGAATTGGGCAGCAGAGGACAGGATGTCCAGGAGTTTGATTGGCAAAGATTAAAGGAAAGAAAAGAGTGATGGGGAAGAAAGCCAACTTGAAACAGAAGAAACACCATGGGCAAAATCAGGCAAAGCAAAATCTGCAATGAGTACTTCATGCTACCAGAAGAGCCGGTAAGGAAGCTTACTAGCTAGAAGCAGGGTTCATTCATCCATACTGGAGAAAGGTGCAAGATTAATGGTTCATCTGAAGGATCAGTGCTTTCATAACATCTGAAAAATAATCTTTCTCTCGCTGTCACTCACACTTCCTAACTGAGCACTAGGCTTCAGAAGAAACAAGGAAGAGGCAAATCCCAGCCAGCTGTCTAGATGTGGGACTCAAATCAGGCACCTGCAGAGGGATGTGTGCTGTGACTATGCCATTTTCATTCTATCCTTAGGTTTTCCTCTTTCCCACAAATCACTCCTTTTAAGGCCTTTTTTTAATTGACCCCCTCCTTAAATGTCCATTCTTAGAGCTTCTGCCATTGCTTCTCTCTGTTCTCCATCTCTCACCCCAGCCTTTTGACTTCATTGAGCATGTAGGCAGTCATCCAAACCCGGAACCTGGAAGTTGTCCACAATTACTTCCTCTCATTCAATACCTATATCCAAGTTCTGAAGATTCTACCTCTTAACTGGCTCCCACCTCCATGGTCTCCTAATCTCTAACACCTTTCATTCAATCACTTTTCTTGAGGTCTTCTGTAGGAGCACAGTGTCTGGTCCTCTGACCTCTGAGTCCGCTCCCCTTTAGCTGCCTCTTTACATAGATATAATTCCCAAAACACAGATTTGATCAGGAAATGTCTTCAATTAAAATTCCAGAAGTGGTTCCTCACCTCCTACAGGATCAAGGTCAATCTCTTTAGAAGGGTAGAGAAGATCCTTAATAATGAGGCTCCCAATTATGTTTTAGCCTGTCCTTCTTCTACTCCTCTCTCCATGAACCCACACTCCAGTCCTATTGAAGTATCTGATTTTATACTTTGTGATATGTGTTTTGTGTTTCTATGGCTTTGCACACACTCTGCCTTCTGCGTTTCTTCCACTATCATTGTCCTACTGGGGAAATTAACTACACATTTTTTCAACATTCAAGGTGGGATTCATTTGCTCAGTGATGTCTTGACTAACTCACCTTCCTCTGGGACCCCTTCTCATCCTCACATTCCCATCCCAGACTCTTCACAAAGCAGGTCCTGTACAGTTTCTATCTGTTAATGGCACCTGCCACATTTATCCAAGAGCAGAAATTTTATCCTGTTCCTTTTTGAACAGCATTAACACAAAGTAGGCACTTAATTCATGTTTACTGGCTGAAAAAATGAATGATGAACAAATCCAATCTTGCATATTGAGTTTAGCATGATAAAATGTGCCTCTTAAAAACAACATTCTCGCAGAGTGGCCAAAAATCATTATGATGCTAATCAACATTATAGGCACGGACTAGTGGCCAAGTTCAAGAAGTAGCACCTTCAATTTACATGTGAAAAGCAAGCACTTGGCATTAGAGAAGAAAGATTCAAATATTCTACATAACATTGCCACAAAGATAGCTCAAGGGCTATCATCCCAAAGGACATGCACTCATTCTTAGTCAGTGTAAAAACCAGAGTTCACATTCCACACAGAACTTTCTAACACAAATTGGAAACAGGAGACTGTTAAGCCAGGCAAAGGGAAAGCATGGCTTTGCTACACAAGAAACCACACATGCATTTTACATTAAATGCTGTTGTAACTTGTTCACAGAACACTGTACAAAAATTATTCTAAAAGTTATAGCTTGTAAATTTGATATGTAAATATGAATTTAAAATTAGAAATCTCCACGGCCACTGAATACTAAAGGAGCTTTTTCAAATGTTTTTTTTTAAAAAGGAAATGAAAGATAAAATACGCAGTTTCAAACTCTCTGGGATGTCTCTCTCAAGTGACTGATTAGTGGGAAGTCAGTTATCACATTCAGTGCAGTGTGTGAATACAAGAGTTTACTTAAAACTTGTTCATTGTTCATGAAAAGTTTACTGGAACTTTTCATGAAAAATCATGGGTCCAACATGTCTATGACATATATTGCTGCTTAAAGAAAACAGGTTTTCTTTTCATTCTGGACATGATGATGTATAATGGAGAAGAAGGATTACAGGAGCAGGCAAAAGTAGGTTTACAGTTGTTGATATATGAAATAGTTTATTCTTGTATAATTACTTTGTAATTATTGTATAATTTATTTTCATGAAAACTGTAAACCTACTTTTGCCCACCCTGTAATCAGAGAGACAGCTTAACATGGACATGGTTTCCATCCCAAAGTTTGGTGAAAGTAGTTTTTTAAAAAAAATCCCCATAGTTCTTGTAAAATATTAAATCTTACTAAAGATAGATGTTTTCAGGGAAACAGTCCAAAGAAAGCTTTTAATTTATTTAATGTTCTATGAGCTAATGGTATCAAGAAAGTATATATCTTTGTTTTAAAATACACAAATCAGTGGTGCTTTTACATATCATCCACTCAACTGAGTCCCTGATGTTCAGCTTTAAAAGAGGAGTATTTTCCTGGAACTGACTCTGAGACCTAAATCTACAGTCTGTGATGACATGAAGCTTAACATTTTGCCAGGCTGGTAAAATTACTTCTCAAAATAGTGTCCTAATACATCAGCTTTTATTCCAACCTAAACAAAATGTCAGGAAAGGACTTCCATGTTTACTCCTACTATCCATTAGGAAACTGTTTTGACTGTAATAACTGAAGGTCCCATGTCCTCAATGCAATGGCACTGGCAAATTCCCTTGAAAACTTGCTCAAAACCACAAGTCTAAGTAGACGGGGCTTCTCAGGTTTTACACTAATGACGCAAGGAAATTCATCTGCAGGCTAAAAGGCTTATAATCCTGGCCAAAACATTAAATGATTTCAGAAAACCAGAACAAAGTCCTTGAACTAAATAAACATTTGGGGAAATGTGCATCGATTTTGGACGGTTCATAGGTATATACAAATTTATTCTTTAACAAACCAAGTTGGAATTCAAATGATCTCCCTACATTTCTCCTTATACTTTTGAAGTTCATTCTCAGCCAGCCCTGTTCAATGTCTGCCCTTTGTCTGCAGTTTTCAATGAAGAATTCCTTTATAATAGTACTGCAGTTACATTGGAAAATGTAACTACAAGGTCTGCAACTTACTTTCAAATGGTTCTAAAAAAATAAATCCTTTTTTCCAATACATATACAAAAAAAACTACACATAGAGAGATAAATAGCAAGTGTTAATTATTGGTGAATGTAAACTTAGGGTCTAGAAAGGTTACTTACATAGTCTTCTTTCTAGGTTTGACTTTTTCAAAAGAAAAAAATTTTAAATGATTTTAATGAGTACCAGCTTTTCAAATTGTAAATGCATATCTTTAACATCACAAATGAAAAGCTTGGGGGTCCTCATGCTAAAGATACATCAGAACGAAGAAAAGTGTCTCCTTCAGGCACAACCTTGATGCACTTTGCACATTCTGGAAGTGTCTATGATTTGAATATGAGATGGAGGTGGAAAAGCATGATGAACTCATCCCCAGTCCAGTCATCTTCCTCCAAAAAGCCCCAGAAAGCAGGGGCTGCAGGGCTTCCTGCTCTCCACCCACCTAGTTCATGCTCCCTCTCCAGTGTTCACTGGAGGCTCCTGGGGAATGTCTGGGAGATCCATGAGGATTGGGGCGGAGAGGGACACCGGACAAATTTGCCAAATAAATAAGTGCATGTTAGACCTATTAATTTAAATATATAATGTTATAAATATTTTTAAATGCTTTCAAAATTTCGTCTAACAAGCTTTTTCAAATATTTATGTGCATATCTTATGCAAGCAATCTGTTATTCTAGCCAGTATAGTTTTGGTCTGAGAAACAAAAGATTGTAACTGAAGACATGCTTTATTTCTGACAAAACATGAACTATCTTTCTCCTTCAATTATACGGGCACCTGTGACAAGAAGCATTATAAACATTCCCTGGCATCAGGCAGGATAGGGTGGTCTACTTCAGACTCACAAAGTATGCTTGTCACACAGTTTGAGAGGTAAACTGACAGAATTCGTTTCCCTTCAACTTTGAAATAGCAGCAACCAAGCAGTCCTCAAAACAGGGTACTAAATGATCATTCTGAAGGTCAGGTCTTGTGTCAGCTTCCAAAGGAGAGATGATTTGATATAAACATGCCTTTCTTAAATGTATTTGTTCTAACATGGTGCTAATTCCTAACTCACACACCAGGATCTTAGCTAGAGTCTATCTGTCCTGAATATGGATTTTATAATTAGCCTGATATGTCCATGGTCATGACACAAAGCTTCAGAGCAATTCAACATACTAAAGAAAAAAAAAAAAAAAATCATCCAGGGCAGTTCGGATGGCTTGTAATCCACTGGATGGTGTTTTCCCAATGAAAAACACTAACTGCAAGGTAAGGTATCTTTTTCTCTACACTGAGTGTTTACTTATATGGCAGGCATTGTGCTAGCAATCATTCTATGCATATCAGTTCATTTTATCCTTATGACCACACTGTGAGTTAGGTAATGTTCTAGGCATTAGAGAGGACACAACAGGAAGCTCTGAGGAGAGAGGACATTACAAAGCACTATCATGTGGCAATAGAACAGTGCTCCCATATGTTATCCTGGTTAACGCTCTTGACGGCCCTAAGACCTAAGCATCAGTAACCCCACTGTACAAAGAAAACTGGAAGGTACCTCAGTTGACCAAGATTGCTAAGTTGGGAATGGAATCCAGTTACGTCAAGTACAACATAGGCACAATTCCTCCCTCTGGTCACGTTCTACAAGCTCCAAGCTAGATGCTGAAGGCAAAGGTACTGGCCACAGAGGGTACAGCTGTGAATGTCACCTCCTCCTCACTGAACCCAGTAAGGCTAAAGCAACCCAGTGCCCCAGTGGGAAAAAGAAGCAACCATACCCTAGGGTGGAAAGTAAGTTCCTTTTTAAATACAGAGGATGTGATCAAGTGGAAGGTTTTGTGTTGCAGTTTAACCTAGATCTTAAAGCCAAATGAACACTAATCCTCAATCTGACTTGAAGACTGAACCAGTTCCCACAAATCCTGTGATTGATCCATCACCAAGAGAGAAGGAAGCTCTAGAAGAAACCCTGACAAGCTCTTCTCAGCTGCCTTCCTTCTTGTCCTTCCTACCTCCCTCTGTATGACTAACTGGGCATCTCAATTTACATGTGTGACTACTCACAATAGCCAAAAGGTGGAAACTACCCAAATGTCTATCCACTGATGAATCAATAAACAAATTGTGGTATATTTGTGGCATGCAATGGAATATTATCCACTCATAAGGACTGAAGTACTGATATATGCTACCATGTAGATGAACCTCAAAAACATTATGCTACATGAAAGAAGGCAGACACCCCAAAAAATCACATATTATATGTTTCCAGTTATGTGAGATACCCAGAAAAGATAAGTCCATAGAAGCAAATAGCAGATCAGTGGTTTTCAGAGCATGAGGAATTAAGAGAATAAGGAGTGACTGCTTTATGGGTAATGAAAGTATTTTGAAACTAGATACATGTGATGGTTGCACTCGAAACTGTGTACTGTAAGAGGGTTAATTTTATGTTTTATGAGTTTATGTCAATAAAAAATGTACATGTATGAATGCACGCTTCTTGACCAGTCTTGAACGCGATGTACAGTGTGCCAAGCCATAAAGATACCCCACCCTGAACTCTTTTTACATTACACGCAAATAGACACACAGATTTCCTGTAAGTCAGCTGATCTTGAAGAAAAAAATGTTAAGAGAAAGAAAATGAGAACTAAGCCATCTCAAAAAAAGCAAAACAAAACTCGACACTATATCTCTGTCATCTTCCTATCTCCTCTATCCCACAAAAACAAACATAAATCCCAATCACTGTGGTTTGTTCCCTCAGAATTAAATAGAAAGATCCAATAGGCTTTTAAACATACTAACAGAGGCACAATCTTGCTGGTAACGAGGGATATTCAAACTAAAACAACTAGGGATCACTTTTCATCCATCAGAGTAGGAAAATTTTTTAAAATTCATAATAATCTAGCTGTGGTGAGGCAACCAGGTACTTCATATTTTGCTGGTGAGACTCTTTTAACAATGCACTTTTTCTGAAATGTCATCTAGTATTATTTTGACTCAAGCCTTAGGAAATCTATCCTTCAAATATCATAGTACATACATAAGCATATATGTTTAGGAATTTTAATGGCAGTGTGGTTGGGAGTAGTAAAAACTATAATGCTCCTTAATGTCTATTATCTGAAAAATAACTGATTAAACTATGGTACAACTGTAAACAGAATAGGCATCAGATTTAGCCCTGGCCAGTGTGGCTCAGTTGGTTGGAGTGTCATCCAATAGACTGAAAGGTGGAGCATTTGATTCCTAGTCAGAGCACATACCTAGGTTTTGGGTTTGATTCCCAGTTAGCACACATCCAAGAACTAACTAACTAACTCTCTCACTCTCTCTTTACCCACCCCACCCTCCCTCCTTCCCTCCCTCTTTCCCTTCTTCCCCTTCTTCCCCTCTCTCAAAAGCAATGAAAAAGGTCCTCAGGAGAGGACTTAAGAAAAAGGCATTAGATTTGTATTTGCTGATAAGGAAAGTTTTATGACAATTTTTTTTTTTAACTTTAAAATATTTTGTTATTTTCAAGAAAGAGGGGAAGGGAGAGAGGAGGAGAGGAAGAGAAACATCAATGTATGGTTGCCTTTTACCAGCCTCCAGCTACAGACCTAGCTGGAGACCTGGCTTGCAACCTAGCCATGTTGCCCTGGCTGGGAATCGAGGCAGCGACCTTTGGGTTCGCAGGCCAGCACCTTATCCATTGAGCCATGAGCCAGGGCTCTATGACAAAATTTTTATTAAGTAAAAAATAAAGTTGAACAGTACTATTTATGATTCAATTTTCATAGAAGAAAAAAAATTACTGTATATATATGTATGTGTGTGTGTGTATATATATATATGTTTGTGTATGTGTTGTATACAAAGCAAGGAAAAGAAAGAATCTGAGAAGTGGGGAGAAAGACAATGAGCTTTTTCTATACTCATCTATATCGTCTGAAACATTGATACAATCATGTATTGTCCTATGACTTTCAAAAGTAGAAAAAGTTTAAGTAAACAGCATTTTTTTCCTGCATTTAACTTATATGAGTGATCAACATAAATGTAAAAAATATGGTGACAATCCCCCCAAAAGTTATTATTTTGAGATATGTCCTGAAGTTAGTTGAGATTCATCTTCAGGCTCTTGAACTCTATTCTGTCCAGACAGTGTGACTCAAAGTGGGACCTGCAGACCAGCTCCACACCCAGACCCAGTCGAGAACCTGGGAGGAGATATTTAGAGACATTTACAGCAGTTTGCCAAAGTAATTTTATGTCCATTGAATGTAATAATTTAAGTTTTAAAACAAGACTTATGTTTTTATGACTTTTTAATTTCATTTTTCTACTAATTTTTATTGTTTTATACATTTGTTAGTTTATGTCTCATAAAACAGAGAAGCACAATTTTAAACAATGAGAGCTGATGTTCACGATAACAAAATACAGCAATGTAAGAAATTTAAGACCTTTAATAATGGAATATTAAATTTTATTAAATAAATTTAGACTACTTAATGCAGTCAAATATAAAAATACACCAAAGAGATCAGAAGAAAACTTCTGGTAATCGAACAGATTTCTAACTACTGTAAGTAGATGGTTAAGTTAGCTCTTCTGTTAGGAACAATGAAAGCCACATTTTATTTCATTAAGACTAGAGAATAAATGAAATCCCAGGCAACTCTAACAACTAACTACCAACAGTTCAACCTAAGACACTAACTCTTGCCAAAACTGTAGATAAGAAACAAAGTTAACTTGGCTTTTCTTTTTCTCCCCTCCCATCCTTCTGAGTCAAGATGCTAATGGGGACAGAAGACAGAGAGTAAGAAAGAGAAGCAAGGGGACTGACAGAGTAGGAGGTGGGGGTCTGACTTTCCTGAGTTGACTCTCTTTTAAGTTTCACTTACAAGTACTCTATGCAAGGGAGGGAGGGGCCCAGGGAAGAGAGAAAGAACTTACATTCCCTAAGTATTCTGAATTTTCTACATAGCGACATGTTTTCTAAAATCAGGATGCACCAACTTATCGTTACTAAGAAAAACTGGTTGAAGCAATAAAGAACCAAATAGTTTTCTAGCCAAAAGCTAAAATAAAAAATATGATCATTTGTAAATGCAAATTTCCTACTTCCTCCCTAAAATGTTTAAACTAATGCTAAAGTGAGGTGCATTTCCAAATCTGGCAGCTTAAATAAAATTAACTGAGTGCCATTGTGGTGCACGAAATGCTTTACATTTTACAGCTACAGGTTTTCACCAAAGGGTAAGCAGGCACTCAGAGATCTATTACACATTTTGGTATTTTGAGGATTTTTGGGAAGTTAGAAAATGTTACTTTTGTTGTTATTTTCATATCAGTTGGACCTTACATGACAAAGGAACCCTAAAATGAAAAAGAACCCTGTGTATGGTGGTACTACAATAGAGTTTGGATTCCCTGTAACAATTAATGTATTAAAGAGGCTTGCCCTGGTTGGGTACCTCAATTGGTTAGTGTCATCCTGATACACCAAGGTTGCAGGTTCGATGTCTGGTCAGGGCACAAGCAAGAATCAACCAATAAATGCATAAATAGATAAAACAATAAACTGATGTTTCTTCCCCTCTCCCTTTTCTCTCTAAAATCAATTAAAAAAAAAAAAAAAAAAAGGCAAGGAGGCTTAAAAACGAAAGAACCCATGGAGGACTGGGCAGCTATGTGAGCTTCTAAAACATGGGTCACAACTGATAGACTTCCTCACCTCTACTTCAAAGGCTCATCAACTTGAACCCAAAGTGATACCTTCAATAGGCAGTAATCAATTAAACACCTCCCCAGTCAGAAACTGGGAGATATGTGAATGAATGAAATGCATGACAAAGTATATTAGATAAGGTAGCTCAGCGTAACTACTGCAGCATCAGTCAATTAAATGTTATTTACTAATCTCCTAGTCCGCTATAAACTTGGCATTTAGAAAAGATCCACCAAGGAAGAACTTGGCAACACCAAAATCTATAGTCCAGTTGGATGTCACCTCCCCATTCCACCAGCCTATGGTTCAGGGAGCAAATGGCCTTCCCCTTTGTCAAATCTCACACCCTTCCCCTCTGATCCCCTTGACTTCTCTGCAGCATTTGACTGTTCAGCAGCTTTTATTTTCTCTTTTCATTATCCTCTCTCCTCTGGTTAGCTGCCTTTCCTATTTCCTTCATGGTTCCTTGCTCCTTTTTCCTCCCTCTGCTTGACCAAGGGCACTTCCCAAGGCCATGAGTCAGAGTCGCTGTCTGTCTGTCTCTCACTCTTATATCATTCATTCGATATCTCTCCTTCTAAATCATCCCTACCCCTTCTTCGGACTCTCCCTTATTTTCAACTTTTCTGTAATAATGTTTTTCTAGCCAGCAGTTCCTCTCCTGCATATTTAAACCATTCAAAAGCCTTCTTCTCTTGCCCTTGTGTTATTGCCCTGTACAAAAGAGTTTCTCTCTTGGCCTTATTCATTTCTTCAATAGCAGCACTGTCCTCCCAGCCACTCACCCCCCAAGTCTTAGAGCCCTGTTCATCTTCAATTCCAATCAGTCAACGCTTACTGATTCTTGGGCTCACCTCTATCTGTTGCTACCTACTTGCCCTGACTTGACCTGACCCTCTTTAGCTCTGTTTTTTTCCCCAGTTTCCTCTTACCAAACTGGCCAGGTTGCTGCTGCCATTCTGATCTTTCCATCACTCTCTCCCGCCATTCAAGAACCCTCACACCACTCACAGCTCCTAGTAATGAGGGGTAAGTAGAGCAGAGTCATCGAAAGCTTAGGCCCTAGAGCCTGATGGCCAGGCTTTGAATCCCACAGCACCACTGAATGGCTGTGCAGCTTGGTTTCCTTAGCCCAAAAACAGCTGATAATAACACAGTATCTCCCTTAGAGGACTGCTGTGAAAGTGGGATTCATTAAAGGGTGTGATGCATTTGGAATAGTTATGATATAGTGTTAACACTCTGGTTTTAGTGTTAAATTTTGATGGTCCCCAGCTAGGCTGGCCTATAAAGTATGTGTGCCCATTCTCCCTTTGTTATCATACCTGCCCTCATGCACCTTTTCCTGTGAGGGTGACCCTTTCTCCTCCTGGCTGCTCTGTACAAATTCTACCCATGAAGGATCACGTCTCTTTCCAAATGGGCAAACCTGCTGCTGCCATTTTGATCTTTTCCTATCCAGCCAGGGGGCAGAAGGAGGGGGTCTTCCCTGGTGACTCCCCCTACACCCTATTGCCCCTGCCTCTGAACTTTTATAATACTTACTGCATGTCCCTAAATCAAGGTGTTTCCTAAATTACCAAGTGTAACAGGCAGTCCACACACTGGAGAGTGCATTGGTGTCACAGCCAGTGGCCTGACTCTACAACGGATTCTTCTAATGAGTGCTTAATGCCTCTGAACCTCAGTTTCTTTCTCTGAAAAAAAGTTATTATATTATCGCATTTATAAGGTTTTCAAAGGTTGGATAAAATCGTGTAAAGCTTCCAGCCCTTCATCAGGCTCATTAATAAATGCTGGTTCCCTTCAGTGGGACTGCCAACTCTCCAAGGACAGCACTGTGCAGAAATTAAAGAGACATGCAGGTGAATGTCAGGCCAAAGAAATGAACTCATTCCAAGTCAAATGATTCTATGACAATATTCTGAAATGGGCTTTTCCATGTTATAAAATACAAATCATAAAATGCACTTTAACATATCCAACCTGCCAAGAACATAAACAGATTTTATTTTTGCTCTAATGAGGGAATATGTTATCCACCCAACCTCTACTTCTCAAATGATATTAAGATTTTTTTTTACTTAGGACTCATTTTTTCAAAATCCAGAAAGTCCATGGCAAAAGAAGAAAAAGTAATTGCAACACAAATTTGAAAGATTTTTCATACCTAAAAAGGGAATTTTTAACCACAACCTTAGTCATAAACCTTCAACAGGCAAATCAGAAGCATTGCAAGATAAGTCCCCAGGAGAGAATTAGGTGAAGTGCGTCTCAGGTTCAGGCAGTGGGTTTCAACACTCACAAGACGAGCTGCCGGAAGTGGGTGCTGTACCTTTATCACGGCCGCCCCCACCTGACCACCTGTAGCAGCCTCAGAGGAAGCAGACAACCCCCACACACTTTCCAGCTGCATCTTTGAGCCACAAAGTACGCACACATAATCAGCCAACGTATAAAGCTGTATCAGAAGCATCAACGTGAAAAGGGGAAAATCTTCAGCTGCTAATGAGTAACCTGTGTTATTTAGATTTTGTCACCAAGACCAGATGTTAAACTAAGGGGAGACCCCTCTAAACACACCCACACAACCCTGATAACTAGCTACATACACAGTGTATGATCTTAAGTGAAATATTTAGGGCACTTAAAAGGCTGAAGCAGCAAACCCTTTGGTAGAAGGCAGGGGGCCCAGGGTAGATAGATACTTTGGGGGCTGTAGTCCTCCTCTCCCTAGTGCTCGATGACAAATGAAAATATGTCACAGGATCCAAAAGCAGGGAGGACTATTTCTGCCTTAGAATCCAGCTAGACAAAGAAAAGACCCATGGCCCTGTGATCCCACATTGTCCTGCAAAAGAAAAGGCTGGATCTTAATGAATGAATGTAATTCATACATTTGGAGCAGTATTCTTTGAGGGGACTGCTTCAGCAAGTTGCATTATTTAAGTCAAGTGGAGGAAAAAAAAAAAAAACAAACAGAAAAAATAAGAGCCACAGCTTTCAAGTAATTTTTAAAACTTCAGTTTGTTCCACCTGAGTAATATTTTAATCGGGCATTTTAAGCAGTTAAATTAAATGCACCTGCACTGTAAATAATGCGAGAACACACCTGCTCTTCAAATATAACCTTAAAATAATTGGATTCCTCCTCCATGCTCTGATTTTATATTTAATTTGGAAAGCAAGAAGAAAAATTGAATAAGCTCAAATTCTGACCCACAATTTATAATTCTAAATAAATCATCAACAGAAATTAAAGAAAATGAGACTTTTCAAAATGTACTTATAATGCAAAATATAGCCAATATCTGGAGGGTGGAGTAGTCACAGTGACATCATAGTGACAATGAAGGGGTTTCTATAAACTTGAGGGATAGCTACCGCATCAATACAGGTACCAAACTTTTAGTCTGTAAGAGCTACGTCCTATTTTCATGTAACATTCTCCACTATACGGTAAGTTTAATTTACCACTAATAATAGCAACAATGTTCCCTCTCTGTCAATGCCAAAGAAACTATCAGAGCATTTACTTACCCCTTGTTTCCATTTCCCATTTAACTTGCTTAAGATCATGTTGAGTCAGAGCACAGACAACTGGAAGATTTCTTCCTCTGCCCAGTGTGCTTAAATTCGACAACTCTTACAGGTCTAAGGATAACATGCACATCTTTAAATGATCGTTGTTAAAGTTAACAAGCTGCAAAGGTAGCTTCTGTGTTGTCACATTCTAGAACTAGACTTCCATGGATACCTTAACATTTTCTTTTTTAAAAAACAGGTTAGGGAACCTATCATTGCTATCTTAAAAAGCATGCCAATTCAATTGCCTGCACATTACCCTACACAAAAAAAGAAAGGGATGGAAGAAAGTTCAGCAAAATATTGAAAACGTAGCTTTCACGATATGTTCAGGATGTAATTTCCCACCATTTACTCCCAACTCCATTTCCTCATCCCTCAATAAATACAACTCCAGTTTTTCCTTACTCTACATATAATGATGTCGTGGTAACAATCTCATCTTAATTTTTCTCTATAATTTGCCAGAATTTCTCTTGGAGTAAAAATAATTACTGTGAGAGAAATCTAGGTGATACAAATTCAGTACAAATAGACCTCACTTTATTGTACTCTTGCCTCATTGTGCTTCACCAATATTGCATTCTTTTTCACAAACTGAAGGCAAACCATCTGCCAGCAAAAAGATTATGAACACTGGGTTTATTGCGGTGATCTGGAACCAACGAAACACACAGGATCTCCAAAGGATGCCTGTAGTTCAATACCTCACCCTTTTCAAACTTTATCTTGATGAAGCAGTTTACTATTTTCTCTTCATGGCCCCTTTCGAAAATGTGTTAAGGCAGTAAAATTCCTTCTCCATGTTTCCTGTTGCAATGGCTGCCTTAATAATTATTTTGATTCAATATCTGAGGTATCAAAAGTGGAATTTTACTTCTTTTCTTTGAAAGAGCATCACAAAGTCAAATTTCAGCCTTATCTACAAGACAATTACTGTTTTCGTAATTCTGTTCCTATATACATGCCCCATAACACCGCACCTGTTTGTCCACCCAAACATGGCCTAGGATGTTCAACAGTGGTGCTATTCATAATGGCCAAAACAACCTGAAAGCTGCACAAATGGATAAATATTGGTACATTAACACAATGGAATACAATTTAGTGTTTAGAATCAAAAAGTCGACCGTTATATGTAACAATATAAATGGATTTCACAAACATGTTATTGAATGAAAAAGCCAGACCCCAAATGGTGCATGCTATATGACTCTTTTTATGCCAAGTTCAAAAACAGACAAAGCAAACCCATGCTTTTAAAAGTCAGAGGAATGGTTAGCATGAGAGGGGTAGTTAAAAAGACAGCATGAGAGATTTCTGGGCTAGTACTAATCATGTTATATCAGTGTTCACTTGGTAAAAATTCATCAGTATGATGAATGTATGTGATGTGTATACTTTTCTCAATGTATATAATTAAATTTAAAAGTTAAATGAAATTAGCTGTTTCTCTCAAGAAACAGATTAATAGGTGTGAAAATCAAAGTGGCTCAGCATAGTAAAATGGAGCTAAAGAGATGGACTCAAATTCAAGTTTTTACCATTGAGAATGCAATCTTGGCTTCTCTGGCTTCCACTCCTATAAAATGAAGTCAAGAGCAAGATTAAATGACATTACAGTGCCCTTTTTTTTTTTTTTTTTTTTTTTTTTTTTTAGCAGAATGGATATATGAATGCTTATCACTGTTGCCTGAAATACACTCTTTTTGTGGGTTCAGGAAAGCAAGCATCTCTGAAAGTACCGCAAAGGTGCCACCTGAGATTTCTTCTTCAAGTAAGTGGACGCTGTTGGTGGCATCTCATTTCTAAAACTCTGTTAAAGTCTGATCTCCTCTTTTCTGAAAGCTCTCAATCACTCCACACTTTAAAGTCTAGACCAGCACTTCCAAGTAGAAATACAATGTAAGCCACATATGTAATTTTAAATTTCCTAATGGCCATATGTTTTGTATGGAAAAAAAACAGGTAAAAATAATATTTTTACTTAACCTTTGTGTGCAAAATATTAGCATTTCAACATGTAACCAACCTGAAAAAAAATGTTAAATCAATATTTTGTCCTCAATTTGTATACTAAATCTTTGAAATCAGTGTACATTTTATACTCACAGCACATCTCAAGATGGACCAGCCACACTTAAGTCTCAAAGGCCACACCACAGTGGTTAGTGACCACCATACTGGACAGCACAGGCTGGAGTCTAGACTGGAATATTGATTTCAAACCATTTTGGGAAAAAAAGCCTAAGGTCAGGTAAACCATATAGGGATATGTAATAATCTTCCTAAGCTTGCTCTTAAAACTCAATTATACTTCAGTTTTTAACAGCTATAATATTAAGTTCAAGATAAATCTTAGTATTCCAAATGGCAATCTAATAATCTAAAATGTGGTAAGATGCTATGATTATTAAAAATAAATTTATAAATTATAAATTTTTTGGACAATGAGACTTCATATGAGACATTTACTTCATATCCTTCCCAGAGCACTCAGCCCACAGCTTTGTACCCAGAAAGTGCTCAGTATTTATTCACAGTGAGTGAACAAATGAATAAATTAAGCAAGCAAACAAGGTGGCAGAAAAAAAATCTAGCCTTCTACCTCAGTTACTGATATGATGAAGCAGTTTATTTGTTCATAATCACTTAAGAATTAAATAAAAACTTGAAGAATCTCACTAAGAATTAAGATTTCTTTAAAAAGACAGTCCTATAAAAGGAGGTAAAATGCTGCTAAACTAAAACTGAAACAGTTATAATGCACAAAAGTTAGTGAGGCCCTGGCTGGTGGCACAGTGGATAAGGCACAGGCCTGTGAACCCAAAGGTCGCTGGTTCGATTCCCCAGCCAAGACACGTAACTAGGTTGCAAGCCAGGTCTCCAGCCAGGTATGTAGCTGGAGGCAGGTGAAAGGCAACCCTACATTGATCTCTCTCTCCCTCTCTGCCTCTCTCCCTTCCCCTCTCTCTAAAAATAATAAAGTCTTTTTAAAAAGTTATTGAAATGTCTGTAACACTTATTTTATAAAGCCATTTGTCATACATTATCTCATTTAGATGGCATACATACCCCAAATACCATCTAAGCCCTCTGTCAAAGTAAAGTTTCCTTGTCCTATATGCCAAAAGAAAATATATCTGGGAATATGTGCTTAAACCAAAAAATTCATAGGTATATGGACTTACAGAACATTTTCTATCCATAATAAGTTTTCCACTCATTTTTGTATTTTTTTATAAGACTGTAAGTCATTAAAGAACTGCTTTATTATGGAATTTTATGACTATGATGTTAAGTATTAGGTTTATTATGGACATCAAAAGAATAAGTGATGAATTACATAAAGGAGGAAAATGAAATGATCATAAATTCCATGTGAACTTTGTAAGTTAAAAGGACAAAGTAGCAAAATATTTAAGGAGAAAAGAGATGAGCTCAAGTTAGTCATGGTATTTGTTTCTTTTTTTTCTTTTTTTCTTTTTTTTTAAATTTTATTGTTGTTTTATTACATCCATCCCACTTTTGCTCCCCTCTGTCCCCCTCCCCACCCACCCATTCCCCCCAAATGCAATCCCACCTGTTGTCCATGTCCATGGTTCCTTTATACTAGATTCTTGTCTAAGCTGCTCCCCTTCCTTGCCTCTGCCTCCCCCCTCCCCCCAACCCCTTTCCCTCTGACCACTGAAGGCCTATTCACTGTATTCATATATTTGGTTCTGTTTTGCTTGTTGTTAGTTTTGTTCATTATTGTCCTGTAATGGGTAAGATCCAGTCATGGTATTTGAAAGGAAAAAGGTAAAAAAACTATATACTTGCCTGAGCTCAGATCTAAAATCTAAGGGCTATTATGGAGAAATACTAAAACAAACAAACAACAACAACAACAACAACAAAACCCTCACCCTCCAAAGGTTCACAGAAGGTGAAAGTATACAAAAGCAAAATGAAAAATAAAAAGGCTACATGTAAAATCACCCCTGGCTGGTAGCACAGTGGATAAGGTGCCGGCCTGCGAACCCAAAGGCCACTGGTTTGATTCTCCAGGCAGGGCACATAACCAGGTTGTAAACCAGGTCTCCAGTCAGGTCTGTGGCTGGAGGCAGGTGAAAAGCAACCACACATTGAAATAAATAAATAAAATAAAATAAAATATAAATAAAATCAATGCATTATTAGATGTTTTTATTATTTAAATGTTCCTTTTGAGTAGTCTTTAAAGGTATTCATAAACAATCTACTCTGGAAACTTTCAGGATAAAAATGAAAGAAAATTAAGAAATTAATATAATTTTAAAGCAAGAATCTAGTCCTATATATTAAAAAGAAAAAATACTGTTATAATTGCTATGTGCTACCCAAATATATAAGGAACCTAAATTTTATTTTAGGGAGAAAATGAACAAAATCATCTCAAACTAACTGAGCAGCAAATAATTGCTTGGGTTTATGTATATTTAACATACTCAGGTATTTTACTTTTGAAAAATGTGTAACTGAGATAACTGACATTTAATATTTTACTAGTTTCAGGTATACAACAGTGATTTGATATTTGTATACACAGGGGTGGACAAAAGTAGGTTTATGGTTGTTTGTATGGAAAATAATACAGTAATTAATAAATAGTAAAAGAATAAATTGTTTAATGCCCTCACAACTATAAACCTACTTTTGCCTCCCCATGTACTGTGAAATAGTTGCCACAGTAATAACATCTGTCACCACACATAGTTACAGATTTATTTCTTGTGATGAGAACTTTTAAGACCTACTCTCTTGACAACTTTCAAATGTACAATACATTATTCTTGACAGTCAGGCATTTTAAACTGATGATGTTACATACGAACTGGTAATTTTCAGTTTGCTAAATAAAATCATTGAATCCTAAGAATTATGAAAATGGATCTTAGAAACATTTAGCCCAGTGCCTCTCAAACTTTAATGTGTATGTGAGTCCCTGGGAGGGTCTCGATAAACTAGATTGTGATTCAGTGACTGTGGGGTGGGCCTAAGACTCTGCATTCTACAAGCTCCAGGTGATACTGATGCTGCTGGTCCAGGGACCACATGTCAGGCAACAAGGTTCTTATCAAGGGGGGTCCCAATTGCCTCTGCTTAGAGCAAGAGCAAATCCTGTCTCCCCCATAGACAAGGCAGCAATCTACTTGTATCAACAAAGTATCTCTCTACATCTCCTCTTTTCCATGTTAAACATGCCCAAACAGTTTCCAGTTTCCAGATCCTTAAACATCTTGATCATTGAGGATGCTCCCTCCATGGTCAACATTTTTCTTCCCCAAATAGTCCCTTGGGATGGGGCAAAGTATTCCATACATGTGACAACCAGGCCTGAGAATAGTTGAGCGGGACATTGCACTGCCCGATTTAGAAGACAGCTCTCTTAATGCGGCTCTAAGAAGGTGTCAGTTTCTGTAAGCGGTGCAGAACCATGCTGCACTAGCTCTCACAATCTTGTGCAGGAACTGGTACCAAACAGGTGTGCAAATACGGTACTTGAACATTTTTCTTTAACTCAACTGTGGGAATTTACATTTATTCCTGTAAAATGTCATCTTGCTGCTTTGGGCTTGACAGTCCCTGAGGTAATTTAAAAAGAACAGCTCAAATCAGGAATATTTTCATAAAATAACAACTCATAAAATCCTTTAAAAATGTATTACCTGATAGGTCATACATATACACATATGCAAAAACCATGTGCCGCTTTTAAAAACAAGGTTAAAAAAGAATATCCTTGGGACTGCTCTTCTGGTTGGAAAGAAAACACTGCCAGGACCTTGGAAAGCACCTAACGAACCCTTTCCTATCCCTGCCCACTCCGTCCCCTCTGGGGAGAACTGCCAAACTGACTTCTTGGTGACAATCATTTTCTAAATGTTATTTATAGCTTTTCCATCTAGATATGCACCCTAAACAATATATTTAGTTTTGTTTGCTTTTGAACTTGCCCTAAGTGGGATCATACTGTGCATGCATTTTTCCTTGTTTAACAGAAGGAAAATAAATAGAAGGGATTACATGCTGGTCACTCTCCTAAGCATGTCTCAAATATTAGATCATTTAATCCTCCTAACAACCCTATCAGGTAGATACTATTATTTTTCCTATCACACAGATGAGAAAACTGTGGTTAGAAACTTGCCCAAGACGGTAAGATATGTGGCAGAACCAAATTTTGAACCCAAGCAGAATCCTTGCTCTTAACCACCGGGCATGTTGTCTCTCCACACCCTCCTATATGTGATGTTAGCTCACTTATCAGTCTCAAATAATACTCCAGTGCATATGTATAGCGAAATGTGGTGATTCAATACCATGATGATGGGTACTTGGAATGTTTCCAGTTTCCCTGCATATACATAGTGCTTCTTTGAACATCTTTGTCCATGTTTCTTTAAGCACATGAGTAAGAACTTTACATATATATATATATATATATATATATATATATATATATATATTTTATATATATATATAAAATATATATAAGGTTGCTGAGTTATAAGTTAATAGCAGGTTGAACTTCGGTTAGGTAGTTAACAAATTCTTTTCCAATGTAATTGTATCAAGCTATACTCCTACCAGCTATCTACAAGAACACCTATCCATCTATGAGTATACCCTTGTCAACATGTGTCAGATTATTTTTACATTTCTACCAATCCAAGACTGTATGATTCTATTCTGATTTTAATTTACATGTTTAATGATTAAATTAGCCATTTGGATTTCTTTTATAAAGTGTTTAAGTACATGAATACACAGTATCATTTTTTCCTATTCAGTTGTCTGGCCTTTTCTTATTAATTCATATGTGTTCTTTACATATTCTGGACCAATCCTATACATGTGCCACAAATATCATCAACTAATTTGGGCGTGTTTTCTCACTCTTCATGTTTTGGTTAACAGATGTTCTATCCACCTATTTTTCAAACAATGAAACTGAAGGATTCCTCGTACATTTAAAACCTTTCATTCCACTATAAAAGAATTTCATATGTGTGCCAATTACCACCTTCACATCCCTCCATTCCTTGCATCTTCAGAATAGTCAAGGCACATTATGCTGACAATGATCAATAATGGAGCAAAAAACTGATGAACTGATGAACCTGACACCTATAAAATCATAAAGGGTATTAACTAGAAAATTAAGGACCATTTCAGTGAATCCCACAATATTTTGAGGACATATATGGATCTAACTCCTTTCAAAGCTTCCCAGTCCTCCAAACGTTGCTGACTGTCTTTTTCCTAATTCCTACACTAATCTTTACTATTCATCCTGGCATTTGAGCACATATTGCTGTGCATTGCACTTCAAATGCCTCATGTCCTTTCATAAACATCACCTCCAATATAAAATAGCAATTTCCCTACAGACAGGAACCATTTACACTGGCATTGTATTCTGTACAAAATATTCTGTGCCTAACAGAGTTCTCTGCAAAAAGCAAGTCTTCAATAAATAATTACTGACTCACCCAAGAAGTAATATTAGGATATATTAAAATAACTTCAAAGTCAATGTATATAACTCATACACCAGGAAACTGTATAAAATAAAAACATAAATTTGTTCAACAGATATTAATCTAAAGTTCAGTAAGAAGAAAACATGGGTAAAAACATATTCCTGAAATGGTAGAATGGGAACAGATTATAAAGAGCTTTAAATGTTCTGCCCAGGAGAAATTTAGACTTCTGTGGGCAGCAAGAAGCCATAGGTGATTTTTAGAGGGAGAGTCAATGACTCTACCCATTCACCTATCCATCCATTCATCCATCTACCCGCCAATCCATCCACCCAACAAATACATATTTATTGAGCACCCACTCAGTGCCAGACACTGGAAGCAATGATTGCTGAGCTCCTGAAGCTTAAGTTACAGTGAAGGAGACATAATGAATAAGCAAGCAACACATATAGCCTGTCAGAGAGTAATAAAACCTACAGAGAAAGGAAAGGAGAGGAAAGGGGTAGGGCTCCTGGGAAGGAAAGCAGTCCCTCAACTCCACAGGGCAGCCAGGGAAGGGCCCACCAAGGGGTCCGGGGGGAAAAGGGTGACTCCTCACCATGTCCCATGGGTTCTCTCACCTGTTCCCATGAACCTACCAGGCTGTTGGAACATTTTAATAACCAGAGGGCAATCTGAAGGTCCCAGTCCTCTTTCACACCTTCAGTTCTGAGCCTCATTCTCCTCAGCCACCCTACCCCATTCAGATGCATTTCTGATCCTCAGGACTCAGGACCTCCAACTTCAAGCTGGGTGGTGGAACCATCTCAACATCTTGTCTTCCTTTCCTAATATCCTTGAGCCTGGCCTTATCCCCTTGCTGGTCTCTGAAGTTGAGGCCTCTTTTTGGCCCTTTCCTGGTGCCTCAGAATCCAGCCTCCTTCCCAAGGATGCATTCTTAGCCTCAGGCCAGAAGCCAGTTCTGGCTTTCCTTCCAATTTCTTTCCCACCTGAATGACCCCTTCCAGAAACTGGCTGCCAGTAGGAGTGGCAACAGTAGCACCTGAGGTCACTGTGGGGGTATTTCCATGAGCAAAACACCAGGGTCAGAGAGGGGAATCACGTGGGTGCATACGTAGGTAGGCATACTGAGTGCATATGTGTGCCCAGGTTTGCCCAAGAATGTGGTGAGAAAGGGGTGCAGGTGTGCAGGCTAGAACCAACAGAATCTAAGAGAACAAACGAGAAGAGGCCAAGTGTTCATACAGAGAAAAAGAAAATGCAAACACTTGCCAAGAGAGGGAAGGGAAAAGACACCCAAGAAAGAAACTCTACTAGGTAGTAAGGCACAAGGGTAAAAAGAGTAACACGGACGGATGAGCATTAAAAACCTAAATGCTGAGAAGATGGCAGAACACTCCCCACCACCACAAAAAAAAAAAAAAAAGAAGAAGAAGAAGAAGAAGAAAAAAAATACATCTAAAACAAGGTGAGAAAGAGGCAAGATTGACATAAAACTTGAACTAATCAAATTCTGTCAACAAATGTCCCCAGCCTGAGGTGTGAAAAGATGAGTAACCTTATTCAAGTGAAGAGTTCGCAAACCAGAGAAATGCAGCCTCTGGAGGAAACCGAAAGTGCACTTGCCATAGACAAAGGGGAGGCCACCTTCTACAGAAAAAGTTCCTGCCCCAGTGCTGACTTGTCTGTTTAATGTAAATGACGAATCCAAATTGTACAGTTCTGAGTGGTCCAAATATGACAGTCTTGATTGGTCAGAATCCGGTGTTCCAATTTGTCAGCATAGACACAAATGAGGATATAGTTGCGCAGTTCTGACTGGCAGAGGTAGGTCTCTGCCCATTGGTTAAAAGGTGCTTCCAAAAACTCCTTTATAAGAGCCTGTTCAGATGGCAGGAATACAGTGCAGGAGGCCTGGTGGCTCAGTCTATGGCTTTTCCCTGAAATACAATGCATGTGAGTGGCCTCCATCAGCAATGGCTGCTGGCCTCGAGCTATGAATTTGTGCCCACTTAACTACAAGAAGTCCTTCTTGATGAGTAAATTCCTTCTCAGGGTTCACAATTCTAATTCTCAGCTTCTCTTTAAAGCATTTATTTCCCAGATCAAGGCTAACACAGCAATCAAGGCAACCAAAGCCCTCTGGCTCTAGTAGCTAGGAAACAAATAACATTGCTAAAGATGAAGTGTTTAGGAAGAAAAAAACTATATAAATGTAAATGTAGGCATTGGTCTCATGGTCTAGAAGTTCAGTTGCTTTCACCACAGAAGGCAAAAAAAAAAAAAAAAAAAGGCTTTTGGATACAGAGCTAAGATCATGGTCTTGAATGGTCTGGCCAAACTGCAGGAAAAAAACAAACCAAACCAACAAACCCAAATGAAACAAACAAAAAAGAAAAAGAAAAAACAAGAACACTCCTATACAGAGACATAATACACAGATTGCAAAATATTAGCATGCACCTAAACTCCCTGGGCGGCTCAGGGTCTCTAGGCAGCCTCCCAGCAGTGGAAATGAGGTAGCACCTGTGGTAACCGCTCCTCCTCCACTGTGCCTTTTCCTCTGACTCGAATTTTCTGTGAGCCTTCCTCTTGGAATCCTTTGATAATGACTCACACCGCAATGAGGCTAGTCAGCAATACCAATACAGCCCTCCACAATAGATGCTGTGTAGGAGGCAAGCGGCTGTTGGACTATCGTCCGTAGCAGTTTTTTCCTTTCTCTGTTCAGGGAGGATTTGCTTTTCAGCCACATTTCCCTCAAAACACATCCTTGTCAGGAGATGCTTAGTGCACAGATTTCTAAACGATGAAATGATCTGAACTTGGCTACTTAGTCATAACGAAACTAAAAACAGTAAGATGAAAAAACAATAATGTGAGCATCACACCTACAAAAAACAACTTTATACTTGGGTGAAATCAAGAGATCAGAAAAAGAAAATGCTTCAACTAATATTTTCCAACCTTTCACTAACAGCTAAGGCTAAAACCACATGTTTTGAAGGTCTTGCACTGTGTTATTATTAGAAGTCACAATTCTATTGATACTGATGAGTCATTTGTATCGGCGGAAACCAAGAACTTCCATCAACATCATGTTACACACAGTCACTGTGGCTTGGCTTTTTCTTTATTACTGGTCAAAGCTGCTGCAGAATGCTTATTAAAGCTTAAAAAAGTAAAGGGGAGGAGAGCTCCTGAGGGTATGCAAAGCTTTTCCCTAGTTGATCCCACTTCTCAAGATAGTGGAGGATGATTTGATCAACTTGTAACTACAAAAGGAAGTTTATTTGAGAATCTCAGAAAAGTGACATTTCACACCTACAGATGAAAATAAGCAGAAGTAAACTCCAAAAAGCAAACATCGAAACCATCTCTGAAAAACTCAAGCCAGGTTTAAAATGACCTGAGGTCAGGTGCTTGTTTTTCTTAACCTTAATAACACACGAAGGATGCCTATGAAACCTGTCATGATTTAAGGGCTGGAGCCACACAAGACAACAGGCTAGCCACTCAGCTGCGACTCTGCTGCTTCCCCACTCAAGGCGCAGGCTCCTCGCCGAGGGAGAAGTGGGTCAGGTTTCCGTTACACCAAGAAAGCCTCACTCAGTTCAAGGTTCACGGAATTCCTTCTGCTGCTGCTAAGGAGAAAATAACAGCCTATTTATTCCCTTTCCCTTCTTATCTCCCTGTTCCCCTTAAAAGAGCCCCAGACATTTAAAATGACGTCAAGATCAGTCTTCCTGAGGGAGTCCCAGAATTGCTGATTCTCGGGCAGTCTCTGCAAAGGTAGAAATACACTCGGTTTTCTAGCCTGCCACCAGAAGTCTGTGCTTGGCTGCTGGAAGAAGGGAACCCAGCATAGCAGTGAACGCAGGTCTGAAAATAGCCTTCCAGCAGCTAGACCGCCCGGTGCTCTCCGGGGAGGCATGCTGGCACTGTGGCCAGTTGGCAGTGAGGCCAGCTGAGCGCCGCAGTAGCCGCATGAGTCAGCAAATGCTTCTGGTAGGAAACTGCTGACAGGCTAGATTACTCCTACATAGAGAAGGTGCACACACCTACCCGGCAAAAACAAAAACAAGATACATGCAAATTCGCAAGCAGCCACCTCTCTACTCTTGCAGTTGCTCTTTGCCAAGGTTAAACCAAAAATCGAATCGATGCCGCTGCTCAAGAAGTAGCGGTAAGCAATGAGCGGTAATTAATGGCGGTAGTAAACAAACAGTTCTCACAGTGTTGTGATGTGTGGAACAGCTGCATTCAAATTTCACCAGCTAGTTAATTTTAACTGGTTTTTATTCTAACTGGATTTAACTGCTTTTCCTCCCTTCTGAAAAATCAAAATAGTTGCCATATTGACCACAAGAACCGGTAACAGACAAGCACAGTTCCTGTTTTTCAGAAGGGACTTAATTTTTAAACCCACAATATCAAGATGCTTAACATAAGTGGAAACCTAAAACCTATTGTTTGATGTGGGAGGCTTAAACCTGTACACTAATTCAGATCCCACAAACGTTATGGAGTCGTTACATCTTGGGCTTTATCCTACGCAGCTTTCATTTTTGTTCTCTCGTTGAATACAGGATTCAAAAATCTACAGGAACACCTGAAACTCACGGTTTTCTGAAACTCAGGACACATTCTTCCCATAGAAACAATGTCATACCAACGATGTGATGTTCCAGAACATGCCATAAGAGTGTCTGGAACTCAAAATATGAGCGAGAGGGTAAACTTGCCAATTAAAAAAGAAAACATAGTACTGTAACAATAGTTCTGCAACTAAAGAAAACACTTCGGATTGACTGTGCTTGAGAAAATCTCTCATTAGGGGAAGAGGAGGGTGCAGTCTTCTAAAGGAGATGAGTGGACTTCATCTTTAGCTTCACTCTGGTTCTTTTAATATGGCTTAATGGTTAATGTCACTTGAAAATGCAAAGTATCCCCTGACTTGACCAGATCATTAGAAAAATCTTTATCAGTTGCCAGTACTGTTTTTTGTTGTTTTGTTTTGTTTTTGTTTTTTTCTCCCTCCAAATTGATCAGAATTTAGAAGAGAAACAAGGAAAGTTCTACAAAGGGGAGGCACAAGAGGAACGCAGGCAGGAAGGCATGGGGGATGATTAAACTAGGCAGATAGAGGAAAAGTAGGAATAGAGAGAGGTCCCCCACTAGACAGCGCACTCCCAGAGGCGGGAGACTGCACATCCAAGATGCTCAGTGATCTGACCCACAGCAAAGGAGAGCTAGGGAGTCCATAGGACAGTTCCAGAGACTAGCACTAGATGGCGCCATCAACTCAACATAGCATGGTTACTGGAAGAACTTGAGGAGGGGGAAGGGTAGTATGGGAGGCAGTTTAGGCTCCCCACAACTGGGTATTATTTAGCAGGCAGCACCTCCATCTAAAACAAGCATGGTTTCGATAATCAATCAGTCTCTGAAGATGTCCAGATGTCATTACCATCTGTAGGATGGGGCATATCAATTTTGAAATAAATTGATCAAATCAGTTCTTGTCAATAAAACTGTGGGGTGAGGAGGCAGGTGAGGAAGAGCCACTGCTCTTTTTTGTTTCCTTGTAAAATTCAACATTTAAGCATAATAGAGTGTTACAGGTTCACTGCTACTGACTGACAAAAATTCCTAATTATAGACCAAGTGACTTTCCCCTGAAGCTCTGTTTAAATGTCAAATAACACATGATCTTGCTACACAGGTTTATGTGATTAGATCCACTGTCTGGCAAGGGGAAGGTGATGCTCAATGACAAATGTATAATTATATTAAAAATCATCTCCCCTCTATATATTTAATATTACAGTGGTTTACATCCTCTAATCTGCTTGTCTCTATTTTCTGTCCAGGGTTCACTTCATAGTCAGTGCTCTCTTTGCATGGAAATTTCCTCCCACAACCAAGTTACCACTGTGTGAAATTTTACTATTCCCATTTTTAGGAAATTTGTCCCCCTTTGGCTTTGTCTCCTATGAACATGCTGATGTTTCACAAAGAAGTAATGCACTAAGTCTCCTCAGTTATTTATACCCCAGTAGAAATTTTTTTCATAAAATCCTTTCCTGAGATTGGCTTTAGAAGAGAATGAGGGCACTCGTAAAGGGCACTGGCTAATCAAAAGGCAGCAAAGCACAGAGTGAAGAAGTTGGGACAGAAAGAGGTCACGAGAACAGGTCGCAAACCTTGCCTAGTGACTTCACAACTGCGGCAGATTATCACCCCTGACACTGATCTTCCCCAGAATATATAGGAAAACTAAGAGTTAAATCTAAGCATGTCTACATTTCCCTTTTGCTGAATGGGTAATAATATCCTTGATAATTAATTTCATTTTTTTTCACAGTTTGACTCTTCAGGGCTCATTCATTTGCATAATATGGAATCTTGAACCTATGTATATATTCCACAAATCAATGCAAGTAATTCTCATACTAAATCAGCAGCTTTAATTTAAGCTCATCATTGTTTACACAGATATCTTTATGCACTCATCTACTTGATTTTTTTAATCACTTAAAACTTCCAACAGTGACACACAGGGTATCTCTCTATTCAGCCATCTCCAAAAGTTGAACTAGACACTGAAAAATAAGCACGTATATTCATATGCTTGATCTTTTCCCAAAGTGAGCTACAGACACTTAGTGTTCCAGCAGCTCCCAGGAATAATGCCTCTTGGCTAAAAAAGACAACCCGGGTGTCTGGCCCAGGGCAGAGCTGAGTCGGCATTCCACACCGTGACCCTGCAAAATTGAGGTAATGGGGGTCACTGCCAAAGCTGAGTCCTCTGAAACCATTCAAATCTCTGGTTGAGAGTTGCAACATACTAATCTGGCAAGATAATCTCTTCCTGAAATTGACTAGAATGAGCAAAGGTTACCTGCCTTTATCTGTTACCAGTGGCTAATATTTCTAATTAGGAGCTCTAATAGAATTGAATTTGAATGAAATTCTCCCTCCACAGCAGAATCATCAACCTATTATAGGAATAACTTCTTCCACCTTTTCCTACCTCATCAGGAAAAATAAATAAATAAATAAATAAAACAAACACAAAAAAAAAACAACCCTGAAAAGCTAGAAACAAATTCTTCACATAACAGGAGGATAGGAGTCCGAGCTCCAGGAAAACCCTGAGGACAGAGCCATGGGACTCATGTTCTCTGCTCAGTTCTTCTTTTGTCTTTCCATGTCATCACTTCCACTTCCTGATCCCCACATGGTAACTTAGACCTGGGGAATGCCATTCTAGAAAGCGGACCGTGCAAAAGACAGGAGATACATGCACCCAGGTGTGCTGAGGAATTATTTTTCAATTGCATCTTTCAGGCACCAAAAAACATCCAATATTTTGGTGACCAGGCCTGTATTTCCACTTCTGAGAGCTGCTGGACAACGTTCTGACCCCCAGAAAAGGAAAAGGCATTGGAATGGTGTGATGGTTAGAACAAGCTCTAGCGCCAGACCTCGTTTCCAGTCTCAGCTCTACCGGTAAGTAACTCATTAGCTGAGCAGTGTCTGTGTCATGGTGTGTAATGATCACACCTGGCTCTGAGCTGTCACCAGGGTTGAATAAGTTAACATGAGTAACACACAGGAAGTTCCCAACACAGGTTAGCTATCATCAAAGGAAATAAAATACAGGTGTTTTGGTTACAGCACAGTTAGTGGACAAATGCCATAGGATTTCACCCGTAGGTAGAATCTAATAAACAAAAGGAACTAACAAACAAAACAGAGACAGACTCATAGGTAGAGAGCAGGTTGACCACTCTGGGGAGGGCTAGAAGGGGGTGGAGGGATCAAGCAAAAAAGAAGAAAAGAGAAAGAACTCGTGGATGTGGACAATACTGTCATAACTGTGGGGCTGGGGTGGGGATGGCAGTAGGTATACAAGGACTAACCGGTGATGAAGAAAATAAAACAAAAGCTTCCTGTACTTAAATGAATAAATAAATAAATAGGCACTGTCAACATTTCTAAGTTGGGCTAAGCATAGACTGGATGACCATTCTTGGTCTGCAGATGCTGGAGCCCCTCCTGCTCTGAAAGAGGCAGGAGCTGGACTCCCACTTCCACTGAAGTGCCTTGCCCAAGTCCCACACACACCAGCCACCTGTGTAGCTTCTAATCATTCAAACATTGTCAAAACAACCCTAAATATGTTCAAAATAAGAATGCTAACTTGCATTTTTTTCCCAAGTATGAAAATAAACAGTATTCTTGGCAAGTGACAACTATGTTTCTATCAGGCTCTAAAGACACAGGTAAATAAATCAATTCTGGACTCTGTATACAAGAACCATTATTTGCCAAAATGGCCCAGGGGGTTATATCATGGTTTATGCAATACTCCAAAGGGCCAAAGCGAGTATTGAATTAACAGGATTAGGAGGCTGGGGGAAAGAGGAAGCCCCAAGTTTTAGATGGACTCTGACTGCAATCCACTGTACAGTTCAACCTCCCAACCAGGTCACATTTCCCCACTATGCTCTCTGCTGCACGGAAACCTTTCCTTCATAGAATATGCGATGCTTTACCTGTTGCTGTCTGAGGCAGGGACCAGGACAGGGTTTGATCCCACTAGCACCATGATTGGTTGGCTAACACCATGCCTGCCACATCAGAGGTATTCAGTACATATTTGTTTAGTGAATGAATGAGGCATCACCTATGAAGAATGGCATTTCTGGACATCTGGCCCATTGTGTGGCATCCATTCTGCCACTCAGAATACAGAGTGGGAGGAAAAATAAAAATAGCCAATAATCTGTGGATACTGGGATACTAAGGAAACTTGCTGAGCCCGCACCTTCTCCTTGGTTCTTCTACTTATAGAAGGTATGCTGGGCTCTCTCCTCTTTAAACTCCCAAGTGAGAGTCCAAGCCTCTTATGGGTTAGACTGAACAGAGTCCTGCAGAAGCTCCTGGAGTATCTGCAGAAAGTGATGGGGGGAGGGAAGGATGGTGCAAGACTGGAATTGGTGGAGAACTTGGAAAACCAAAAAGCTTTCTTCTGAAATGAACCTGGGGTCAGCTTCAGGTTCAGGAACAAATGGTGACAATTATGAGATGTACGGGAGGACTGGAACATGGAGGATTTAAAAGCTTAGAAAAGATGAAAATCAAAACTGACAAGGATGGGAGGGAGCTGGTAACCCAGGGCTCGCTCAGCTCTCAGAGGCATCAGCAGTGCGTCCTACAGCCTTCGGGAGAGGAACAAAAGGGTCAGGGAGGAAAGGGACACATCTCAGAACCAAAGGACAATTTATTATCAGGCTAAGGAACAAAAGACAAGTTAACCAGGGAATGTGCTGGAGAAATGGTGATTATGAAGTCACTGGGGAAGACGGAGACATTTTGGCTGTGATGCCAATGACTACGATGAATGAGCATGTGAAATGCTTTCAAATTGGGGAGATTTATTGTTTTGGAAAAAATAGCTCAAGGAAAAACAAAAGCGAAACCCCTGCCTGACTTCTGAAGCAGTGCCACTAGTGGGACAGAGTTCAATTCCCATATTCCTTAGAAAAGAAATGGTCCTTGAAGAGGACACAGTGGTGATTCTCCAAGGTTTAGAGAAGCTGAGGAGCATGCTGATGGTAAGATTAAGTTTCAGTCTTTGGTAGACTGACCTTTGAAATTAGTGAGAGAGAAAGAGAGGGGGAGAGAAGAAAAAGTTTTTTTTTTAAAAAAAAGTAAAAGAAAAACCTCGAATTGAGGAAAAAAAAAAAAGCACGACTTTTCTATTAAATATCACCCCTGACCAAAAAAAAAAAAAAGTGAGTAATATTTTGGGTAACATTGGCGAGTTTACAAAATATTTAAGTTCACATGAGGTTTCAGCTGAGACTTTAAAAAATTGTAAATTTTTACATAAAATGCAATGGTGGGACTGGAATAAGTTGTACACTGTCATTGGTAACACAGAAGCAATTTTCCATCATTGCCAAGACTTGGTGCTGCTTTTCCTAGCATAGCTCCAGTCCCAAAAGTTGTCTTTTTTTCCTAGGATATGCCAATTTTTGCCGCCAGCCCTGACTTCTGAACTGCAAGGGGTTCGTATGTCACTGGGGCTTCTTTGACGTCCAGTTAGGGAAAGGAGAGGAACAGGGAGGCAGAAGTAGGGTTTGCTGTCTGAATCGCAGATTTTGACAAATCTGTTCCATCTTCTATTGTTTTTTGTTTTTTGTACATGAGGGTACGGACCATGTTCACTGTATGCTATATCTCCTATACCATGTCCAGTCATTAGCTCAGGAATTATGTATTTAGGATAATAAAATAACCCTTATACAGTCAGGAAAAGACACACTGCTTTCAGATGAAATTCTGTCCAACATAACATAAGAAACTTCTGCAGAATGGGCACAATGCCTACTCCACCTGGCTGCTTTGAGGAGTCAATGAGTTACATGTAGGTAAAATTACCAGCACTGTTTCTGACACGTGGAGAGCATTCCTTAAATTACAGCTATTATTTTAGCTGGTATTTTCAAATGTCAAATTTTCATTGAGATCTTCAAATATCAATAAAAAGGGCAATTAGTTCAAAAGCGATATGAATGATTTACCTGCAGAGTATTACATGGTACCCATGGTTATTAATTTTTGGCCTTTCAACTTGTATCCTCTATTAAAAATAAATCTGTCTATCCTTGAGTGGAACCCAATGTTGATTTCAAGTTTTGCTTTCCTTGTATCTTTCAATTTCCCCAACTGCTGTAACCATTCATTTGGTGGAGACTCACAAATCATCTACTATGTGCCAGGCCTTTACAGAACAGCCAAATGCAAAATATTAAACAATAAGATGTATTAGCCCGTTCAATGGAAAGACCTACATGGCAGCTCCAGCTCTTACATATGTTCTCATCCAACATCTGAAAACATGGGGGCTAATATTTAAAAATCAGGGGATTCCACATAAAAATCCATATATCCAGGTTACCTTGGAAAACCTAGACAACGTGGAAATATAAAGCCAGTATTCCTACCCATTCCTGCCTGAGAAAAAGGAGCTGGGAAAAAGGAACGGTTACCTGCCACTCCACCCTATGCCTCCCTCCAGCACCGGGACCAGTGAAAAATAAAAATGAAGGGTTCCGTGTTCAATAATTATTAAAGATTTCAAGGAGACAGCAGCTGAAGATAATGCCAGAGGGAGGGCCCTTGAGCAGATGAGGGGAGGGGGCCCTGTGCAGTGGTGCAGGACAAATGCCTATGAAGCTGGTCCTGCTCCCCACCCCGGCACCAAACAGGAAGGGTATTCATTTATCTAAGTATCCTATCTCTCATCAAACATCAAGCCAGCCTTTACACCAAGCCAGATACCATAACACCTGAAACCTGAGGTATGAAGAGCAGAGCAGTGGAGCCTGCACAGCTGAGCTAGAGAGCCACTGGGACCTCTCTTCCCTCGTTAAGGCTGGATCCATACCAGGGGCACTAAGCATGAGTTAATCCAAGGAAAATTAAATTGCTCCCAACAATACAGATTGGTCTGAGCCCTTTTGTTGGCATCACAGGAGTCTTGATCACAGATTCTAAGGAACAGCTCACAAGCACTAATGAGTAAGTCCCGTCAGTTGCGCAGACAGTGGGCCCGAAAGTGAAGGGCTGGTCTAGGAGAGATTTGAACATGAACCTGACCATCTGGCTCTCTGCAACTCACTTTGATCACAAAATGAATTGCAACAAATTGAAGAGCACATGGCTAGAGTTAATTGTCTCATCTGTAATCTGAACCTACTTTTAAGCAGTTATTATTACTCTCTATCAGGTGGAAACGTTTCCTACTATCACTGCAAAGTGCATTTTCCTGATGAACTGTAATGGATCATTAAATTCCATATCTGAATAACAATACTCTGCACTTATGCAGTGCCTTTCATCCAGGGATTTCAAGGCAGTTTGCAAATAATTAAGCCCCTCACATAGCAGCCAGAGGTGAAGGACTGCAAGGGACTTGCCTGGAGACACTGAGTTAAAGGCATAATTCAATTGAAAGAATAAATGCCTTCCTCCCAGGCACTAGTAATACTGAAAAGTGAATTGGGATTGAATTGGTGGAGGGCGGAGGGGGGTTGGGGATGGGGGGTGGGTTCCAGATTTCCTCCCTCACTTTCTTCTCAATGGTGAATCCTCACACGCAACAAAGACCTGAGAAGTAACTAACAGGGGTGTTCGTAATTTAATGATGAGTTCAGACATGCATACATATGAGGAGACTGTTTCTCGATATAATCCTGGCATGTACAACATGAACTGACATTTCGATCCACCTGCAGAATAGTCAGATACCAGAAGAAAGAACTCAATACATTTATGATTACCAAATAGCAAACCTAAAGCCTTCCAAACCCCAAATGAAAATACTTCTCTGCACAAATAAAACAAGTACTTCTGTTTTAAAAGTACTTTATCCCATGATTGTGTGTTCCATTTCTAGGACCCCCATATGAATGCTCTTCAAGTTTCTGGAATAGCAAATATAATGAAAGTGGGCAATCAATGCATTTTTAAAACCAGAACACTGAAAGGGAAAAACATTTCCGCCACTCCAAGTTTTGCGGTGAAATTATAAACTCCTGAAAAACTGAATCTATCATGGAAATGCTGACAGACATTTCACTGGAACAGTTTGAACAGAGCACTGTAATTTAGCAATCTCGCTTACAGACTAAAGACTAATTCTAACAAGATGTCATTTTGACTCACGTTTATTACTACCTGTAAGAATGAAAACCGCCGTTTACTAGAGAACTGCTGGAGAACCAGGGTGGGGCAATTTCCCATTTTAAGTAAGACTTCTTTCTGCCTTACCTAAATAGCCGTCTCCCCTGAAGGAGTGGCAGCCTTTCACGCTGAGCGCCTTTCATGTCAGCCTGAGCCTGAGCAACTAGACATGCCTTTCCTACATGTTACATTTTAATGATCTGAGAAAACCGTTATCAGCGTTAACATCTTTAATTTTACTCTAAACAGACAAAAGCAAAATATCTCATTAGGCATCATCTCCTCCAAGGTTCCCACCAGGCAGGAAAGAATTTTTATCGAAAGTAATTACCTTTTTAGTTCAATACACTCAACGGACTCAATACACACACAGAGAATGTGAGACTGCAGCACTAGACAGAGAAAGTGAAAACCTAGGGATACCGCGTCTGGCTATCCGCGGGTTCCCCAAGAGTCTGTGGCTCAGTTGGGGGTGGGGCGCTCTCATCCCTCCCGGTTTCCAGGGTCCACGGGTACCCGAGGTCAGCTTCTCCGGCCACAGACTAAGCCATCCTGACCGCGGCTGGGCCGGAACTTTCCCCAAGTTGTCAAACTCGCCCGTACACGAAAGGGCGCTGGGAATACTCCACGTACCCACAGTCCCCGAAGCCAGGGGAACGCAGCAGCTTTCATACACACACCCCCGGACCTGCCTGCTTCCTCCCACGGTCTGAGTTCCTGCAAATCCTCGGCCAGCCCGGGGTCACCGAGGTGCTCCCTTGAGTCCCCTCTCGCGGCAGTCCGGGGGCGCTGCCGGCCGCCGACTGCTGGCGTAGGGCCCCTGAGCACTCGCGGGGCGCGACAACTCCAAGACCCACATAGGAAGGTGGAGCGGTGCCCCCTTGGAGAAACTCCTTTCCTTAGGTTGAGCTTCTGGGGCTTAAAGAATGAAGTGTGGGAGGGGGAAGCGGGTGTATGTTGCACTTTAATTTCCTGCAGAATCTTGGGGACCGGGATACGCAAGTTTTCCCTCCGTGCCGGCAGGAGAGAGACCCTTGGTTTACCTCCCCAGGGACGAATTCCGACAACCCAGTCATGGGCTAGTCGGGGTTCCATCCAGCGTGCAGCCCGAAGTCTGCCCTGCGCGAGTCCCCCCACCCTGTCTCTCCTCGGGATCTCAACTTGGGCTTTGATGCCCTGCCAGTCCCAGTGGCTCCGGCTACCGGGCGGCGACTGACAGCTGAGCGCAGAAGCGTGGCGGCCGCGGTCCTCACCGAGCAGCCCTGCGCACGCACGCGGGGAGCAGGTTGGAGGCCGTCGGGTCCCGCACAGAGATCGCGGGCTGGGGGCCGGGGCGCCCGGGCCTCCCGGAGCCGGGGGAAGGGCCGTGGGTCTGACAGCTGCTCCCGCTCGGGCGGACGCGCGCCTCCCTCTTGCCCGCCCTCTGCACGCCTGACTTATTACCCTCTGCTCCTCCTCCCCCTACTGTTCCAAAACACCCGTCGACGCGAACGAAATACAATGCCGCCTCGCCCGCCGTAAACAGCTCGGCGAGAGGGCGTACATTCGCCGCGGCGCGTCCGCCTGCTCGGCGGGGCTCCCACCGCCTCCCCGTTCCTAGAAAATGCCATAAAAGCGGGCAGGGCGCTCGGCCGGCGGCTGCGCGCGGGTCGATCGCCGCTCCCTTCCCGCGCCGCTTCCCCACGCCTCCCAGCGCACCCACTGCCCCCTCAAACTTGCCCCGGCACCCCGCCTGGCGCCTGGGCCCGGGCCGGGAGACTCACCTCACACACAACTTTGCGTCCTTTTCCGTCTCCTCTTCCCTGCGTCTTCCCAGCCCGCAGCCCCCTCCCGACTGCCGGCGCGAAGGGCGGTTCGGGGGTCACCAAAAGCTCGAGGAGAGGACGCACATCACATGGCAGCTCGTTCCCAGCTCCCCGAGTGTGGCGTGAAGGGGGAGGGGAAGGGTCGAGGGGAGGCCGGGGGAAGGCGAGAGCCCGGCGGCAGCGGGAGTGGGCAGGCGGGTGGCGAGGGCGGCGGCGGGCGCTCCCGGTAGCGCGGCTGCGGTCGTGGCCCGGGCGTGCACGGTCGCTGCGGCTGCTGCTGCTGCTGCTCCTCGGCGAGGCGGCGGCGGCTCGGCGCTGTTTGCTCCGCGCGGCGCGGCTCGCGCTCTCCCTGGAACGCCCACACTCTCAGTCGCTACATTGTTGACATTCGGCGCTGACGTCACCCGCTCCCCATTCACAATAACTTTACGGGAGCCGGGCAGCGCACCTCCCCGGCCGCTGGGGCGCCGTACGCCTGGCGACTAGCGTAAGCCGCTCCGCGAATGGCGCTCCGGGGGCTGGGGTAAGGGGGTGGGGGTGGGGGGCGGGCACGCGCGCTCCGTCGGCTCGCGGGAGGGGGCGCGCCTCACCCTGCTGCGGCCGCCGCTCTCCCCGCTTTGTGCGGCCGCGCGCTGGCAGAGCCCCCTGCTCCGGGCCCAGCTGACCGCCTCGCTCTGTCCGGCCCGGCCCTGGACTTCCAGGCAAGGGCTGGGGGCTGGGGGCGTGGAAAGTGTGGAGAGGGCTGCTAGTGCGGCACGGAGGGAAGGGAAGGGGCAGAGCCCCGGGCACTGCACCCAGAAAGGGGAGCCAGACCTCCCGACCAGGCAGTCCTGCGTTGTCCCGCGTTTCCCAGGAGGGGCAAGAAAAGATGCAACGCGGACCCCCATAAAGCTGACCCTTTGGGATGGGGGTGGGGTGAGAAAGAGTAGCTCTGACCCAATGTTAGTGTTGACATTTGAATCCTTCCGAAGAGCCTTGGCGGGTCCCGTTGAAGGAGCGAGCCTCTGTGCCCCCACGCCAGGGCTTTAGAAGGGGCACAAGCAATTGCGGAGCATAAACGGAGAAGCCAGTCTCCCCACCTTCAGACCCAGCTCCTCCTGGGTTCCAGCCTCTTTTCTGCCTTTCTGGAGGCTGCCAGGGTGTTGCTGCTGCACTTTAAGGCCATCGTGTGGCTGTCCTGTCAGAAGAAAGCTTGCTGGTGGTTAAGATTTTACACAAAGTAATTAGGACTTAGACTGAACGAACATTTGCAATGAAAGGTTGTGTTAGTGTAGTGCTGGTGCCTGCAAATTTATCCTTGCCAAGGCCAGGAAATTCTGCCACGTTCCCCTGAACACCTACAACTCGGTCCCCTTGTGTACAGGCAGTATTCTTTCTATATTGCTATGTGTAGTGCTGATTTGTCGTGAATATTATAAAACTTTGACTCGCTCTACTGAGAGAAGGATCATACCCCCCACCCCCACCCTAAAATGGGCACTGGAGTGTGCTGAGGAAGCAGTGAAGTGAAGCATTGCCCTGGGAGCCTTGTGGTGTCAGCCAAAGTGTTACTATGAACCACCTTCGTTTGAAAGCAAGGTTTTAAAAGGCCCCATTTTGAGCGTCCACGTAGAAAGCTAAGCGAGGGTGGAAAGGAACAGCTTGAAGGGCTGAGCTCATTTATCTAACAGCATTGTAGAGCCTCCGCCTGTAGAGCCGCAAGGGGAGATTTTTCTGTGCTACCCTCTCCAGTTTTTCAGATGAGGAGGAATCTCAGGGTCTCCTGACTTCGGGTCTGGTGTCCTTTTTGATGAAACACCCTGCTTCTGAGGTCCCTGTCTGGTCCCCCTGACAAGGACAGAGAATGCTGATCCCTGGTCTGCCCTGTCGAGACCATTTGTTATAATGCAACGAATAGCGATGTTTCTGTATTCCTCATTCTCCTAAGTACGCGAGTGTCAATGTGGTAACTTTACGCACTTCAACAAACATCACTACATGCTTTTCCCACAAGAGCCAGACATGAGAAGATCCCTATGAGGGTCATGGAAGTTCATTTCTTTTCAAGCAGGCCATTAGCCGCCTGGCTGTGAGTGGAGTTGGACACATCTGTGTTGTGGGGGCGGGGATGGGGAGGGTTTGCTGCTACAAGCTGGTCTTGCCACCTTGTTTCTGGTCCTAAATGGATAGAACAGAGGGTATGTGGTCATTTCAATTCATCTACTTGCCAAAGAGTTAACCCAGACCTTTTTTAGTTTGAACTGCTTAAGTATGAGATGGAACAACATTAAAGATGAAATGTCCTAATGCAACTATGATAGGTTGTATTATCTACTCATTCAAGGAAGTTGAATGAAAACAAGTTGACCTCTAAAGACACATCCAGTACTGCAATCCTGTGCCTCAGTGGCTGGGGATATGGCAAAATTTTTGCCTTAGAGGAACTTGAAGTCCAGTAGGGAGTTAGTTATTATTTTCAGCATTTAAAAGTGGACTATATGAGTTAACTGCTGCAAAAACGTATCTAGAATTATATTAAATTAGGGTGGTAAATCAAGTATTGGACACTTTTAACGTTATGACCACAGAGGTGAGTCTGTGGATGCCCTTAGCATTCTCATGAAGAATGCTTCTGACCATTCCCTGGGTTTGTGGTGCTCTTCTGGGCCCTTCCGGCATTTACAATGTGAAGCACATACAGGTCCTTCCCTCTTATGTATTCATGCCAGTACTTTAGTAGAGGTCAACTTATTGTAACACTCAACCTTCGCTGATGAACTTTTTCTTTTCCTGCATACTTGCATGTATATGCTGGTCCAGAATATGGGCTTCATCATATTACATATCTAAGCAGGAAATGGTTTCCAGGACAATAACTTTGAATAATAGCATTAAAATCAGTAAATTTTATTTCTGCAAAGCACCTTGATTTTATAAACTAAAATAGGAAACAATTGAAATATCTTGGAAACAAAAAGATGAGGCAAAGAAGACAAAAGAAGCAAACAGTTCGGGGGGTCTTCAGTTTCCTTGTTACCCAGCTTCCTGATACAGTATCCAATCATGATTTAGAATTTTAAATGTGGTACCTTGAGTAAGACATAGTGGGACAAAGTTAACATCCAATGAGAGAGATCAGAGTGGGATGTTTAGAGGGAGAATGCCAAAGCTGGGAGGGGCCAACATACCAAAGGAAGTTCTGTTAGAAAGAAACTGAACTTTACTCATTGGGCAAATTCCTCAGAATTATGGCTATGGTTTTTTATTTCAAAACCAGATGTTTGAATTGGGCCTAAAGCATAAAATCACAGCTAGTACTACACAGGTGACACTTGGGAGAACTGATGGAATTTGAATAGCTTCAGGTGGTGATTTGTTCAACAATTGTTAGGCCACCTATTATGTAGCAGGTGCTGTTCTGCAAGATGGGATGTAGAATTCTCATTTTAGTGATGAGATTGGGATGAGGAGGGAGACAGACAATAAGCCTTTCCTATCTAGTTCTCTATCTAGATAGAGAACTATCATATGCCATATAGCATATAGAGGTGAAGACGTATAGACATGACTCCTAAAAGATCATCCTGTTTGCTAAGTGAAAGAGAATCCAAGAGCGGAAGCACAGAGACCTGGTAGAGGATATTGAGATAAAGTAAGAGAGAGGTGATGATAATTTGGACTACAATGATAACTGTAAATGGAATCTAGATGTATAATCAAAATGAACCAGACAAAATTTATTTAATTATGGGATGTGAGAGAAATAAGATTCAAAGGAAATTACAGATTTCGGCCTGAACAGATGGAGATTCTACTTACTGATATGAGGAAGGCTGCAGGAGGAGCAGGTATGTGGAAGACTCTTGGGTGTTTGGATTCGGATTTATGGGTTCTATCCCGAAAGTATCGAGCCAATGTCAATATAATTAAAAGTTTGCACCACCGATACTTTCAGGACAGACCTTGTAGGAAATTCCTGATTCCCATCAAACATGTAAGTGGAAAAGTTGAGTAGGCAAATTAGACATGGGGATCTGAACTTCAGGAGAGAGGCCAGACTAGAAAGAGGAATTTGTGTCATCAGCATAGAGAATCTGGGAAGGGGGTGGGGAGAGAGATCTGAGGATTGAAATCTGGGGCACTTTTAACATTCAGAGAACAAAATATGAAGAAAATGAAGATCTGGCCAAGGTGGCTGAGAAACAACAACGTGTGAGGAAGACGGGGAGAAGGGAATGTAACATCCTGGGACCAGGTAAAAGACAATGTTTTGAGAAGCAAGGTATCATTGGTTGTGTCAGTGGTGATGATAGGTCCACAAGATCAGAACACATCAGGGACTTTTTCATTTGTGTTTGGCAGAGAGGAGTGGTAGGGACAGCATCTGGCTGGAGTGGTTCTGAGAGAGAGGGCGGGGGAAGTGGAAGCAATGGGTGTAGACAACCCTTTAGAGGAGCTTAGCTGTGAAAGAGAAAGTGGAGAAATGGGTAGAGGGTCATGGTGAGAAATTAGAGGTTGTTGGTGGGAATAATCCTGTCAAAAGCAAAAACCATTGATGTAAAGAGATGGATAACTTCTGGAGTGAAGTTTTCAGTCAGAGAGTGGATCTTACTTAAGAGGTAGGACCGGGTCATCCCTAGCTACAGAAGGGAAGTCATGGTGGGAATGTGCAGGAGTAGGGAGTGGTCACTAGATTGTGGTGGTGGGCAATGTGGGGCATCCTTGTCTTGGTGATTCTGTTTTGTTAGTGGACTGAAAAGCAAAATAAGCAGCTAATAGTAGAGGAACGGAGGCTGTGGGCATCAGAAAATGTGTGGGCTGATGCAGGGTCATGTAATAGCAGCACAGAGGAAATTTGAGGGTTACTACTAGAGTCTATGGGCATGCCACTGCCAACAAAAGTGATTTCTCATTCTGCAAAACCTCACTCAAGTTTTGGGGGAAAGCTAGTGTATTCCGAGCTAGAGAGCATTGTGAGTTTCCAGTGTAACTAGAATCATGCAAAAATTTTACTTCTAGCTCTTGTTAAATTGGGCTGGCAATCCTTTTAATGACCTACCCTGCTTGTTCCATTTTTATATCCCCCAAAGATCCCCCAGTTACTAAGGGGGACTTTGGAAATAGTATTTAACAGGAAAGGATGTTCTCACATCACTATCTGTAGCAATATTGCTTAATACCTGTTTCTACAATAAAGAATAGATGCCACTATAATCTAAAAATTTAAGTGATATAAAAGAAACTAATTCTTCAATGGAACTATTAAACATCTGTTGTACTGATGAGAAAATATTGGATCCTATTTTCAAAGAACTTAAAAAATTCTAAATGGTAGTCAAAACTAATATAAATGAACCAATTGACAAATACAATAATTTTATATTTAATTACTTTTATTAACTAGTGAATTTCTCATAATTAACATTTAAAAATATTTACATAAAATTATTTTTACTGGAATTTATACTAATTAAACAATTAAGAATGTATAGAAAAGTATTTTCTATACAAAAAGAAAATGGAAACCGTCTAAATGCCTTACAGTAGAGGATTGCCTAAATAAATGACGGTTCATATGAGGTCTGTTCCGAAAGTATTGAGCCAATGTCAATATAATTAAAAGTTTGCATGGCCAATACTTTCAGGATAGACCTCGAATATAAAATCGAATGCCATGGAGTCATCCAAAATGATGTTAAAGAAATGTGCATATTGGTATGTTAATGGTTTATTAGGACATTTTAAAGACAATTTACGAAACAACATGAATTCATTTGTGGAAAATTGTCTAAGTATGCATAGAAAAAGGTCTGGGGTATATATACATAATAATGTTAAAGGGGTTTTCTCAAGATGAAGAGCCTATGAGTGGTTCTTCTTTTGCTTAACTGGTTTTTAATTTTTTTCTCTAATATAAATGTATTACTTCTGTAATAAAGAAAGCCAATAAAAGTTATAAAATTCAAGATGTGTGTAATTAAACTCTAATAAGAACTTAAGTGTTGTAGGTGTTAAGCGGGGAAAAAAATTTATGAGGGTTGAAACAGCCAGGAAAGGTTTCATTGAGAAGGTGGAATTTGAGTTGAATGTGAAAGCTGGGAAGGATTCAGACAGGAGGGAAAGTGGCTGGACATTCAGCATAAAAAGACTCCCAGAGGCTGGATTTTGGTCTGACCAAAGCAACCGAGTATTGGAGAGCTGAGCAAGAGTAAGACATTATGACATCAAGAAGGGTAGGCAGGTCAGAAGTGGAAGGTATGGGTACCTCTGCCATAGGGACACTCAAGTACTACAAGGAAGGGGCACTGTTATGGGGATTTGTTTTTTTCAGAACATAGAGTTTTCCTTCCCTTTCCATCCCATTAGCCAAGACCTTGTACCTGTTGGAAAACTACCATTTTCCTGCCTGTCTTCACTTTTTTTATACATTGCTTGAGCACACAGACTATGTGCAAGCCCTCTCCTAACCTCTGGAGACACAACTTGCCTGTCAGGGCCTTCACATGCCAGGAGCCTTGCAGGGAAGATGGACTCATAGACAAATCATCACAGCACACTAAGGGCTCAGATAGAAGGACAAGGGGCACCTGAAAACTTGTCAATCTGAGAGACTTTGGGATGGCTTCCCAGAGGAGGTTACAGCTGAGCTAGATTCTGACAGATGAGGAAATTTAGTTAGAAGTAGAGGTTGGGAGGTCATTCTAGGAAGAAAAATTGGAGTAGTGAAAGTGCAGGGATGGTAAATGGCTAGAAGTAACAGCCAGTAGCAGATATGGGACTGGAAAGTCTGACAGGGACCAGAAGCATGAAGATTTAATTTTATTTATAGGGCTTAGTGCTCCTTGAACTTTTCCAGGGAAGTGATCACAACGGCAGAGAAGGTAGAAAGCTAATCAACTAGGAATCCAGAACATGGCCCCACATTGCCTTCTCTAAGCACAAAAGTCTTTGAATTGTGTTGTTCTATGTTAAAAATTCAACTCAACTTCTGTTGTCCTCTATAATGTATATGAGCTGGTTTCACTGCAAAATCTTTTTCAACAACCTGTGACCATCAGGATTAGAAATTCCTCTCCTACATTCAAACTCTTCAATTAAAATTGATGCATTGCAGGGAAATACTTCGAGTTTATCTTGTGTAGTTATAGTTTCCCAGAGACACTGGAAGAGTGTGGCTGAATTTCTATCTCTCCTTTTTTTTTTTTCTTTCTTCCTTCCTTCCTTTCTTTCATAAAGTATAATGACAGTGAGTTATCAGTTTGTCCAGCAAATTGGCAATTTTTATTTATTTATGTAACTTCTATCCTTATGTAACCCCTCCCCTTTAGCAATCAACTGTCAGTTTGATCTCTATGTCTATGGGTCTGTTTCTGTTTTGTTTACTCATTTATTTTGTTTAATTTTTATTTTTTTAGATTTCACATATAAGTGGTATTTGTTTTTGTCTGTCTGACTGACCTCACTTAGTAGGCTACCATCAAGGTCCATCATGTTGTTGCAAATGGCAAGATTTTGTTCTCTTTTATTCCATTGTATATATAAATCTTATCTTCTTTATCCATTCATCTATTGGTGGACATCTAGGTTTCTTCCATAGCTTGGCAATTACTAGTAATGCTGCAATGAACGTAAGATGCATATAGTATCTTTTCAAATTAGTGTTTTTGGATAACTACCCAGAAGTGGAATGGGTGGATTATAGGGAAGCTCTATTTTTATTTTTTTAAAAGATTCTTCATACTGTTTTCCTTAGTGGCTGCCCAAATTTACAATCCCACCAACAAGGCATGAGGGTTCCCTTTCCTCCACATCTCACCAACACTTGTTATTTGTTGATTTATTGATGACAGTCATTCTGACATATGTCTCATTGTGGTTTTCATTTGCATTTCCCTGAAGATCAGGGGTGTTGAGCATCTTTTCACATCTGTTGGCCAGCTGTATGTCCTCTTGGGAGACGTGTCTATTCAGGTCCTCTGCTCATTTTTCAATTGTATTGGTTCGGTCTTTTCTTTCCTTTCCTTTTCTTTTCTTCTCTTTTCTTTCTTTCTTTTTTTGTTTCTTTCTTTCTGATGTTAAATTGTATAAGCTATTTATATATTTTGGATATTAACCCTGTATCAGATGTATCATTTGCAACTATTTTCTCCCATTTCATTGGTTGTCTTTTGTTTTTGTTGATGGTTTCTTTCATTATGCAAAAGCTATGAACATGGATGCAAAAATTCTCAACAAAATATTAGCAACCCAATTTCAATAACACATTAAAAGCATTGTACACCATAACCACCCAGAGATGGTATATAATTCACCCAGACATGCAAAGATGGTTCAACATTCATAAATCAATGAATGTGATTGATAACATTCACAAACTAAAGGATTAAAAAAGCAACAACAAATGATCATCTCCGTGGATGCAGACAAAGCATTTGACCAAATTCAACCTCTTTTTATGATAAAAACTCTGAACAAAGTGGGTATAGAAGGAATGAATGTATCTCAATATAATTAAGGCCATATATAACAAACCTACAGCTGATATCATAATCAATGGTGAAAAGCTGAAAGCCTTTTATCTAAAATCAGGTAGAAGACAAGGATGCCCATTATCACCACTTTAATTCAATATAGTATTGGAAGTTCTAAGCCAAAGCAACCAAACAAGACAAAGAAAAGGCATCCAAAATGCTGCTTTAGGTCAAGTAAATGAGAATGGAGACTTGGCCTTGGGATATAGCAGCACATGCAGAAGCCAGTGAGGAGCTTGGTGGGAGCAGTTTGGGTAGAGTGGTGAGGCAAACACTTGATGGGAGTGGGTTCATGAGAGAACGGAGAGAACACTAAGGCAGCAAATACAGATAACTACATCAAGGAGTGTTCTGTAAAGAAAGGGGCATGGTCAGAGACAGAGTTAGGAAGGCATTTTTAAGAGACTAACTACATCATGTTTTTACATATTGATGGAATAAGTCTGTAGAGTGGGAAATTGATCATGTAGGAAAGAGGCAAAAGAATTGTTAGAGAATGCCTTGGTGTAAGGGCAGGGTTGGCACAGTGCTGCTTGGTGGGAGATCTAGGGCTATGCTTTGGTTTCTGTATGCTTTTTGGAAATGAAATACAATTTTGTGTGAACAAAATATCATTATATTTAAAATGTAATGATAGTGATAGCTGAGATGCTCACTTTGGGATGAGCAGTCCTCTTTAAAGTCAAAAAACTCCTAATGCCGCTGCTGCTGCGAACATGGAGGGACATGGTATACTAATATTCTAAGACAGTCTGGCAACTTTTCTCCAAATAAATCTTTTTGACACGGCTAACAAAAGCATCCAAATTGGAAAGGAAAAAGTAAAACTCTCATTATTTGTAGGGGATGTGATACTGTATATAGAAAATGCTGGACTCCACCAAAAAACTGTTAGAGCTAATAAATGACTTCAGTAAAGTTGCAGGATATAGAATCAATGTACAGAAGTCTGTTGCATCACTGTACACCAACAACAAATGATCAGAAAAAAAATTCATAATTATAAATTCCATTTATAATTGCATCAAAAGTATAAAATATCTAGGAATAAATTTAACCAAACAGGGAAAGACCTTGTACCCTGAAAATTATGACACTGAAGAAAGGAATTGACTATAATACTAATGGCATTCTTCTCAGAATTAGAACAATTAATTCTAAAATGTATAGTGAACAAAAGACCCTGAAAGACCAAAGAAATCTTAAAGAACAAAGTGAGAGGTGTCATGGTTCCTGATATTAAACTATACTACAATGCTACAATAATCAAAACAGTATAATATATAATCAAAATAGTGACATATAAACAGATACATGGTTCCATAGAACAAATAACTCAGAAATAGATCCTTACTATATCATCAATTACTCTATGACAGAGGAGGTAAGCTTATACAATGAGGTAAAGACAATAAGAGGTGTTGGCAAAACTGGACAGATAAATGCAAAAAAAAAGAAAAAAAAAGAAAAGAAATCAGGTGACTTTCTTACACCATATATAAAAATGAACTCAAAATAGAATAAATAAATGTTAGACATGAAACTATAAAACTCCCAGAAGAAAACATAGACAGCAAATTTCTTGGGATCACTCAGCAATATCTTTTTGGATATATCTCTTGGAGCAAGGGAAATGAAACAAACAGGACTACATCAAACTAAAAAGGTTTGGATGGCTTTTATTGATTAGTTTACAGTCATCAAAGAGGGCATAAACAGATTGGTTTTAGAAGGACATAGCATTAGCAACAGGAAGGGTCTTGAAAAGGCCAGAGATAATACTAGAAATGCAGGGACAAGAACCCTAAACCAGGTAGTAAGTGGGGCTGGGACTGAGAGGAGGAAGGTGGGCAGAGAAATGGTCAGGTATGGGAGGTGAGAGGGAAAGGAATAATCAGAGGGAAGAAGCAACCGCGGGATACAGGAGAAGACTAAACTCACTCTGGGAAGGGGTGAAGTGAAAAGGAAGGAAGGTCAGAACTTTGAGGAATGCCTGTGTTGGGGATGGGCATGGGCAAAGGGAGAGGAGTTTGTCAACAAGATGGGAATGGAGCGTTCAGGAGGAAAGAAGGTCTGGAGACTGGCAGGTCAAGGAGAGGCAAGGGAGGGGGCCTGGAAACACCATCCCATTACCAGGAAAGGTCTGCTGGAATATCTGGGAATTCTAGATCCACTTCAGGGAAGAGGGGAGGAGAATGAGTGGGCAAAGTCAGTCCCTGGAGGGATGGAGAGAGGTGGGTAGGAAAGAATGTGAGTGGAGGAAGAAGCTGGAGATCAGGGAGTGGAGCATATAACAGTCGCATTGGATGTGGAGGAGGAGACAGGGTGAGAGTCTGAAACTCGAGATGGGGTAGCCATGGGTGGGCCGGAGAAAGGCAGATTTTTGTGTGTACTTTGAAAATTCAGCATGGGGAGCAGAAAATGGATCATCTGGATCTCTACTCTGAAAAATGAAACCTGAAAAGTGGATTATAGGAAAATCAAAGCTAGGCTGATACTAAACTTGTGTAGCTCAGGAATGAGAGAAATAAGAGGTGAGGAATTTGGGGTTGAGAACTAGATTTTTTTTTCACCTGGGGAATGGAAGGAGGTGAGTGAAATAATAATAGTAGTGTAGTCATCGTCATAGTAACAGTAACAATATTACTTTCCTTTTTCCTTTAAAAAGATAACTCTAATAGTGTTCCCTTTTCTCCTTCAGAGCTTACTGTGATAGCCTCACTTTTTCTTGAATAAGTAAATAAAATTTAAATGTCTACCACTTCATTCTGCCCACTCTAAAAGATGTTATAATTAATAAACTGATTGTGTCAGGTTATCATTACTTTGCTTAAGAAACTTGAGAAAGTTTGGCTATAAACAGAAGTAATCTGACAATTTTCAAATTACAGTGAAAAGAAAGCCTTGATGATTTTATTCAAATGAAAATGTACTTGAAATTAAAATTTTTTTCTCGACCCAACTTCTGATTCTTTGAGGAGCAAAGAGTTGAGTTCACTGATCCTTTAGCTGTTTCCCCAAAGAATACATAAGACTATGCTTACAGTTTCTACTCTATTAAAAAAGAAAGAAAGAAAGAAAGAAAGAAAGGAAACAAGCCTGTTTACATGATATAGTTACACAAGGGCATCCAACCTGAACACTGGTAACAGCAATGTGTTGGTCAGCACAGCTGTCCTGTCCCCACGTGTGCTCATCCAGCACAGCACCTGTGTGAGGGACAGAGCTCTGGGCCTCCGCTGGCTCTCCATTTTCCCAGCATGCTTCCTAAGCAAATCTTCCACACTACCACACACTGAGGAGCTCGCTTCACTGCATTTCAGGAGGTAGGTGCTTGTGGAAACCCAGAAATTCATGTCCAGACTTGAATGGGGCCTTTGCTGATTTTGCAGATGCATGAAGACATGGAGGTGCACGGCATTTGTTCCAGTTTTCGCTTCAGCACCTTCTGGATTTACAGCTTTGCCCAGGTCTGTCATCACTGCGGGAAAGATCCTGTTGGTAGGTTACCTTCACCCTTAATTTTCTGAAGCTGCTAAGCAGTGTCAGGAGGTGGGTTGGTACAGGCTGTGTCTCAGGATTGGTGCTGGGCCATGAGCCAGAGAAGGGACCTGTATTCCCAGATCTGGTGACCAGTTCTTGCTAACCAAAGCAGATGCCAAACCAGAATGCTTATTTATGAGTTTATAATAACCACACATGGCTAATTTGTAGGATAGCCTACTTCACTCTGAGGGAGCTAAAAGAGCACTAAACATTCTATTCTCTCAAACTTTCCTTTCAAATTCAGTGACAGACAAAATGTCCATTTTCATTTTTTTTTCTTTTAAAGATTTTATTTCATTATTTTTTTAGAAAGAGGGGAAGGGAGAGAAGCAGAGAGGGAGAGAGACATCAATGTATGGTTACTTTTCACCTGCCTCCAGCTACAGACCCGACTGGAGACCTGGTTTGCAACCTTGTTATGTGCCCTGGCTGGGAAATCGAACCTGCGACCTTTGGGTTCACAGGCTGGCGCCTTATCCACTGTGCTACCAGCCAGGGCTCCATTTTCATTTTGGTCTCACCTCTGTCACCTACTGTCTCACCTGTGGGTTCATTTTAATCATAGACAATACCTTGGAAAAATAGCTTACCATGAAATTATGTCAAATTTTTGGAAAAGTTGCCAGAATAATATATAGAACTCTCATATTGCCTTCACCCAGATATCCTAATCATTAACATTTTAACACATTTGTGTTCTCTCTCTCCATACACACCCACACCCACACCCACACACACCCACACACACACAGATATCTATATCTATCTACATATAACATATACTCATTATTATTATTCTTTTCTGAATACTTGAGAGCAAGTTTTCAACACGATACCCATCGATCCCTAAATCCAGCAGAGCATATTTTCAAAAGGAACTGCACTGTCCTACATCACTACAATGCAACCTGCCAACCAAGAAGTTAGTGACGATGTACTAACACTGCTGTCCAATACAGAGACCCTATTCAAATTTCACCAACAATATCTTTTTCCTTTCTGGTCCAAGAGTTGTCATATCTCTTTAGTCTTCTTCCATTGGGCCAGCTTCCCTGCTACCTTCCCTCAGCCCCCACCCCCACTGCCTCCAGGGGAAGGGGAAGGAAGGGCAAAAGGATGCATAACAGTACCTGTTTTGACTGTTACCTGATTCAAAGTATTGGTACTAAATTTAATGAGCTGTTTATCAAAGATTTGCACAATCTTTAAAAGTTATGTCCCCCCCCCCCAAAAAAAAAAAACCCAAAAAACAACAACAACAAAAATATAGACAGAAATAACCAGGTGAAAACATCTAGTTAATAATAAAACATCCCATGTGAATGAAGGTTCCCTCACTTCACAGAACTTTGCAAATACTGTCCTCTTTGCTTGCCTCTTTTCCTCCCCAGAAACCCCTACTTGTCCTGCTCCTGGCTTAATGAAGCTTTCTCACCAACCCCCAGGGCAGTTCCACTTTATATGTACCTTGGACCTGAGTCCTTTGCAGCATTCATTACAATTATGTTCCACTCTTTTTTTTTTTTTTTAAATAAGCCTCACCGGAGGACCTGTTTATTGATTTTAAAGAGAGAGGATGGGAGGGAGAGAGAAAAGGCATGGGGAGAGAGGAAAGAGAGAGAGAGAAAGATAGAAGGGGATGAGCCATCAATTGGTGGTTGCCTCCCATTCACACTTTGACCAGGGATGGAGCCCCAACCTTGTGTGTGTCCTGCCTGACCAGAATCGAGCCTGAAACCCTTTGTTATGAGGGATGACATTCAGCCAACTGAGCCACCTGGTCAGGGCTCCATTCTTCTTTTTACACTTATTTTTAAATTGTGGTAAAATACATAAACATAAAATTTACCATCTTAACCATTTTTAAGTGTGCAGTTCAGGAACATTAAATACATTCACAATGTTGGGCAACATCACCATCATCCACCTCTAGAACTCTTTTCATCTTGTGAAACGGAAACTCCATACCCACGAAATAACCCTTTTTCCCTTCCTCTCAACCCCTAGTTAACCACTCATCTCCTTTCTTTCTCTACAAATTTGGCTACACGAGGTACCAGTTTTTCCACATTCTCACTGACACTTGTTATTTTTATTTGTTTATTTGCTTGTTTTGATAGTAGCTATCCTGATGAGAGTGAGGCAATGTCTCATTGTGGTTTTGATTTGCACTTGATGTTGAGCACTTTTTCATGTGCTTGCTGGCCCTTTGTATGTCTGTCTGGTTTGCAGAAATATCTATTCAAGTTCTTAACATGATTTTTTGATCAAGTTATTCTTTTTTGAGTTGTAAAAGTTCTTTATATATCCTGGATAATAGCCCCTTATTAGATATATGATTTGCAAGTATTTTCTTTCATTCCATAGGTTGTTTTTTGACTCTTGATTGTGTTAAAAGTTTTAAATTTTGAGTTAGTCCAATTTATCTATTTTCATTTTTATTCCCTTTGCTTCTGATATCATGCTCAAGAAATCACTGCCAAATTCAATGTCAAGGAACTCTCTCCTCACAATGTGTGTTCTGAGAGTTTTATAATTTTAGTTCTTCTGTTTATGTCTTTGGTCATTTAAAATTAATTTTTCTGTATGGTGTAAAGTAAGGGTTCAGCTTAATTCTTTTGTATGTGGATATCCAGTTTTCCCAACACTATTTGTTAAAAAGATTGTCTTTTCGGGTTGCAAGCCAGGTCTCCAGCCAGGCCCGTGGCTGGAGGCAGGTGAAAGGCAACCATACATTGATGTTTCTTTCCCTCTCTGCCTCTCTCCCTTCCTTTCTCTCTGGAAATAATAAATACAATCTTTTTTAAAAATTGTCTTTTTTCCCATTGAGTGGTATTTGTACCCTTGTCAAAATTCATCTGACCATATATGCAAGGGTTCATTTGGAGGTTCTATTTATATTGGTTTATATACCTTTTTATGATAGTACCACATTGTTATGATTACTGTGGCTTATAATAAATTTTAAAATCAAGAAGTGTGAGACTTTCAACTTTTTTCTTCCTTTTCAAGATTGTTTTGGCTCTTCAAGGTCCCCTGAAAGTTCATATAAATTTAGGCAGACTTTTCCATTCCTGCAAAAGACACCTTTGGGATTTTGATATGAATCGCGTTAGATCTGTAGATTGTTTTGGGTAGTATTAACATTTTAACAATATTAAGTCTTCTAGTCCATGAACAAAGGATGTCTTTCTGTTTATTGAGGCCTTCTTTAATTTCTTTCAGCAGTGCCTGATGGTCTTCTAATGTAAGTCTTTGCCTCCTTAGTTAAGTTTATTCCTATGTATTTTATTCTTTTGATGCTAATTTTTGGATTTTTCATTTATTTCCCCTTTTCTGAGTGGAATGATTTATTCAATTTTTATCTCTTTATTTAAGATGTTAGCGTCACTAGTATAGAAACAGTGTCTGGATTTGGTCACAGCTGCACTCCACGTTCTTTTTATAGTAGTAGTCACTGAATACATGTTCAATAAAAACTTGTTAATATTTTCTAACAGTGTCAGGCAGGTTTAGTAGATCACTGTCTTTTCTTATATATGAATGAAGATTTTGCCCTATCTTTTCAGTTCTTCTCCCTTAAAACAAACAAACAACAACAACATAATATTTAGTTAGTGCTTGTCATATGCTAATGTGTTACCTTGTCTCACAACAATTCAGTGAGGTGGGCAAAGAGTACCCCATTGAAACATTGAGTTCTGGAGCCCAACTTCCCAGGTTTAAATGTGATTCTGCCACTTACAATCTGTGTGACTTTGGACAAGTTACTTCTCTCTGTGCCTGAGAATCCTATATAATATAGGATTCCTAATATGCATACCCCTTTGGTTTATCTTGAGGGTTAATTAAAATGTTGCATGCCAATTTATCTGGAATATATACCAATTCTAATTAATTAATTAAAATCTTTTTATTTATTTTATTTTATTTTTTAAAGAGAGGGGAAGGGAGAGAGACATCAATGTATGGTTGCCTTTCACCTGCCTACAGCTATGAACCTGGCTGGAGACCTGGCTGGGAATGGAACCAGCGACATATGGGAACCATCACCTCATTTACTGTGCCATCAGCCAGGGCCCCCAGTTCTAAATTTTTATGTACCTAATAAAATACCCTCAAAATACAAAAGCAAAATTTTCAGATGAAGAAAAATAGACTAAATAAATAAATAAAATCAACATGATTTAAGTGCAGTCTGATTAAAACGTTACAAGTTAATCAAAATAGCACATTAGATATTTTTGACAAGAGGACTGAGTATTTGTAACTTTCTGTCAGCAAACAGAATGCCTTCATATATGAAGTCTAATTGAATTACATTCATGAAACACTTAACTGTGCAATTGAAAAGGGAGAAAGAAGTACTATGTGCCAGTTGCTTAGCCCATGGCCAGTGCTTAGCAATTCTTATCTTACCTTTGCAACTGTGAGAGCAGAGGTTGAAAGAGGGTAAGCTGCTCATGATCCCACAGAGGACCTCTAAGTACTTAAGCCCTGCACGAAAGTGCCTCCTGTGTAAGTTCTCTCTTCTAGCCAACACCAGGAAGTGAGCAGACCCATAAGCTCCCCAGGGATAACATGTTTGAAGAGTTTGAAAGAAATGAAACCTACCAGGATGCTAAACCCAGAGTGTTCAGAGGAGAGCTTTTCATTGTTCAGAAATTCACTTGGAACTCTTGGGAAGACTTGGGGCATCTTGAGAAGAAATCTGACTCCAAAGACTAAAGGTCCTTACTCAGTAGGTCCAACTGTCTCTAGGTCTCTAGTGTGGACCTACCAGATGGCCAGCATGGTCCAAATGCACCCATCACAGAGTGGGGCAGGCATCAGGGGAGAGTGGGGAACTTTAGCCCAGGCTAGGAGAGGAGTCTGGCTCACCCTCCCCCTAAACACAGATTTTGCTGTCAGCACAGGCACATCACCCTTCGCCTTGCCCTATTTCCGGTGATTCCAGGGCTTCAAAGAAATTGAAATGGTTCTGACTTTGAGAAAAGGCCAGGATCCTAGTTCCAGACCTCCAAGTTCAGGGGACACAATGACCACTCCAACAGTCAGATGCACAGTGGGTTCCCATAATCTCAATGGCTACCATTCACTGTGCACTCACTGTTTAAGTGCATTACCTGCAATATCTTCTTTTATCCCACTTTGCCTGGAACTTTTCCAGTTTTAGCTCTGACAGTCTAGCATCCAGGAAGGCCAGGAGGGTTAGTCACCCTGTTTTATCTTCACAACCACAGTGGGAAGTAGGAAATTTGGCACAGAGCAGTGGAGTGCCTTCCTGAAGACACACCTCCAGCAAACATCAGAGGCAGGATTCAAACTCATAAAGTCTAGCTCCAGGACCTATTCTCCTTTTCAATAAGCCCAAACCAATAAAAGTAGCCTCTGCCAGTGATGCTTGGGTTTGGTCCAGATACCAAATGGATGGCTAATAGTACTGGTGGCTGTGGGGGAATTAGTAAATTGTGCAATATAAAATTTCCCAAAATTAAAAACGGAAACACTTACTTTATTACTGGCAAAATGCCAAAGATTGCTTTCTAGACTCAAGGGCTCTCAGATTTGGTGCTTCACTTTATTCTAAATTTGGTTGTGCCTTATATTTTGGTGGGAGTGGAGAACAGGAACCAGATTGGCCTTGTGGCTAGTAGCTTTAAAATTGGCAGCACAAGGTGAGGGTCTGTCTCTTTTTGAAGGGCTCTGCCCACCCCTCGGCTCCTGAAATTCCACAATTTCTGTGGAACATCACCCACTTAGCTGGCACCTTATCTGTTAGTCTTTTGCTTTTTGGCTTCTCCTTTAATCCCCCACTTCTATGCAGTTATTCACTGCATTTTTGCATTTTTTTCTCATCTTCTTTTCCACTCCCAGGAGCACTACCTTGGGGGTGCTACTTACAATCCATCACAATTAGGTGTAAGCACTTGGGGATCAGCCTAGATTCTTCACTCACAAAGCTGGGGGTGGCCTAGTACAGCTAACACAAGCTGTGGCATCCTAAAGACCGATGTTCTAATCTCCACTCTACAACTTCCTGTGTGCATAATTTAACTTTGATGAACTCAGATTCCTCATCGATGAAACTATTATAACTCTTCTTGTGTAATCATGAAAGAGTCAAGGAGACAGTGCTGACCAGCCCTGCCCTCTGATACCTGCTCACTTACTGTGCACACCTCTCTCCTAGGAAAATGCCTTCCCCTTCATGCTTTGGTCTGGGTGACGATAGGATGGGTGCTTACCATAGTAAATGACGTGGAGGGAAGAAAGTTTATGAAGGAGAGCCTGTGGCTTTCAGGTAGAGCCTGAGATGGAGCCTGAAACTACTCTTCTGTCCCAATACTCAAGCCCTTATGGCTTCTTTCAGCCTGCCTGATTGGATTTCTTCATGGAGTATGGTGTTTCCCACGGAGGCATTCTGAGGTTGCTCCCTGTCATGTAGTCTCTCTTACTATCCTGCTTCCTTCATTGGCTTGTCAGGCAGGCTTGAGCACCTGCAACTCCAGCAAACTGGAGAATGAAGGGCCCTTGCACACTCTATGCACATGCAGAGGATCTCTGTGGCCCCTTCTACCTCACATACAAACCTGACTCTCAGCCTCAGCTTGGAGCCCAGCCAAGACAGCCCTTATGCCCACTATTTCTGTTGCCTAATAACTTTAGGAACAAATGTCACACTTTTTAATGCTCTGACTCTTCTTTATGACTCACACACATCTTTCCAACTTAGGCTCCTATTACCCCTTTTCTTATTCACTAGGTCTTTCTTAGCTCACATCTGTGGGAAGAACTCCGGCCTGACTCTCTTTTTGTATAGGTTGATGGCCAGATGACAACTCTCCTGGGTGGGTCAAGGGTCCACCCTAATCCAATCAACCATTTCCAAGTTGGAGAAGGGACAGGGAGCAGGGAAGGGTATCGCAAGGAACAAGTCATCCTTGCCCATGCCTTCTCCTTCAGCAACTGATGGATGCAGTGCACTCTCTCTTTAGACATGCTGCTGGTGGGTAAATGCAGTAATCAATATATCAGATACATTCATACTTCAACAATGAATGGTTTTCTGAAATACTGACTTGAGGCCTCCCTCACATACACAGTAACCTTCTAACCCTGGTGTGTTTTACTTTGTCTTCTCAGGGTCTGGAAAATAATATAGAGTAGAGGAGTGTTTGGGGGGCATCTGTGATGTCACTGAAATCTATGTTTTTGTTGCTTAGATGATTCTCATATAGATTTAAGTGCCATCAGATTTCACACAGGTAAACAATGACTCACAGCTTCAGAATAATACTGTCCTCTTATGTTGCCTTTTATAAGACTTCAGCTGCTCTTAAAACAGTAGCTAAATATCATTACCCTTATCTCCAACACATTAATAGGAAAAACAGATCTATAGAACACTGCCATTTTATGATTAAAAACACATTCACTTAAGTGGTTGAGTTGCCTCCATTTGAATGTTGCCCACTGCTTCCATAACAATAGGAGTTTTTCACAGATGCTCTTTAATGGGTAGCCCTGTTGCACCTCTACTAACAGCATAAGACCTTGAATAACATGCCATGATTTGATACATGCTAATTGCTTATCAGAAATGACTCTGTTGTAGCCTATCATGGCTGAGATTACTTCCAAGAGAAAACTGGGCACTTTTGGAAGGAGCATTAATGCCACTAGGCTACCAGTGTGGTCATATTTAGTATTCCAAAACAGTAACTGTCATGGCCTAAAAGAGTTAGGGTCGATCCAAAGGCATACTATGTTCACCCAGTGAAGAAGGAATGGAGACTCTCTGGCTTGTAATGTACAACAGAATACAATAAAATCGCTTCAATCTATTCATTTCTTCAAAATCACAAGTAACTCAAAGTAATTGCTGTTCTTTAGCTGAACATGTGCATGCTATTTTTTCATTGTAAAAATATCTGATAATTCAGACCTTATGAATTTAAAGTTCTGTGGAATAGTGTGTGTGTGTCTGTGTGTGTGTGTTGTGGGACACAATGCTCCTGCTTTTGATCTCAAATAAATAAGGTTATATTTTTGTATCCAACTCTGTGGTATAGTAGTGCCATTTTTGCCTTGAATAGGCTCAGAATGCTTACTAGATAGTTCATTCTACTTAGGGTTAATATAATCCACTGGGAACAGTTGGTGGGTGGCAGTTTGATGGCTGAGTAGAGCCATCAAGTAGCTATATGCACTTCCCTAAGCTCCGGTGTGGCAGGAATGTTCATGCTGGGCAGAGAGGCCCAGGAGTGCAGCTTGCACAGATGTCCCTGCAAGGTGGTGGGTGTAAGGAAGCCAGTGGGCCCTCCTTTTTGGCTTGAGCATGGGCACAGGGCTGGGTTAGATGGCATTGGACAAAGAGCATTCCAGGGCGAAGGACAGGGTTAAGTGAAATGAAACATTGACTCACTATGATAAGGACAGTGGGTTGGAATGCTTTCCATGTCCCTCCTCTGCCACTATTTATATAATATCTGTTTGACATGTGTAGCTGAGAAGTTCAGGGGTGCTGCTAGGCAGAGGACTCAGAAGATACGGTCTCTGACTTTACTTCAGCCCCATTTTCCTCTTTATTGGTTTCATACTCAAGCAAGTGCTTGCTACGTTAAAGCGGAGGAAAGGCGGCCACCAGCAGCTCCAGGCTCTTACGATTCTTATTGGTCAGCATCTTCAGGCAACACTTTCTCTCTGGGGTCTGTACATCAAACCTTTGGTCAGCTCTACCAGGTCATATGCTGGGGACCCATAATTTAGAAAAGAGTGGTAAAAACCATGATTGGCACACTCCCATTCCTGAAAAAAAGAGCAGTGCCAGGAAGACAGAAACAGCCAATGTCCCCTGCAGTTTCCCTGAGGTACTTCTTTTGAGCTGCGATGGGTCTAATTTCGATATGAACTCGGTTTTTATGAAGGGCCTCCTGGAAGAGGAGCAGTTCAGGCACAGCCTCATATTCAATCTGCTCATATCCAACCAAAATACCAATCCTCTTCTGCCTATTCTTTCCAAATGTTCAAATGTCATGCCACCTCTGTGGATGATAGTCTTTTAAAATATGCCAGTTTTTATGGGGCAGAGGGTCTTAAATGCCAGACATAGATGTCCATCTTAATTTTTTTTTTTATCCTCACCCAAGCACATTTTTTCCCCCATTGCTTTTAGAGAGCAACAAAGAAAGAGAGAGGATCATCAGTGTGACAGAAAAGCATCAATTTAGTTGCATCCCTTACTCGACTGGACAAAAGATAGGTACCAGGGTGAGGGGCCATACTCTCCAAACCAGGGGTCACACATGCTCATGCCAAGACAGGGAACCAAAGCCGCAACGTAGGCATACATCCTGACCAGGAATCAAACTCCCAACCTTTTGGCTACGGGACAATGCTCCAACCTCCAATCAACTGAACCACCTGGCCAGGACTGTGCTTAATTTTTTTAAAATTTTATTATTTTATTATTTATTTATTTAAAAAGATTTTATTTGTTATTTTTAGAAAGAAGATCAGGGAAGAGGGAAGAAAGGGAGAGAAACATCAATGTATGGTTGCCTTTTCACCTGCCTCCAGCTACGGACCTGACTGGAGACCTGGCTGGAAACCTGGTTATGTGCCCTGGCTGGGAATCGAACCAGTGACCTTTGGGTTCGTAGGCTGGTGCCTCCTTATCCACTATGCCACCAGCCAGGGCTAATTTCTTTATCAATGGGAAACCATTGATAATTTATGAGCATGGGGATAAAAAAATGGATTTTTCACTTTTGGGTGATCAACCTGGAATCAATGTGCAAGATGGATTGAGACTGAGAGTGGCCAGGTGGTGGGGGAACAAGGTATGAAACCCTAACGGTAGTGCAGGAAGAGGGGCCTGGATAGGAAGGGGTAGAAGGAAAGCAGGGATAGGACTGGTGCTGCTTTTGGAGGCAAAGTCTCACAGCTCTTGGGAACTGTTTTGATGTTGGGGAGCAACAGAGAAGGAAATAAATTTTAACTACAACCTATGTTCCCAAGTTTTGGATTTGAGGAAGAAAAAGGAGATTTGCATTTGATGGACAATGAGCAGCTGGAAATACAGACCTGGAATTCAGGAAAGGGGTTAGAGCTGGAGAGAGAATCATGAATCCAGTTATGGCTGAAATAATAGGAATAATGAGATTATGTCCAAAAGACAATGGAGAAAAATAGGGAACCCCTAATGGCACTCAGTCACTCATTCCAGAAACATTGAGTCATCCTCGATTCTTACCTTCACCTTACTTCCCTACTATTTTCACTCTTGGTTATACCTGACAATTCTATCTTCAAAATTTATTTTTGATCACTCTTGCCTACCTCCAATCTACCGTCATGTAACAGTAAAATTATTTTCTTTAAATGTGAATTGTATCATGTCACCCTTAATGGCTTCCCACGGGGGTTAGAATAAAACCAAAGTATCGCACCAGGGCATGTAAGGCCTGCCTAACCAGGCCCTTGCCTCTGTCCAACTTTGTGTCCTTCTGCCCTGTACCCCCTACCTTTCCATCCCACCCACCTTTCAGTTTCTCCAACATGTCACGCTCTCTACCAATTCTGCTTCAAGTTTCTTCACCAGCTCTAGTCCTATCTCTTCTCTTTACCTCCCATCTCCAGCTCTCACTTCTATTTCCCATTCCCTTCATCCTCCCAAGAAAACAGGATTGTTTTATTGCCTAGAGAATCATTTTGCAATCACAGTCCCCTCTGTGGTTACCCCCTGCACTGCAGCATGAACTGAGCAGGACCAAGGTGGCCATTGGGAAGTCTTCCTGGGGGAAAAGGGTAAGGAACCCTTGGGGCTGGCTCATTACAGAAGACCCATAGAACTTACCATACTTTGTCTATTTAAATGGGTTCTAGTTTTAAAGAATACAATACTAAAAATTGTATTTATTTTTAAAAATAGGATATAAAAGGATTACTTGACAAAAAGATTCATCTTCAGTATCCTAAATATTTTTTCTGCTATAGTCAAAGCTTGTAATTTTATTTTCACAATTCAGTTCACACATGTTTTCAAGGTATAGCAATTGCAAATGATAAAACATGCACATAGTATTCCTGTGTCATAGACAGTGAAATTGAGTCACAAAGGCTTGCTGAGAGTGACAAAGATTGAGTAATAGAGTCAAGGTTAGCACAAGAGCAGCTAGTAAGGAATCTTTGCTCAAATCAAAGACTAATTCCATTTGCCCTTTTAAAATATAAACTAAACTCCAGCCATATGCAATGGACTCTAGTATAAAAATCTTGGTGATTTTTTTTTTGTATAGTGTTGCATAGGAGATTCCGAGATACTGTTTATTTTACTTCCTTAGGGCTTTTGTCAACCAACACTAATATTTGTGTTGGGCTGCCCACAATGAGGCTATTTTTGATAACATGTTTGTGTTTTATCCAGTGAGCAACCAGGCAGAGAGGCAGCCCTGGGACAGTTACCTTACATTTTAGCATAACTTCAAAATGTGAATAACAAGTTCTTTTTTTAAAAAATAAAAAAAGGAAATGAAATTAAAAACAAGACTTCAATTTAATCTGGGAGACTTGAAATGGCAAGCTTGCCCCTTGTCAATTTTGTTCCAGTTCACCAAGTCTGAACCATCACAGCAGCAGGGCAAGGGAAGGAAAGAGTTCCTCAACCTCTAAGCTGCCTTGCATTTATGGGTTTAATCTGGGCTCTAGTGTTATTTTAAAGGGTTTTTATGTTTTTAGATTTCTGCATATATTAACCAAGATTTTTGTGGATACAGATCTATTTGATGTTAACTGAACAGCATGTAATGACAATAGACGTAACTTATGGGGGGAAAACCCCACAAAATTCTGACTCTTTAGTTATTTAGCCAGTACACAGTGGAATTGAGATCTAGAGCTAACAACACAACTTCATCATATTCTGATTTGGGTAGGAAAATTAAAGCCAATGTTTGCTCAAAAACAATTTCACTGTATGACAAAAACTTCTTCACCTTTTCTATCCTCCCGAGTGCACCAGGGCAAGGGCAGTAAATCCTACTCTGGCAACTGTTGTAAAGCAAATTGAAGGCCATGTACATCAGGATTTATATTAGTTGCTAAGAGCTTAAGTGCCAACAGTTACTACCCACTAAGGTGACTACATGTTTCACATCATTCTCAAAAACTAGAAAAGAAAAATGCCCAATTGCACTTTTTCAGCACATTGGAATCATATTGATCCTAAAAATGTTTTTAGTGCTACCATGGAAAAATAAAATGGCTTTTGACCAAAACATTTAATTTGGTCTTTACAAAGATTTAAGTAATTACAAATGAAAGCACAATTTTGTTTCTTCAAAATGTTCACATCATGAGGCAGGAACAGTAATAATTATTGTTACCTGAGGTAGACACTGGACCAGTACTTCTTATGTATTATTCATTTAATTTTCACAACAATCCCAAAAAGTAGGTCTTATTACCTCTCTTTTATAATGAATAAACCAACACTCAGCGAGGTTCAATATGTTCAACATCATAAAGCTAGTAAGTGGCCAGTTCAGTATTTAAATCCTGGCTTTTATGATTTCTTACTGCTTTTCTTGGAAATGGAATTCTAGTTGTGTAGCAAGAGAAATTATGTTGATCTTACTTATATCTTTATGGTCCAAATCTGTATCTTTATCTATCAATCTTCTTTAAAAGGGGTGACTAATAAAAATGGTCAGCTATGACATTTGACGTTACCCTAAGAATGACCTATTAGATGGCTATGCCATCATGTTGACATTGGGTTACACTTCACCTTGACTTTAGTCTTCTTCCTTACCTCATTGGAACTTGGAAACTCATTCAATCTTTTTCCTTTTTTCTCCCCATCCTTGAATTTTCTATCATGCCATCTACAAAAGGTATAGAAAACTTACATCCATGAAAATTTGTATGTACATTGGATTATAACTATAATGAATTTTAGGCAAAAAAAAATTTTTTTTACTATATTATAACATATTATAAAGGGTACAAATCATACATTTATACTTGAACAATTTTTTCACAAAGTGAATGAACACATCCATATAACCAGTTCCTGGATCAACAAAGAGCATATTACCAGTCAAATTAATGACATTTTAATACTGAAGGGGATATTCCTATTTCAGAGTTTATGTAAATAATTGTTTTTAAATTTTATTGTTGTTGTATTACATCCATCCCCTTTTTGTTCCCCTCTGTCCCCCTCCCCACCTACCCATTCCCCCCAAAATCAATCCCACCTGTTGTCCATGTCCATGGTTCCTTTATACTAGGTTCTTGTCTAAGCTGCTCCCCTTCCTTGCCTCTGCCTCCCCCCTCCCCCCAACCCCTTTCCCCCTGACCACTGAAGGCCTATTCACCGTTATTCACATATTTGGTTCTGTTTTGCTTGTTGTTTTGTTCATTATTGTCCTGTAATGGGTGAGATCATATGATATTTGTCCTTCACTGACTGGCTTATTTCACTAAGCATAATACTCTCCAGTTCCATCCATGTTGTTGCAAAGGGTACAAGTTCCTTCTTTCTTTCTGCTATATAGAATTCCATTGTGTAAATGTACCAAAGTTTTTTGACCCAATCATCTACTGATGGGCACTTAGGCTGTTTCCAGCACTTGGCTATTGTAAATAGTGCTGCTATGAACATAGGTGTGCATAGGTTCTTATGAATTGGTGTTTCAGGATTCTTTGGGTATAGTCCAAGTAGTGGAATCACTGGATCAAAAGGCAGTTCCATTTTTAGTTTTTTAAGGAAACCCCATACTGTTTTCCACAGTGGCTGCACCAGCCTACATTCCCACCAACAGTGTACCACGGTTCCCTTTTCTCCACATCCTCACCAACACTTGTTGTTTGTTGATTTGTTAATGATTGCCATTCTGACAGGTGTGAGGTGGTATCTTATTGTGGTTTTAATTTGCATCTCTCTGATGACTAGTGATGTTGAGCATTCTTTCACATGCCTCTGGGCCCTTTGCATATCTTCTTCAGTGAGTTGTCTGTTCAGGTCCTTTGCTCATTTTTAATTGGACTGTCTATCTCCCTGGTGTTGAGTCGCATTAGTTCTTTATATATTTTGGAGATCAGACCCTTGTCTGAGGTATCATTGGCAATTATGTTTTCCCATACAGTTGGTTCCCTTTGAATTTTGCTGATATTTTCTTTAGCTGAACAGAAACTTTTCAATTTGATATAGTCCCATTTGTTGATTCGTTCTTTTAGTTCCTTTGCCCTTGGTGAAGTATCAGTAAACATATTTTTGCATAGCATATCCAAAAGTTTACTGCCTATATTTTTCTTCAGGACCTTTATGGTGGCACGGCTTGTGTTTAAATCCTTTATCTATCTTGAGTTTATTCTGGTGTATGATGTAAGTTGGTGGTCTAGTTTTATCTTTTTGCATGTTGCTGTCCAGTTCTCCCAACACCATTTGTTGAAGAGACTGTTTTTACTCCATTGGATGTTCCTTCCCCATTTGTCAAATATTAGTTGACCATAAGTCCTGGGTTAATTTCTGGGCTCTCTATTCTGTTCCCTTGAGCTATACGTCTATTCTTATGCCAGTACCAGGCTGTTTTGATGATAGTAGTCTTGTAGTATTGTTTCAAGTCCGGTATTGTGATTCCTCCTACCTTGTTCTTCATTCTCAAGATTGCTGTGGCTATTTGTGGGCATTTTTGGCTCCATATAAATTTTTGAAGTATTTTTTCTATTTCTGTGAAGTCTGTCATTGGTACTTTAATTGAGATTGCATTGAATATGTAGATTGCTTTGGGTAGTATGGACATTTTAATGATGTTAATTCTTCCCATTCATGAACATGGTATATGCTTCCATTTATTTGTATCTTCCTTGATTTCTTTCTTTATTGTTCTGTAGTTTTCTGATTACAGGTCTTTTACCTCCTTAGTTAAGTTTATTCCTAGGTACTTTATTTTTCTTGTTGCTATGGTAAATGGGATTTGTTTTCTCGCTTCTATTTCTGTTGTTTCATTATTGGTATACAAAAATGCTTTTGATATAAATAATTTTTTATAAAGGGAATAATGCATTTGAAATCTGTTTCATTATGCCCCACTTTGTTCAATGCATTTTGATTTTCATATCTTGTGTTTTCTTAAACCCATGATACCTTTAAAGAGAACCTCTGTTGAGCAGTATAAACATCAGGAGATGAATGCCTCTCTCACCCCAACCCTACATAGAAACTCAGCACCATACAATCCTTAAAGTGCTTCCTCTTGATTATTAATATTGAAAACTGTCTTTTAACAATAAACATTTAATAAAGACATTTCTGTAATAAGTTTCTAAAATTTGGTTATCTTCAATAAGCAACTCCTCTATGAGGACCTTTCCTTTTGGTCCTAGTTTCACAATTAGAGAGAAGGAAGTTCTCAGTAAAAGCTTGCTGGTTTTATGCTTTGATTTGTAAACTTATTCTGGATATGGATTAGCAAACATAATTCACAAAGTGGTTTGTTTTTTTCTCCATCTTTTGTTAGCTTTCATGTCACCAGTAGCAGATCACTGTTACTGCCTTTGATGAAGCAAACATCACTTCTGTCAGAGGCAGGACTCCCTCCTTGCCAATGAAAGAACACCTTTGCTCTCTCCACGTACCAGATCCCACACTTGAAGGCAGTTGGGTATGTGTCAGTGATAAGTCACATTGGATTTTACAGATGGCACAAAATGGTGCTTCAAGATATGAAAAAGTACTTATGGAACCAAGATCAAAGACTAATATAACAAGGTCGTTAGGGTGAATTGATGAGTCTGAGTTACATATTTTAGGACAAAAACCACCCCAAGTTCTAATTGTAATGCTTTGTATTGGCTGGTCTCAAAGAAGACTCATTGTCTTGTGCCAAATTGTTTCTTTTATTAGACAATTTCTAAGTTTTGAAAACTTGTACAAAGAATGTGTCATTATAGTGGCTCCCAAATGTGGTCTATATTAGAATCTTCTGAAAACCATGATTAAAATGCAGATACCTGAGCCTCAGTTTTTCCTATTGATGGAGAATCTAAGGCACTGCCCAGACATCTGTTTTTAAAAAGGTACCCTTGCCCTGGCCAGGTAGCTCTGCTTGGTCTATTTCAATACGCCAAGGTTTTGGATTCAATCCCCTGTCAGGGCATATACAAGATCAAACCAATGAATGCATGGATGTGTTGAAAATGAACTGATGTCTCTCTCTCGTGCTTTCTCCTCCTTTCTCTCTCTCTCTCTAAAATCAATCAATCAATCAATCAATAAAAAGAAGTTCCACTGGTGGTTTACTTTTTATTTAACTTTAATTTTTATTTTTACATTTTATTAAGAAAACATTGTATTCATTTTAAGGTGTACAGTGTAATGGTTTAACATAGGTATAATTGCAAAATGACTCACTACAATGTTTAGTTAGCATGATCACCTCACGTAAGTTAGTTTTTCTTATAATGAGAACTTGTAAAATTGACTCTCTTAGCAACTTTAAAATACATAAAACAGTTGTATATGTATATTACATCCCCAGGACTCATTTATTTATAACTGGGAGTTTGTATCTTTTGACCCCCTTCATCTCTTTCCCCCACCCCCATCTTTTGCCTTGGGCAACCACCCAGGCACCTGTTTCTATGAGTTAGGTTTTCTTAGCATCCACATGTAAATGATATCATACAGTGTTTATCTGTCTCTATAGGACTATTTCATTCATTTAACAGGATGCCCCTATGTTAAAGGTCCATCCATGTTGTTGCAAATGGCAGGATTTCCTTATTTTTATGAATAATATTCATAATATATAGTAATCTGTTGATGAACATTTTGGTTGTTTTCATGTTTTGGCTGTTGTAAATAATGCTACAATAAACATGGGGGTACATATATCTTTTACAGATAGTGATTTTATTTCTTTTTGGATAAATATTCAGAAGTAGAACTGCTGGATCATATAGTAGTACCACTTTTAATTTTTGAGAAAGCACCATACTATTTGCCATAGTGGCCGCATCAGTTTACCTTCCCAGCAATAGAGCACAAGAGTTTCCTTTTCTCTACATCCTTGCCAGCACTTACTCCTCTGGTGATTTTCATGTTCTCCAAAATCTGTAAACTGTTCCAGTATTGAGTCAACCTCACACCTATAATCATTGTGGGAAAGCAAAATTATAGGATCACCAAATTGTAGAAGTTTAAAAAAATGTAGAAATTACTTTTCATGGCAAGAGCCTGCAGCCCATGGTTAAGCGGTTTGTGTCGTGTATTCAGATACCGTCATGAAAATAGAGCAAGAAAAGAGTGCTCTGGCTCCAGAGTTAGAGTTTATAATACTTAATCCTCCATCTCTAATTTAAAATCAAATTATATTATGTTTAGAGTTATCTTTTTTGCACTATAGTTATTTTGTGCACACAACAAAAATTTAAAATGTATGGACACAAAAAATAAAGAGTTAATATTTTAGTTTATTTCTTTGAAGTCTTCTTAGTTCTGTACAAATGTTATTTTGTATATACTTATCACGCTATATATGTAATTTTGTATTCTGCTTAGATTTTTTTAAGTTATATTATGGTAAGCTTGGTTTTACAGTAACAATAAGCTCTCAGTGAAAGTATTTCATGTGGAAACCAAGTTTATCTATGTTACAAAAGCTGCAGTGGTTGCTAAGAGAAGCTGATACTTTGTTCCCATAGGAACCGTTGTTTTAACATGAGAAATATAGAATCTCTAGATTCAAAGGATAAAATCTAAACTTTGGCATAAAAAGTGTTTCACCTTTCCTAGAAAAATGTGAAAATTACTGCCTTCTGATTGAAAAGCATGGTCATGAGGCTGCAATCTTCCAAATGGATGAAAAGGTTCCAGGTGACTATTTGATTTCTCTTTCAGCTTCCCATAGGTTGGTGGAGATGCAAGGAGATCATGGAGGGAGAGTAAGGGAAATGAAACTTAGCTGCTGGTCAGCTACTCTTAGAGCAGAGAAGTTGTTAGGATAGGCAAACCTGCATCCTCCTTTTGAGAATATCTAAGGCAGTAACTAGGGATTTTTATACCATGCTGCTCTGTAGCATTTAGGTACCAATATAACTTTTTCATCGAGGCATTGGCTCTTAACTTCAAGTTAATGATTTTGGGTGAGCGAAAAACTTCTATTCATTCTACTCAGCAATCACAGTTCGAAATGAGGTAGAATTGATAACAACTGTAGTTGTGAACTTAGTGAGCAATTGTGCCTGGAGGGGTACTATTCCCTGACCCCAGCCCTCCCCTCTACTGTATAGCCATGGACAGTGGATTGACTACCTCACCTTCCCTATCTGACTTCTCCATTCTTCTGCTGCTACCTGCATCTCACAACAAATTACTTCAATTCCAATGATTGTCTCCAAGTCTGAGAGAGAGTACACAAACTCAAGCCATGTACTGAAAAGCCCAAAGAAAGATTATTGGCATAAAGTTACTGAATGGCACTTTCAGAAGAGATAGAATGATCATTAGAGCAGACACATTCAAACACACTCACACATCTGTTCATTCATTCAGTTAGTACTTACCAGAGATGCTGTGAGTGCACTCCCATTCTCCTCCCCCAGCAATTCAAGGTGTATTACCCCAGCTTCTGGTAGTTCTGCAGGCAGACAGCCTTCACGGGTGGCACCACATCAGGGGTAGCTTTGGCTGAAGAAAGCTGCTTCCCTCTAGATCACCGTCCCTTACCAAGGGCAATCACCATCCGATGGCAGGTCCAAGTGAGCCTCTAAAGGCCCAGTGCTCTGACCTCATGTGAAGAGCTCTGAAAGGTCATCCCATCTTCAGAGCTGCCTACCAGATCTGGTAAAGCATCCCACTGAGATCGCGCTGGGGCTTGACTTTTCCATTTGCAGGACTCTGCTACTTTCCCTGCCTCAGGCAATCACGGGGTCCCCTCTAAGAAACCTCCAGCATAATAATCTCCTCTGTTTCCCTGGGAACCCTGCCCAGGGCAGTACTGATGAGCCCCTACTGTGCAATAGACACACTGTTCTTGGTGATGAGGGATACAATGGAGACCAGCTAAGATTTCAGTCCTTACATTTTATTAGGAAGGAATTCATATCCTAGACCAGTGTCAGCAAAGGGCCAGATAGTAAATATTTTAGGCTTGGTGGGCCATATGATCTTTATCACAACTACTCAACTCTGCCATTATAGCGTACAAGCAGCCTTAGAAATATATGTGAATGAATGAACATGGCTATGTTCCAATAAAACTTTATTTACAAAAGAAAAGGTGGGTTATATTTGACCCACATGCTATAGTTTGCTGTCCCCTATTCTGGGTAAGTGAGGGTAAACAAGGAAACCAGTAACTAAACATGAAAATTTCAGTTGTTGGTAAGTGCAATAAAAGAAATAAGCTAGAGTGATATCATAAATAAACTGTATTATTTATTTTTAAGTAAGTAATATTTCACATGGTTCAAAAACCAAAAAGATTTAGAGTAGTCATTTACAAGTATTTATACATGTCTGGGTTCATTTTGCCACCCAAAAGAATAATTTCATTTACTGCATTTGGTTTTCAAAATACACAAGCACAAACAATTAGAAATATATATCCTTGTCCCTCTCCCTTTTAGGTAAAGGTGAACATACAATATCTCTTGTTCTGCACTTTACTGTTATTCATTTAATTTACCCTGGAGATCTTTTCAGGGCTTGATATCTCCCACAGATCTCACAGAGATCATTCCCATTTGTTTTTCTACAGTTGACTACTGTTTCTAACAGGTATCTGATAGTTTATTTAGTCAATTCCCTATCATATTAGTCAAAATCATATTTGACTGAATATCTGGGCACCCTATGTCCCAGTGAGGTTGACACATAAAATTAACCATCACACCTGTTATGGGCACTTTGGTTGTTGTCAGGTTTTTTTTAATTACAAATACTATTGTAATGGATAACCTTATATCTATATCATTTCATAAGTATGCAGATGCTTCTATCTGTAGGATAGATTCCTAGGAGTGGGATTATTGGTTCACATTGGTTCATATTGGTTCAAAGCAAGTAACTTTAATAGGGATTGCTGTATTGTTATTCATTATTTTATTCTCATCTTCAGTCCCACCTGCACATATAATTGATTGTTTCCTCACAGACCTTCAACAATTGTGTGATCAAATGGTGGGAACTGACCGGGGGTGGGGTGGCAGAAAAGAGGGCAAGGGGGAAAAATTGGGAACAATTGTAATAGAATAACAATAAAACATTATTTTAAAAATGGAGGATTATACCCAAAGAATTCTGAAGCACCAGTTCGGAAGAACCTATGCACCCCTATGTTTATAGCAGCACTATTTACAACAGCCAAGTGCTGGAAACAACCTAAGTGCCTTTCAGTGGATGAATGGATCATGCTTAGTGAGATAAGCCAGACAGCAAAAATTAAATACTACATGTTCTCACTTAATACAGGAGACTAATGAACAACAAACAAACAAAACAGAACCAGAGACACGAATACAGGGAACACACTTTCAGTGTGTAGAGGAAAGGGAGTAGGGGAGGAGGAGAAGGAGGCAAGGAAGGGGAACAGTTTAGTCAAGGAACTAGCATGGATGACCCATGGACACAAAAAACCCATGGGCTTGACTGTGGAGGGGATAAGGAGTGTGGGGAATGGGAGGGCAGAGGGGGAAAAAGGAGATGAATATAATATAACAACAATAATACATATATATATATATATATATATATATATATATATATATTTTTTTTTTTTAATGGGGCTTTTTTTTTTTTTTTTTTTGCCAGTTTGAAATGGTATCATCATGTAGCTTTTATTTGAGTGGCTCCTTATATGGGTGAGGTGACACATCTTTTCATGTTTAAAGACCATTTTGTGCTTCTGTCTCTGTGGATTTTTTTTTTTTTTTTCATGTCCTTTGTTTGGTTTCTATTGGGCTGTTGGACTTTTCTCAGTTTCTAAGATTCATTAAACATTAAGAGGTTTGGTCCTGTGTGATTTAGGTTGCAAACATTTTCTTAGTTCATCATTTGTATTTTGTGCTTATGTTGTTGTTTTTATCCATTTCTATCAATCTTTTATTATGGCTTCTGGATTTTGAGGCATGACTAGAAAGGCCTTTGAGGGGTACCTTAAATGGGGGCACTCAGGGTCGATAGGCAGAACCCAACTTCTTGCCTGTATTTTCTGGAGACATTTATGGAAGAAATGCGAACTACTTGAGGTAGTCCCTGTGGAAAACCAGAATGTGTACATACAGTTGAACCCAAACGAAAAAGGAAACTAAAAATAGATTTTGACCCAATGTAACATTGAGTGAGGTAAAACTAACAATATCAGAGAATCACACGTAATAAAAGTCATTGTATTGCTTCAACTCTTGAGAAATATGATCCCTTTGAAGGGGGGAGTTATGATTTATCATAATTCCTCCATATGAATGAGAATATATATATTTGTTATAAGTTTTGACAAATACAACTTGACTTATTGAAAATTAATTTTAAAATCTTGCTGTTTCATCTTCATAAATTGAAAAGCAGGTTTGCTTATGCTAGTAGCCTTTTATGGTGCTTGAATAGTGAGTGGTCTGACTACTTTCAGAAATGAATAATGGATTTAAAGTACACTTTGCAGCTTACATTAGTTACTTTTGTAATGCAAAATAGAAGCATGATAATGTACTATTCAGCATGCTTTAATATGATTTATACACACACTACACAGCCGAAGTAATTCATTTTGCCCTTCACAGTGCATTTCCTGGGTATACAAACTCATGTTTACCAGTATTTCATTTCATAATCAGGCTGTGTAATAGAAAGGGTCTGAAATCATGAGTAAGGATTCCACACCCCATCTGCCCCCTAACCCATTCGATCATTTTAGGAATACACTTTTGGGTCCAGTGTTGGGTGCTTGGAAAAAGAGTGGGTAACATCTTGGGGATCCAGCTCAGGAGAAGGGCATGTGGACTAATTACTTTAGGACTGTAAATGGCTTTGAAGTCTGGAATTAACCAGGCTTACAGTGTAATTATTATTATTTCAGAATCATCCTACTTTGGAAATAACACTCTTCAATGGTCATTTAATAAGGCAATTTGGGAAGAAACCCTCTACTGCTTCATAAACAGCACCTTGCCACATACTGTAATTTTTTTTTAATTTGCAAACTGTGAATTTAGTGACTAGCATAAGTGATGGCCCTTAATTGCATTCCATTTTTAGAATGTACACATTTTATTGAAGCTTTTGAGTTGGAAGTAGAGGAGAAATTCGAAGAAGTAAATATGTCCCTCACATTTTTGGGGCCTGGGGCAAGAGTATAAATGGAAGCCCACATACCATATTGTTTAAATATTTAAAAGATATAGATCAAACTAATAATCTGTCAAATGAAATATATTCTATCTTGTTACCTTCACAAATATTTCTTTATAATGACCTAGAAGGCCAGATTTGAATTTCACATATGTCTAAAGTTCCCAGGAAACTTATCAATTACATTTCTCTTTTTCATCTTCTATTGTCTGGTGTCAGTATGGTAGTGACCAGTAACAGTCTCAGACCAGAATTTGAACACACACATCCTTCAGATATGTTTCGAACTCTGTATCTATTTATGATATGCAAATTATGTTTCTTTTTTGATAATGCTGATGGCTGTCTCTATGAAAATGGCCATCCATTAGAATAACTGAAACCTCTAAAATAGTGAGACTTGTGCCTGTAACAAATGCTTTGACAAAATTTGATTTTTTGGTGATCTAGATTTTGACCTATTCTATTTCAATTCTGTAGGAAGCATAATTTTCACATCAAACTTCCACTGTAAATTGTAGAATGAGTAAAATATGCAAGTTTTGCCCATAAACTTTTTTTTTTATTTGGCCTGCCCGTAAACTGTTATTTTAGATACAAAAGAAGTTCATTGGACAAATAGATCTAATAGTGGGGATGATATAGTAGAAAAATTTATATCCTTAGAGAATGCACCTTAAGCAGTTTTATTTTACAGCTGATATTTTTATTTTTGCTTGGGTACACAATTCTTGTTTGTGAAGACTCCACTTTCTTTGTTCAAATGTAAAATGCATATTGGGAAATGCTTCAGGGCAATTTGCATAAAAAGTGATGACAAAGAGCAATTAGTACTTCATTATTATGCAGTGAAATGCTACTTTGCTCCAAAGTGACTGTATTTTCTCCCCCAAGCCCCCTTATAAATCTGGTACAGCATTGTTCTAAAAATAGTACTTAAGAAACCTCTGTTTGTAAATCAGCATCTTTGACTTTCTACTAGAAATCCAGGGGTGGGGAGAATGCAAACACTAAATAAAGTTATTACCCTAGATCTTTATAATGAAAAAAACAAGGCACTAGAATTCAGTTAGATAAGACAGATCAGAAGATTTTAATTCTCACCATATTAGATCCATATCTCATTTTACCCTTTGGGATCAGCTTTCAAAGCAGACTTGGATCATAACTGATAGCAACATCCCCTCCTCCCAACGTACATGTTCTCACACACACCCAGGAACAGGGTCCTGCCACACACAGCTATCCTGCAGAGAACAAACAGTCCCAAGATATCTCTAGTTAGGAAGCCTTGATTTTTGAGTACAGATTTCATTACCATGAAATTCCTTTAGGGCAAAGAAAGATTGCATCAAAGAAGCAGTGTAGGATGAGGGGCTGACATTATAAATGTTCACCCATCACCTGTACTAGGAGGTTCTGTCGGTCTTTAATCTGCCAGGAAATGCTCTTTTGTTTTTGTTGTTGAGCCAACATATTACCTAAAACTCTGCAAGCCAAAATGTGCCAGCACCTGTGTGTGTGTGTTTGATAACCAAGTCATTGGATGAATACTGGCAGGAAGAGAAGGAAACATGGGAAGCTAACTACCAAACCTTTGGAAAATGACCCCATGAGGCTGGAAATGGACATAGATTATAATCTTTTTCATTGGAAGCCCCAGAGCAGCCCTGGGGTGTGGGAAGGAGAGGTTCTCTCATGCCTGACCCTCTGTGGGCCAGACCAGATCCATGCAGTTCCTGCAACCACATCACTGTCTGCATGGCTCTATGGCTTACCCAACATGCTTGGCTCGTATCCTACGGGCTCTCTCAGTTTTAGGGGATTCAAGGGATTGTATTATGTGCAACTTAGGCTCTGAGACTCAGGGCTGTGGGCATGTCTCTGGGAAAGAAGGGATGGGGGAAGACCCCAAGACACATTGTTTCATTAGTAATTTGTACAGTTGAATGGTCTTCACCCATCCCAGCTTTTATTTATCTCCTTTGTTTCTGCTCTCTTCAGGCCACCATTGAAAAGACTATAAAGTCACTTAGCTCATACCATCTTAGGGATACATTATCTAACCTGAAGGTAATGTCTGATCATTTTATACACCACCACATATTTATTATTCATACAATTTTCTATTAATTTTTAATGCATTCAAGTTCCTACTTATTTAACATATAATGCAATTGGCCAGACATCTTCAGAAAGCTATGAAAAGTGGCTCTGAATTACTCTTCCATAGAATCCCCATTTATTAACCAGCTGAGTGACAGTACTTCCCTTCACCATAGGCAGGACTCCTTCCTTGGATCCTCCCATACCTTAGAGGTCCTCATGATTTTGATCGCTTTCCTTGAAGGAAGTCTATAAAGCCTGAAGTGCTATTTGGGTATTTGGGTGGGGTGTGCAAACCAGATCCCATTTCTTCCCTTCAGGGCACTATTCTACCATCTATCCAGCCTGTAAGATATTGACCAAGTATCCAGAGGAGTTCTAGCACTTATACCTATGGGATTGTCCTAGAGCCAGGCTGGGACGGGTTCAGGAGGCAGCCTGGTCCCCACTGACACTGGCCAGCAAGTTATTTCTTTTGTAAGACTGCATGATATCAAACCTCTAAAATGGTGCTGACATGCTGATTTGTGGTAATTCATTTACAAGGAATAAAGAAACAAAGAATTTTCACATTGGGCAATAAATTATTATTATTAGAATAAACTCATTATTCTAAATTCTTCATCAGTAAATTACTATAGATCTCATGGCCCTATTTTCTAATAAATACTTTATACAGACATGCCCCTTAAAATAGATTTTTTTCTGGGGCTCACACTCCCCAAGGTACCCTGCCCTGGGGGACCACTTTACAGGGTGCTAGCAATCAACTGGAAATAACATTGCATCTCCTTATTTCACATGCTTTTTATTAATTTTGAAAAACTATGCTTCTAAGGTTATGATTTAACATCATTGTTTCAGATAGAAAGTATTAAATTCTAAGAGCAACTGTTATGTCAAAGGAATGTGATGTTTGAGCAACCATAGTTTCTGGACTGCATGCAGGGCGAACTGCTAAGGAAAGTGCAGACTTCAATAACATCCCTTTACGTACAGTTGACAACATGAAGAAAGTGTAAGATTCTGATGTCACCACACCAACAAGGAAAACATATATGGTATGCAAGGATTGCACAAGTCCAGATATTGTACAGAACCCAGGAGATCATCAATGAAATTCCAGGATGTTTACCTTGATGTTTTGAGAGAAGTAGTTGTACTGTGGATGAAGCAAGTCACAAATGAACATCATTTTTATTTTCCAATAAGATGGTGCACCAGCACATAATGCCAAAAAGGTGCAAGAATTTCTCAGTGTCAATGTCCCTGAATGCTGGTCAAAGGAAATCTGATGCAAATCCTTTAGACTATTATGTATGCAGCGTTTGTGAGAGAGAAGTTGATAAACATCCTCATTCCAATAGAGAGGCTGTTAAAGCTAAGATTGAAAACATGATGTCCATAGATAAAGAAAAGTTCATTAAAATGTGCTCAAGATTCCAAAGTCGAATCGAGTCAATTATTGCAGCAAATGGAAACTTTTTTAAACAATTTTTAAAATGACTATGTTTATGTGTTTACATACAAGAATAAATTTATTTAAAAAATATAACACTTTTGTGGCACGTTGTTTATTTTACTAAAATTTTGCCAAATGATCGCTTGCATCTTGTAGGTGTTGAATAGAAGCTACTGTATCCAAGCAGTGAGAGGGGAGACGAAGGAGGTAGAGAAGAGCAGTGGGGGAGCTAGGACAGTCGCTAGGCCAGGAGGAGCCAGTCTGGGGGAGTGAAAGTACTCTAGATTGAGAGTAATTGGACCTGGGTGCTTGACCTGGCTCTGCCACTTCCCAGCTCTGTGTCTTTGATCCAATCTCTGAATCTCTCTGTCTCGGTTTTCTCATCAATAAAACGACAGTGTTCAATAGGTTTGTCTAAGATAGTGGCTCCTAAACCTGACTTTGTATCAGGAGACACAGGGAAACTATTGTGGGGGAAAATGATGACTTCTAAACACACATTCCCCCAATCTTCGGATTTAAGTCTAGGAGTGGGAGTTGAAAAGCTCCCAGCAGACTTTGACATACAGCAAGGACTAGTCCTTATTTTTCTTATGAGTCGTCTGGCTCTAACAGTTTGGGACTGGGGTGATGCCTGTGGAATCTATAGAGGAAAGAAATGAAAAACATATTTTAATGTAATGCCAGTGATGGTGAAACAGCTCATGTGTGTCACCACATGCCAGGCATCATTGTGAAAGCTTTACACCATGGCCCTGTTCAGCCCTCCTATCAGCCCTTTATTATTTGCATTTCCCAGATGAGCAAATGGAATCAGAGAAGGGTGGAAAAACTGTCCAAGGTTAAGTGCTCATCTTATTGGCAGATGTGGGTAGAGGGGCTGGAGAAGTGTTTTCAAGGTGGGCAGACAGAGAACAAAATTGGAATGGTTTTGTGATTTGTATGCCTGCTTTGTTTCGTTTTCTCATTGGTTGTGGTGGTGAAGGCTTTGGGGGATGATGAGTGAGTGTCTAATTAGCGACAACAGCAAGTTGCTGCAGTCGGAATGTGCTGGGGAGACTGGGAAACACCCACCCTGGAACTCAGATACAGGCTGGGCTGCAGGTTATGCATTTGGGAATCACTATGGAGATGAGATGTGCAGCTGTGTGAGCAGGAGAGTCTACTAACCTCCAGGACAGAGTAGGCAGAATATCTTAAGAGAACCAGTTTGGGAGGGAGAGCTCGGTGGGTAAAACTCCAGCCTCAACTCAGCAACTCAAATCCTAGCCACTGTAGGAAAGCTGTTCTGTTAAATGGTTTGGTCAGCAGCTCGGCTCCATAGTTTCATCCTCTGGACTGTTCAGATCAATATTCCCCATCTTCATGATTTACTGAACCTGAATTTCTCTAACTGCTCCATTAACTCTTTGGAAAGGTTTTTCCCTGTTAGCACTGGATCATGATTTTCCATAAAATTTGCCCTTGAGAAAGCGATTCTCTCATCAGTCTCACTTGGGAAATTGTCTCACTTTTTTCCACTGTACCTGCTCCATCCTTCCTCACTCTCTTAAGGGCTCTGTTTCACGAACCTGTGTTTTGCCTGCTAATAAGTATTTTTGGATAAACATTTGCTATTAAACTAGGAATCAGTGGGGCTTTTGCTCAGGCCAGTCTATGAGTTCCTGATCCTTTCTGTCTGTTAATATTTCCCTAACTTGTTTGCTAAATGTAGGATCTTGTCTGTTAGTGCAGCAAAGACATTTTGGTGCTAAAAAGCTTGATACCTTGGCCCCAGTCTCTGAATGCCCAGTCCTATGATCATGTTCCTGGTGTTCATTGCCCTACACCCTGGGCACAGAGGGGTCTGATGGCCAGAGACCGTGTTTTAAAAGGTAAATTCACTTACGGGGTGCTCCTTTGTTCCAGGGAATGCTTTATTTCTCTGATGCTCAGCTTCAGCATCATGAAAAGGCATTTGTCAAGCCCCTAACTGCAAAGTGCTACACTAAGCACTTAAAAAGAGAGTTTCACGGCCACATTAGGGCCATGTGTGACACAGCCAGGCCTGGGTGCAGGAGGAAATTACTAAGACCTTAGCCTTTGTCCAGAGTGTCCTGCAATTTAACAGAAAAAGAGGACATCTTTCCAGGTATCCCCAGAGATGCTGAGCTCCCTGGCAGTGGGGGAAGGGGGACATGAAAACAGCAGGATAAGCCGAAGTGGCAATGGTATAGACAGACACCCCCAGAAAGAAGAAGAAAGAACAAACTCTTTTATTCTCAGGGAGATGGAAGGAGATGTACCTGAGAGGAAATAATGACAGCAAGCAGCACCCTCTTCAACGGTTTACCATGGAGGGGACAAATGAAGTCCCTAGAAGTCATAGCACTTAGAGAAGTGTCTGAATAAATTTCTTGCCTGTTAGGAGCCAATAATCCATTTGGGAATGGCACAAACATGTAAATAAGGGCATAGCACATGATCACATCAAAGGCATAGAGAAATGAAGGAGACACACATGAGGGGCAAGAGACTCTGTGTGTTGTGTGTGTTGCAGAAGCCACACAATTAACAGGTTATTGTGGTGATTAAATGGGTTAATTTTTTTTTCATTTAAAAAATTTTATTGTTGTTGTATTACATTCATCCCCTTTTTGCTCCCCTCTGTCCCCCTCCCCACCCACCCATTCCCCCCAAAGGCAATCCCACCTGTTGTCCATGTCCATGATTCCTTTATAATAGGTTCTTGTCTAAGCTGCTCCCCTTTTTTGCCTCTGCCTCCCCCATCCCCCCAACCCCTTTCCCCCTGACCACTGAAGGCCTATTCACCGTATTCATATACTTGGTTCTGTTTTGCTTATTGTTAGTTTTGCTCATTATTGTCCTGTAATGGGTGAGCTCATATGATATTTGTCCTTCACTGACTGGTTTATTTCACTAAGCATAATACTCTCCAGTTCCATCCATGTTGTTGCAAAGGGTACAAGTTCCTTCTTTCTTTCTGCTATATAGAATCCCATTGTGTAAATGTACCAAAGTTTTTTGATCCAATCATCCACTGATGGGCGCTTAGGCTA